>OZ030391.1:47328210-47483210 GCA_964023965.1 Melinopterus prodromus | reverse complement strand
TTATACTGGGTGTTGCATTTAGGCGTAGCAGAAAATAAATTAACTTTTTTAAATGGAATGCCCTGTATATTATAACATATTATGATTGCGAAGAAAATTGTCTTACTAATTGTATCAGGTGATATTGACGTAAAGCTAATAGCTTCTGCAACATTCAATTTTTTATTAAAAAAATGGCCGTTGCAGGCCCTTTTCGAAAACTACGTAATAGCGTCATTTTTGCAGATATTTTCTTACAACTTTGTCAGAAAATAACCAATACTAATAGGGAGGTGATAGTGCCGAAAGAAATTTGATGTGCTATACAGGGTGTTCCTAGCACCTAATCAATTTTGATATTTTTCAAATGGCTTTTTCTTGAGTTTTTTAAATGGAACGCCCTGTATATTATTTGCTGGTTGCATTTCCCATTAAGTTGCCTTTAATTTATATTAAGTGTGGCATATACATATTTGTACCCGTTTTCGTGATATTTGGAATTTAAAGAAAATGTGTAATAAAGTATACCAAAGCACTCTTTAATATTAAACCCTGCATAACATGGTTCTTTTTTAATGATTTTTTTTGTAAAGAGAACATAGAAAGGAAAAAAATACTTTTGTTGAATTAAAAAACTGACAAAATTGCTCAAAATAAATTGAAAAGTACATGGAATTGCCATTTAGTTACTCAATATGTGAAATTAATATTATTTGGGACAACTAAAAATTAAATAAAAACAAATAATTAAGAGAAACCACAACTAATAACATTTATTAAACTATTTTTTAAACTTGATAAGCATTAACATAAAACTAGTAAAAAAGTATAACAATTAAAGATAAAACAACAAGTAGTTATTGATTTGGTAGGTGTTCAAAATGCCCTCCATTTTGTCTTCTACAAGCATTAATCCGATGGGTAAAAGATCTCGAAGTATTTCTTAACATCTCTCTGTTATTTTCTCTGATGTCAGCAAAAACATTTCTTATTCTAATCTTCATATCGTCTTGTGTGGTAGGTGGTGTCTGGTATACTAATTCCTTAACATGACCCCACAAAAAAAATCCAACTTATTTAGATCAGGAGATCTTGGCGGCCATAACGTAGGGCCTCCTCTTCCAATCCATTTGTTGGGGTAGTGGTTGTTCAAAAATTGTCTTACGTCTAACTCAATTATACAGGGTGTAATATTAAAGCACTATATTGGTATACTTTATTACACATTTTCTTTAAATTCCAAATATCACGAAAACGGGTACAAATATGTATATGCCACACTTAATATAAATTAAACGCAACTTAATGGGAAATGCAACCAGCAAATAATATACAGGGCGTTCCATTTAAAAAACTCAAGAAAAAGCCATTTGAAAAATATCAAAATTGATTAGGTGCTAGGAACACCCTGTATAGCGCATCAAATTTCTTTTGCCACTCTCACCTCCCTACTAGGTTTGGTTATTTTCTGACAAAGTTGTAAGAAAATATCTGCAAAAATGACGCTATTACGTAGTTTTAGGAAAACGCCTGCAACGGAAATTTTTTTAATAAAAAATTTAATATTGCAGAAACTATTAGCTTTACGTCAATATTACCTGATACAGTTAGTAAGACAATTTTCGTCGCAATCATATGACATAATATACAGGGCATTCCATTTAAAAAAGTATATTTTTTTTCTGCCACGCCTAAATGCAACACCCAGTATAAATGAAAATAATTTTACGTTGCAGAAAATGATATGCCAAACAACTTTTGTATTAAATATTTTTTTCCATCTCTAAAGATAATTGCTATATCTACCACCGCGACTCTAGTGACTCACCCTGTATATATATATACAGGGTCCTGCAACTAAGCTCCCGTCTTCTGTAGCTCACTTACTCATTAAGCTAAGAGTTTGACATTTTGCAGGCTTACCCTGTACTTCAAGGTACAATTCAAGAAATTATTTTTTATTATACAGGCTGTTCCAAAAATGTGCAACGTCATGGTAAAATATTTTTTTAAATTGCATGCTATACATATTTCTACACATTTGGAAGCCTTTTCTGGTTGCCTACATATCACCAAAATTTTATTGAAATCGGTTGAGTGACCGCAGCGGAAAAAAATAAAAACCAAAAAAAAATGATTTTGCATCGTAGGCTTTAAAAATCTCGTTAATAAAATTTTGCGAAGTGCTTATTAAGTTAGATGTAATAGTCTCGTTAACCAAGTGACATTGATCCAAATTATACAGGGTGACCAAAATCGAGTATCAAACTTGTCAAACTTCAAAGCGTGTTATTGTTCTTATTTTAAATTGGAACCCATAATTTTTTTTATGTGAAATAATGCAGAATTAAAAAATAAACATTGTTTCTAAATACAACCCCGTCACAATTCCCAATATTTTAAAACTTATTCGCCAAAAACTCATTTTTCAACGTTTCCAACGGCAATTTTAGATAATAAATATCGTACGTGCCTTTGAAAAACAATTTATTTCATAAAAAATAATAGACGTATTTTTGATTTGAGTGTACTTAATTAAGTAGTTATTCAAATGCTAAATTTACTGCATAATTTACCTATAGCGGTAAGGACGGAAATGTGGCTATAGGTAAATTTTTCAGTAAATTTAGCAATTGGATAACTACTTAATTAAGTACAGTAAAATCTAAAATACCTCTCTGCGTTATATTTTATGTAATAAATTGTTTTTCAACGCCACGTACTATATGTATTACCTAAAATTGCCGTTGGAAACGTTGAAAAATGAGTTTTTGGCGAATAACTTTTAAAATATTGGGAATTGTGATGGGGTTGTATTCAGAAACAATATTTATTCTTTAATTCCGCATCGTTTCACCTAAAAAAATTTATGGGTTCCAATTTAAAATAAGAACAATAACACGCTTTGAAGTTTGACAAGTTTGACACTCGATTTTGGTCACCCTGTATAATTTGGATCAATGTCACTTGGTTAACGAGACTATTACATCTAACATAAGCACGTCGCAAAATTTTATTAACGAGGTGCATTTTGTGGTTTTTATTGATTTTTAAAGCCTACGATGCAAAATCAATTTTTTTTGGTTTTTATTTTTTTCCGCTGCGGTCACTCAACCGATTTCAATAAAATTTTGGTGATATGTAGGCAACCATAAAAGGCTTCCAAATGTGTAGAAAAATGTATAGCATGCAATTTAAAAAAATATATTACCATGGCGTTGCACATTTTTGGAACACCCTGTATAATAAAAAATAATTTCTTGAATTGTACCTTGAAGTACAGGGTAAGTCTGCAAAATGTCAAACTCTTAGCTTAATGAGTAAGTGAGCTACAGAAGACGGGAGCTTAGTTGCAGGACCCTGTATACCTTCTGGAAAATTTTAAGGAGGTTGCAACTGAGGATACTTTACTGCCGGCATACTGATCATTGATCCTATGTCACATGGCACACGGTCTAATTATATTGGCCATGCATCTGCTGCCTCCCGCATATTCAGACTGCAGAAGAGAGCACTAAGAGTTATTGGAAGATTGGCCTATAGAGATGATTGTAAAAGCACCTTTGTAAAGCTCGGCATTATGACATACCCTCACTCTGTATATACCACTGCCTACTGCATGCCAGAATCGATCAAGCTTAGTTACCTGGCATTGGTCAGTGTCATTTTACGAGAAATCGTGGGTAGCGTTCTGTGCCTTTTAATGGCTTAAGCAAATGCTGACCGGACTGAGTTTTACAGTCCTAAGTTTTTTAATAAACTGTCCGCCATGTCATGCTGATGCCAAATACGGAGTTCAAAACTTAAATACAAAAATACCTAGTTAACAGAGCAGTTCTAGTAAGAATTTATTATTTTATTATTGTTGTTTTTTAGGTGTATCATCGACACATGTACTTCTACATGATTTGTATGTATTGGTGCTCTTAGCACCAATACTCTTATTATTAGTATTTCACCTTCTAGAAATTTAATTAGCAATTAAAGTACCAGATTTCGAATTCGACACGGTGCCGATTTTGGGCAATCAATTGGGCTTTGAAATTAGTGAAATAGTCGAAAGTAGAAGCCATCAGGAACAAACAGCCACGGAGAAACGAATAATATCGGAGGGAGCGACATAAATTGAACGTTTAACAGCGCCATCAATTTTTCACGAGACAATCACAAATCTTCATTCTCCCTGCCATGATGTATTTTATATCCCTCATTTAATTTTATATTCAGTGCCCGTTTATTTACTTTATGGTGGTGAGCGCTGTACCGGGACCGACAATGCGAATCGGCCGGACTCTTTAAATAAAAACAGCTTAATGGGGATCGTAAAGGTATACGACCAACGTAAATATACACGCGGACAATATTTCGACGCTGTTGCATGCAAAGTATTGTGACAAGTTAATCTGGCTAGGATCGACAGGGTAACCATGTTATCCTAGAGTCAGTATTAGTAGAAATCTCTGGCGGTACCATCTAACATGTAACGTCTCAAGCTGTAAACGTTACTATTGGTATAATATAAAAATTAAATAAGAAAACCACCAAACTCTATCATTTTAAATTGTAATGTTTGGCCTATGCATTTGAGATTATCAGTTGCGAATAAAAAGCAAACGGCTAAATTTAACCGAAAAACTAATCATCTCTATCAATTTAGCATGTAAAATTGGAGACTTTGACCTGTCAAAATATAATTTATAACTGGTGAATTTACTTTATTATAACATGGACAAGTAGTCAGTAACGAATAACCTTCGACGTAGGTGATATTTTATTTAACCAATTGCACCCGATTTAACAGATATTCGCAGTGATGCCCCGACGGCCATTGGCGTCCGGCCAAGTGTTCGATGCAGTTTTATTAATTTCTTATGTGAGCACCGCGGTAATGTCGTCCAACCGTCACTAAATTTATAAAATATAGCCCAGATCAGTGAGAAGATACTCGGGTATACGCATCAT
The DNA here is from genome assembly GCA_964023965.1 of Melinopterus prodromus. Classification (NCBI taxonomy): domain Eukaryota; kingdom Metazoa; phylum Arthropoda; class Insecta; order Coleoptera; family Scarabaeidae; genus Melinopterus; species Melinopterus prodromus. Next base: position 47,478,269 of record OZ030391.1, on the reverse strand, counting down.
CTAAAATTAAACACTGTAAATTGTCTTTGATTTATTGCCGCTGCATTAGTAACAGAAAACCTTGTTTGCGGCGTCCTCTAACATTTTTCCACTGTTCTTTCTGACTTTTTGAAAAATGACAATTGTTTCAATTTAGCCATTGTTGGGCTTGCTTAATATCTGAACAAATCTCTACTTTCAACTGCCCTTAACTGTCGATAAATTCTGATTCACAGTAGCCAATAATAATCAATGGTATGACATCATTAAAGTTGCATAATATGCTGAATATCTTTTAGTCTGACATCGTTATCAAACTAAGACAACATCTGTCGCTTACTTTTCATTACCAAAATTCACGTTCACCATTGTCATGATAATTCTCCAAATTTTCAAAAGATTTTTGCAAAGATTTTTTATCATAAAAGTATGTGGAAAGCTTTGACAAGTCACAATTCATTTTGTGCAATGCATCATTTAGGTCTTTGTGTTGTATAGCGACTAAAGTATCATCCGCAAACAAGCTAATGAGGTCAAAATCAGCCACATACTGGAGATCATTGATGTATGCAATGAATAATAGCGGACCCAGCACACTACCATGTGGGACTTCAGTATCTACACTCCTCCCTTGTGACTGTACATTTCCAATTTGAGTAACTAGTCTACGATTGACCAAATAACTCGCAAACGAACTGAGCGCCAGAGCGTTTATGCCAAGATATTTAAGTTTTTTAAGTAATATGTTTCGATCTATTGTTTCAAATGCTCGCTTTAAGTCAAGTACAACAACTACGATGTATAAATTATCATCAACATTATTTTTTAAACTAGTCAATACAAACTATAAGCCAGTCTCACAAGAATTTTTCTTTTTTGCGAAAACCTTTTTCCATAAAAAGTTGATTATCCTGAAAATAATAAGCGATCTGATTGTACGCAGTGTACTTGCAGTAACTTCTATAATCTTTTCAAGAGGTGGTAAAGCATTAATTGGCCTTTAATCTTCGATAAATTTTTAGTTTTTTACTTTTTGAATAGGTATGATTGTACTTAGCTTTAGTTCTTCTGGAAAATCCTCCTGTTGCAGACTACTGTTGACCTGATGCAACACCACATGCCCAGCCACTTCAAAAACATTTTTTAACATTTGCTGTTCAATATCACGTTAACTTGAATTTTATTGTCCAACGACTTTACTATGTGTTGCAAAGTAGACATATTTAATATTGCGAATTCTTTAAAGACACTTGTAATGTTTTTGAAGTGTACTTGAGGTTTCCAATCACTAGTGCCACTGAAAGATCTGTTAATATCGGCCACGCTATCAACAAAGTAATTATTAAAAGACTCAACAACCTCTATTGGTTCCTTACCGTGTACCATAATCGAATTTACAGTAGTTTCTGTATGCTTTAATATTGACTTTAAAGTTTTTAACATTAAAGGTGAATTTCTACTATGTTTATGAATTTGTTTATTATAATAATTTTTCATAGACTTTGTAATATCAGCAACAACCTCATTGCGCAATTTTTTATATCCTAACCATAAAGTGTCCTTTGTGGTAAGATCAGTACTGTTCTTAAATATTTTGTATGTGTTATCTCTTTTTTTATATTTCTCCCTACTGCACTTATTAAACCATGGCAGCTGCGGACGCTTATTTTATTTATCTAAGATTAGCTTACAGTTTGTAAAAATATCGTCATAAATGATATTGACATTAGACGCTTGCAATTTCTAATCAACGCCATTCAGCTCGAGATTAAGTTTATTCCAGTTGTCAGAATTTAATTCGCGGTATGTTTTCACAGATCTAGTCTTTGGTTTGTAAGTTCTAGTAAATAACTTAATTCTAATGATTTAGTGGTCACTTATTTTCGGTACATCGACTACACTAGCACTTACATAATCACAATTCACTCAATCAATGGTATCTATTCAAATCCATTCCACCTCTTCAACGTCCTGTGTTGTTCGGGTTTCACTTAACGCCACTATTGGTATGTTTCTCCTTAGATGATGCCCCACAGTTCGTCTTTGTGCGGAATTATGCCTTGGATATTTACATACATCATGTTTATGCAGCTGGCCCCACTGCCTTGGTTTCCACTATTCGTTCTTAAAAAAAATTATCATGAACGCTATTTTCTTCACTAAAATTGAATCGTCGGAATGCCAGTCCGATAGGTCAGAATACATCATCATAAATTTGATCTTTGTGTTTAAACAAAACACCTACTTTGAAACATTTACTATCTTTACGATTTCCATATTTTGTCTCGATGATTTCGGCGATAATATCATCATCATTGCCGTCGCTTTTATTTTTAATATAGCTATGAACTTTATTTTTATCTAGCGTGTCTCGAACTCTCGATATGAACATCATACTTTCTTCTTTGGTTTATCTTTTCCCGAAAACGTTGACGACGTCTCACCTTTTCGAATGTTAATATTCTTCTTGTGTTTGTTCTGATTTCGAGGATGTGGTACGTTTGTATTATTATTTCTTAAATTTTGTCCATGATGAATTTCACTGTTGTCATTGGAATTTTTATTGGACTGCACCATCTATGTAGTGGAAGAAGAACTTACCACAGGTCCTGAGGTTTCTTTAAAACATTGCTATATGGCACGTTTCAGGAAGGTTGTTGTTGGCCTTGGTTACATTTTCCAATGATTTTGATTTACCATTATATGAGGTTAATTTATGTGCCTTCAGCTTATTTTCCACTGCTTCATACCTTTCCTCCAAATATACTACTTTCTCACTCAGTACCTGATTGCTTCTACGCAATTCAGTAACGCTTTCTTTGTTAAATGCGATATTTCGAACCTTTATAGGTTCTTCTTCAGGCATTAAAAAATCTACAATAAGAAAACAAGCACAGAATGAGCAGTCAGAACAATCGTAATAAAAATCAAAATACAACACTCACGTGGAGTGTTGTAACCAACCCACACTCTACAATATCACTATCAAAGAAGCTTTTCTCCAATATATATATATATATATATATATATATATATATATATATATATAGTACATTTCCACTAAAAGCGAGTTTTATTGGTTTTGAATTGATCGAACACCCGAAATAATCTCTTCCTATATATATATATATATATTATTTAAGGTTGGTTCTCTAATGGGAATTCGACGGGAGACTTAATAATACTACAACTGTTCAATCATTATTAAGCCAAGCTTTCGGCGTATTTATTTTACCGCCTTCTTCAGGGCAATGGTATGTGAGGTTAAATTATAAAATAGACATCTAATCTTCACAACTAGCATTCCTTCCTTTGCATTTTTTGAGTAAACTGTTAAAGCTTTATTTGAATAGCACTCTTCTTTAAATTTTGTTGCGCTCGCCTTCAACAGCAGTTTAGCACAACAAAATAGAACGAAGAGTGCTATTCAAATAAAGCTTTAAGTGTTTAGTCGAAAAATGCAAACAACGGAATGCTAGTTGTGAAGATTAGATGTCTATTTTATAATTTAACCTCACATACCATTGCCCTGAAGAAGGCGGAAGTCTCCCGTCGAATTCCCATTCCTAAACCAGTGCTTACGACGATAAAAGACCAGCTGTTAATAATAAATCGTAGAGTTTGTACAGAAAACTGTACCATCTCTACCATATCTACATTAGGTGTTATTCTATTTGCAGCGCCTGCGATGCGAAATAAAATCGATCGGTTCGGCGTTGGTGTGTGATTATTGTCCCGTTTATGGGTTAAGTTACACATGCGAGCAGGGTAAATTTAAATTTTTATTGATATGACCCAAAATAATACGTTGTTTGGGGTGATATGGACGCTATTATTTAAATCAGTCCGTGCAAATGGGGTTACCGTACAATAAAACGCAACAACGTTAACTCGTCCAAAGCACCTTTATTGAAAATTACGCACGTGGAAAACAAAAGGAACAAAAACCAGTAAATGGGATTTAACTTTTGTCGTCGGCATTTAACCGATTGCACATTCGGTTAAATAAATGTTACAAGATAAACATTAATTGGCGAAAACAAATTGAATGTCGAAAACTTATAAAAAAGTATGATATAAAAAAGTATATATTGATCATAAAAATGGACACTACGAGAATTTCTGTGTGTATATTCGGTTTTCTTTAATAGTACATTATAGTACAAGTGAAGAAACCACGTGTTTTCACTCGCGCGTTTGTCGGATTTCCGCACGCGACGCAGCCGAGTGTGGAAAGACATATCTTATTAAGGGGAGTTTCTACTTTATTGGGTCGAAAAAATCAATTTTTCTTTTTTTGCATTTTTTATAACATTGAAACCTTGAAAATATGTGGAAAAAAATTCAAGTCGAAATTCTCAATATCTACATAGTTACAACGCGTCGAGCGCCAGCAATACCAAGAATTTGGCAGCGTGGGAACGGACACGATACATCTACTATAGGGGTCGCACTCATTCGTTCTTACTGTTGCATTTAGTACGCTCGAAACATTTACGGTGAAAGACGCTTGTTTAGTTCTTGACAATTGTCATTAATGAGTTTAGCATAATGTTTGTTAGTTTGAAAGGAACCAAAACGGGTAAAGTACGCCCTGGACATAAATCAAAAAAAAGACAATTTTACGGAAATCGGTACACAAAAGATGAAGAGATGTCGTTTGCAAGTACTTCATCTGCAAAACTAAAAAATAAAAGCGACCTCGAAGTCACTGTCGATATTATGCACGGATATCGAATTATAAATTTTCTGTTTGTGTTTAATATACTTAAAACTTTATTGAAATGTAAAGAATGTGAGAGTGAGGTGGATTACCAAATAAAAGGAGAGCAGGGATTAGGATTCAAGTTGGTTGTTATTTGTAATTGTGGCCAAAATGAAATCGATTCATGTCCAAAAATAAACAATAAATCGTTTGAAATTAATCGACGAATCGTTTTTGCTATGCGTGTTCTTGGAGTTGGATTGCAAGGCATTAATATTTTTTGTGGATTAATGGACTTAGGTAATGGACTATCAATTAATTTATATTATGGAGTTTTGGAAAACATCTGGATTGCCACCAAAGCCGTGTTTGATACTGTGATACGAAAGGCTGCATTAGAAGAAAAACAAAAAAATGCTGAAGCGGGTAATGAGCCGTCACATCTCAGTATCTCGGGCGATGGAACATGGAGCAAGAGAGGTCATTCATCGTTGTTTGGAGTAGTAACGCTCATAGGAAAGTATTCCAATAAATTGGTCGACTTGATAGTCAAGTCCAGTTACTGTCAGGCGTGTAACTACTGGAAAAATAAAGAAGACTACGAGTTTCAACAGTGGTACGAAGGTCACGAAGAAAATTGTGCATGTAATCATTCTGGGAGCGCTGGCAAAATGGAAGTGGACGGTGTCGTCGAAATGTTTGCGAGATCTGAGGAGCTTCACGATGCAAAATATGTAAATTATATCGGTGATGGGGACACAAAAACGTTTAAAGCACTCTTCGATAGCAAGCCATATGGAGATCAGCTTGAAGTTAAAAAGAAAGAGTGCGTTGGTCATGTACAGAAACGCATGGGTTCCCGATTGAGAGCAGCCAAGAAAAAACATAAGGGACTCGGTGGTAAAGGCCCTGGCAAATTAACGGATGGCGTAATAAAGGACCTAACAATATATTACGGCTTGGCAATAGTCCGAAATAGCAATTCTGTCGACGCTATGAGAAATGCTATATGGGCAACTTTTTATCATAAGTGCTCGACTAATGAAAATCCACAACATGATAACTGTCCGCCCGGTCCTGATTCATGGTGTACATGGAGAAAGGCGGAATCAAATAATACACTATCTGATTATAGACATGACCATGCATTTACGTCGCAAGTCCAGGAAGTACTTCGGCCTATTTATGAGAACTTATCTTCTAACGATCTGCTGGAACGATGTTTGGGTGGTCACACACAAAACAATAATGAAAGCTTCAATGCTGTGATTTGGCATTTTGCTCCGAAGCACATATTTTGTTCTGCAAAAACTATTCAGATTGCGGCATTCCTAGCAGCATGCATCTTTAACGAGGGCTTTAATTCCGTGCTTCAAATAATGGAAGCCATGGGAATTAAGATTGGGATGCACGCAAAAATGATGGCCAGTAATCGAGACGATAGGCGCCTGGCATTTGCGGACAATATTACTACGGGAGCTTCAAAGGAGGTTCGTTCGGCTCGTCGAGAAGAGCAAATGAAGAAGAATGATATGTTCGAGGAGGAAGAGGGAATATTGTATGGTCCTGGGATAGCAGACTAGATGTAAGTACAATAAAACTTTAATCGCGTTTTTCTAGGAACCATGTTTTTCAACTTGGCGGAAATGCTATACGACGTCTATATTAAGCAATTGCCACGATAGTGGGCTTAAAATGTTCAGAAACGTTGTCTCCATCGAATAGACTAGAATAACGCAAAAATATTGAAAACTTCTTTTTTTATAAAGAAAAATCTACACCAAGCTTTATGGAAAATATATTTTTTCTCTTTGAATAAGCATAACTTGCCGAAAAACAATTCCTTTATTATAATTATAGTCTACTTTTTGCTTGAACATCTACAGATTATAAAACTGGTCAATTTTCTTGTTTTAGATAATTTTGGAATGAGCTGAGACTTCCGCCGTCGTCCCTACACATCTGACGACATGGAGCGTCTGTCGGCTCGCTCCACCCTATATATGTTTTAGAAATAGCTGATTTTTTTTTATTTTGGTTTAATAGAGGTATATTTATTTGGATGCGAAGTTTCATTATTCTTTCTTTAACAGTTCCCTTATTAAACGATTCTAAAAATTGACTATTTTATCGACCCACCAAAGTAGAAACTCCCCTTAAAGTTAGTTAATTTTGATGTCTGTCGACATAGGTAACAGCTTATGACGCTGTCATCCGGTTAATATAAATAAAACTAGTGACACATTGTTTCTTACTGACGTTCCTTTATCGTTTGTGCAAAGTTTTGTATGAGTAAATATGCAGCTTTCAGACAATATTTTAGAAAATTGTGTTGGAAAAGCGTGAGTGAAAAAAATCACCAAAGAACCACTTTCTGCTCTCGTATCTAAGTTAGAAACTCACTATTTCAGTGATAGGATTGAACAAAAGTCATATCTTCAGAACTTTCATTTGTAATTTGCATTTGTAAATAGTAAGTAAATATTGTGGTCGGCATAGCTAAGCGCGTTTTCAATGGCTTATGCTGTAGTGGCCGCTTTACAAATATGCGTTTTTAGGATTTTATTGCGGTAAAAATACAAATGCGATTTTATTCATTTTTCTTTATTTATTAACACATATTTTGCTGTGAGGGAAAATTATACATACTGTACACGATAGGTTCATCTGAATGAGAAAACCAAATTCATCTATTAATTAACTACTGTGACACCGGCAGACACATGACATCACACAAAGTTGCGCTTTTAATGCGATATGTAGTTCATATTCAAGTTTAAAAACTCAAAAACCCAAAATGTTTTTTGCTTTGTCGGGGAGTGGAAATCGATTTTAGGCATATGTCGGGATATGTCGGTGGTAAAAAACGATATGTTAAACCTCAACGTTATTCAAAGTCAAATTTTTCCAATAGGTTTTTTGGTATATCGGAGAGTGAAATTCATATCTAGACATATGCCGGAAAGTAACTGCAAAAAAAATCTTATGTTGGGTATTGGTCATTGGACCAAAATGTTATTCAAGGTCAAAGTTGGGTTGAAAAAGCCCAAAACGTTTTTGTTGTAATGTCGGGGACTGGAAATCGATTCTAGGCATATGTCGGGATATGTTCTGGGGAAAAACGATATGTCGGGACAAAGACCCCAAAGCTATTCATGGTAAACATTTTCCAATACGATTTTTGATATGTCGGGGAGTAAAATTTGTTTCTAGACATATGTCGGAATATAACCATGCAAAAAAATCTTTTGTCGGGCAATGACCAAAGTTATGGCAAAGTTGGGCGGCAAAAATGTCGGTGACTAGAAATCGATTCTAGGCAAATGTCGGTGAAAGAAAACGATATGTTGGGGCAGAGACGTCGAAGTTAATGACGGTATAAGTTTTTCAAAACATTTTTTGATATGTTGGGTAGTGAAAATCGATGCGTCTTAATTTTTCAACTGACTACCCGGCTAAAGAAGTTTCACTTTAAAATCTGTTACATTTGCGAGAGGTTGGTATTTGCTAGATTCAGTCCAATATTATGAAAATCCTATACGCTATGAACAACAGCTAATTACGTTCTTCTGGTATGCGACCAAACGAGGCCCAGGCACCACAGAGAGGCTTCACGGGAATCAAACCAATGTATATCTTGCAAATGTCCATGCGGGCGCAGTGGTGCGTCGGCTTGCTCAAAGGTAAACAATACGAAGAACACCTGTCGGTGACACTTGGAACCAACAACCAAACACGACCAACAACACGGGCCGACAAGACACCAGTGCGCGAACTTTTAAATTTGAATTTAAATGCTGACAATGCAAAAGTGGAAACATTTGGTACAACACGAATCGGTACATGCCTACAAAGTTACCCTACAAAAACAATAATGGAAGATGTTAGATTAGTTCTTGGAATTGCGTCCGTTGTAAATTTCAAAAATGTAAGTATAGATATTACTTAATTGTGACTTTAAATTCACAGTATTTTCGGTTATGTTAATATGCATTATTTCCAAAAAAAGTCTCCCGTAGTTGCTCCTCTCGGTTGCCCGAACCTGCGGCTCGTTCAAATTAAATGTATGCGAAAGACTAATGGCATGCTCTGCTAGAGCGCTTGAAAGTGGTTTATTCAACTTTACATTGCTACGATGTTTCGCCACCCTACTTTTCAGCCACTGACTCGTTTGACCGACATAAGTCCCTTCGCAGTCTAAACAATCAGTAGAGTATATAACGTTACTTTTATAATCCACCGGGATCTTATTCTTAAGATTCGAAATGTTACTTAAAGTTACTTAAAGTGAGAGGGCAATAGTTACCAAATCTCATCTGACGGTGGTTAAACAAAGACTGTAATTTTTCTGTAAGACCTATTATGAAAGGAAAACGCTTGTATTTAACATTAGCTGGTATCTCTAAAGGAGATATGTCGCCCACCTCGACAGGGGGCGGCTGGCTCTCAAGATGCAAGTCTTCGGTATCACTGTCCGAATGGCTGGGCAGCACCACCGCACTGCACTGTTCGACCCCACGGCACGTCGAGGGGGCGACAACAAGTCAACCATGTTAACCATGTTATTGTTAACGACATTCAAGTCCACTCCATGGTTATCACAGATATGTCCCTAATTGCGATAGTGAAAGTAGGAAAGAGACGTCTGGGTAGCCTGTCAGTCACGATATATTGCTAGTGATTCATGTTTAAGGAAATGCACACTAATATGTGTCACTATCACGTCAGGTGAGACATACTATAATTTCGTCTGCCACCACAACCATTACCAGTAATCAGAACGGAGCTTTATTAATGTTTAAATACTTATGCGGCCTGTCTGCTCATTTTGAGGTTAAACACATCACGGATATTTACTCTCTAACATAACCCACAAACAATAAGATGTCTAGTCCTTGTTCTGAAAATGCCTAAAAATGCTGCTCATACTAATCTGTCATATAGGGCTATTGATTACCGGCAACGTCGATGCTATCTCGCAGAGAGCACCCATAACAATATTTTTTGCGGCGCTATCTACATATGCTCGTTTAAGCGAATTGCGTATAATATACAATACAGTATATTCAATAAATAGGTTCTTTAAGCACATCTATCTATTCAAATTTATTTTTATATTTTGAGGAATCTATATTTTGTTTGCTTAACATGTCAATGTTTTACATAGGTATCTGTAGTCAATAAATGTTTTCTTTTTACTGTTATTTTTTGTTACTTTTACCCTGAATAACTGAATAATTTTTGCGATCTTTGCACCGACAGATCAAAAACCGTTTGGGTCTTTTGCCGCCAAACTTTAGCCTTAAATAACATTTTGGTCAGTACATAACATTTGATTTTTTGCACGGTTATATTCGGGCATACATATATCTAGATTCGAATTTCGCTCACCGACAAATCAAAAAATGTTTTGGAAAAATTTGGACCTGAATAACTTTGACGTGTTTGCCTCGACATATCGTTGTTCCCACCGACATATCAAAAACAGTTTTGGGTTTTTACCGCCAAACTTGACCTTGAATAACTTTTTGGTCATTGCACCGACATATGATGTTTTTGCACGGTTACTTTCCGACATATGTCCAGAAACGAATTTCACTCCCCGACATATCAAAAACCTACTGGAAAATTTTTGCCTCGAATAACTTTGGGGTCTCTGCCCCGACATTTCGTTTTTTACCACTGACATACCAAACCACTGACTTATGCCGAGAATCGATTTCCATTCCCCGACATACCAAAAATTTGCTGGGTTCTTGCCGCCAAACTTAGACCTTGTATAACTTTTCGCTCATTACCGACATAAAACATAAGATTTTTTCCCACGGTTGCATTCCGACATATGTCCAGAAACGAATTTCACTCCCCGACATATCAAAAACCCTATTAGAAAATGAGGTCTTTGCCCCGACATATCGTTTTCTTTTTTTAACCGGTATTTGCCTAAATTCGATGTTTACTCCTCGACATATAAAAAACGTTTTGGGTTTTGCCGCCAAAGTATGACTTTGAATAACTTTTTTGTCATTGCCCCGACATAATATTTTTTTGCACGGTTATATTCCGAAATATGTCGAGATTCGAATTTCACTCCCCGTCATAACAAAAAACCTACTGGAAAAATTTGACCTTGAATAACTTTGAGGTCTTTGCCTCGACATATCGTTATTTTTCCACCGACATATCCCGACATATGCGTAGAATTGATTTTCACTCACCGACAGATCAAAAACGTTTTTTTTTTATTTTTGTTGACTTCCGGGTTATGGCGTGTGTCAAGATTTGTTAATGCTAAACGAACGGAAACACTTGGAGTGGGCTGTACGTCAGAATGGATACACCAAGTCTCACATACGAGGTGTCACAGAAAGAAAACCGCAAGTCTCAGAGGAGCGACAAGAGTCAAAGGGGTTCGCTTGCTGACCATACGTAAGTGGGGTATCAGAAAGAATCGGTAGAATACTGAAGAAATCGGGTATTACGGTAAGGTACAGAGCACCAGCAAAGGTAAAGGATCTTTTGCCTAACCCAAAGGATATCACACCCCTCCTGAAGAACGAAGGGGTATACAAGATAACATGTGAGTGTAGGACAGACAGGACGAAGTATAGAATGTCGAGTCAAGGAGCACAGTAGAGACACCCGGCTACGCAAGATTCAACAGTCCGCTGTTACTCAACACTGCCACGAGTCGGGACACACAATGATTTTCGATGACGTGAAGATGTTGGCAAGGGTTGGTAATTACCATCGAAGGCTTATTAGAGAAGCCATCGAAATTTACAAACATCCTGACAACATCAATCGCGAGGATGGTACTGACATTAGTAGGGCTGGAAATCAATCCTCACGCGGTCAGGTGGAAAATCGCATGGGAGCGGTAGCTCCAGATGTGCGCAGTGAGGTGTAAATACAGGTATATAAGGGAGAGTTTCTTGGTAGGTCTTCAGTAGTAGTCAGTGCCACGCTACCCTTGCTCTCGTCAACACGTGTCTCTCTGCGCTACGCTTCGCTTCGCATCGTTCGACGTTTTCGCAGTAAGTACTGGTGATATCCTAGCTACCCTTGTTTTGTATTGTTTTCCGCGATTATTGAACCTGATTGCTTGTGTTGCGGATGCAGCCCAAGTAATTAGTGGATATACATCGTTCTATCGACGATCCGCCTATTAGCGTGATTCCTCAAACACGTGTCGGCAGTGTTGGAACGGTCCAGTTTACTCTGGTCGTTTCACGCTGCACGGGCGGTTTGGGCATCGCGACGGTGATCGTCGGTACGTTACCCGAATTTCCTTTTTAGTTTACCTTATTTTTCCCGACGAATTCGGCTTTTCATTTTCATTTTCCGAGCACGTGCTCCAGTTTTTCTTTTATTTTTCCCCGGCTAGGTAGCCGCCTAGCCACGCCCCTCGGCTGCCATTAGGCTTAGCCTTTTCTGCCAGCTGTCTGCACACACGCCAACTCGGCACAAGCAGGTTGTGTGTGTTCCCCTGTCCCCATGGCGACGAACCCCGACTTCATGGACGTCGAGGGAGACGATGCTCTCGCCTCCCCTCGTACTCCATCCCAGAAGCAATCAGCCGAAGACACCCTAAGTGCTGCGACCAAAGCATTCATCACGCTTGAACCCGAGCAGATGGGGGCTTACCTCAACATGCTGCGTACCATCTACCTGGAGATCACCAGGGAGCCCGACACTCCTTTGATGACCACGACACCGGCTCCGAGGCCTCTTTCACCTCCGTTACGTCAAAACGTAAATCCACGAAGAAAAGAAAAGTTAATCCCTCCGCACCCAACACCATACCATCCGCTCCCCCTGTCAAAACATCTGACAAGAAGCAAACCCCAGCCTACCACCCAGCCTACCGCAGCAACCGCGCCAGTAGCCGGACCATCATCGGTTGCCGCCGGCAATCCACAATGCCCGCCCACCATCCCAAAACCGAAGAAGTCGACCACCCAAGCTCCGCCCATTGTTCTTCGCGACAAGAAGAAGTGGATGGAAGTGAAGAAAAGCCTCCAGGACGCCGGTATCCGAACCCAAGCTGCCACGAACGCCCAGGCAGGGATTCGAATACAACCAGCGAGCCTGAAAGACCACGCCTCCATCATCGACCAACTAAACACCGTAGCCACGCCCTTCCACACTTTCTCAACTCCCGAGAATTGGGAGTTGAACATCGTGCTAAGGAAGCTACCGCTCGAGCTGCCTATAGAGGAGATTGCTACCGATCTAAATGAGCAAGGCTTCACGCCATCCCGAGTCATAAGGATGAAGAACCCGTCGACCAGAAACCTGATGCCGCTGGTACTGGTGTCAGTTCCCAGGCAACAACAAAGGCTGTACAACATCACCGACGTCTGTGGTATTAAGATTGAGATCGAACCTCTGAAAAAATCTCCTTCGATCAGCCAATGCCACAGATGCCAGTTGTTTGGTCACGGCTCCACCTACTGCCGGGCCCCTCCAGGTTGCAACCGTTGCGCCGGTGACCATTACACTATGGACTGCAAAGTAGCTCACGACGAACCAAACAAGTGCCGTAACTGCGGCGGTAATCACCGAGTTTCCTACCGCGGCGGTCCACGCTCACCGAAGCGGAAACCAGCCCAAACCAACCCTTCACGACCCCGACCTACCACGACACCTAAAGCGCACCCTAGCGCTGCTCAGGTTACAACCTCTGGCAAAAGCTTTGCCTCAATGGTCCAAGGCCCCGCTCCTACACAGGTAGCCACGCCCCCAACACTTTCGGCCTCTGACAAAGAGGAATTTCTCCGGGGTTTTAATCAACTCCAAACCCAACTACTGGTTATAGCTACCGAATTTCAGAAACTGTGTACCCGATTTAACATCGAAACATAATCACATGTATCTCCCGAGCTCCTTCTCTTCTACTCCACTTCTCTGTTTAAAGAAATAACCCGTCAAGTCCTACCACCTCAATCCTCCTCCATACTTTTGGAGTTCCTTCCCAGCTACCGGGGTTCAAAGGTGAGAACCTAACCCCTAATCACGAAAATCACCATGTACCGAGGTCTTCAGTATTCAATTAGATTTGAAGAAGCGAGCAACATGGTTTGCGAAACGTCAATTAAAATAGCATTAACAAATCTTGACACACGGCATAACCAGGAAGCAGTTTATTTTCCAAATGATTCTGGCCGTGAAAGCCTACATACTTATTTAATATCTCCGTTATTTGTGCCCCGACATATGAAATAAAAACTGCTTGGGACCGACTAATGAACCGACATATCGGTTCATCACTAAATCATTAGAAGCGCAACTTTTTGCGATGTCGTGGGTCTGCCGGTGTCACAGTAATAATTAATTACACAGTTTTGCCTATCGCGTGACCTGAATTTCTCATAAAACTAGCACTATTATTATTATTGAACAAAACGTTATCAACAAAAGCAGAATTCTTCCGAAAATTAGTACTTCGCTGAACTTATGTTTCAAATTTCAAGTCTGTTAATCAATTGAAACTCGAGATATCGTGTACACCGTTTTATAAAACGTAGTTTTTTTTAAGCTAGACATAAGTTGTGCCAATGGGCTGGTAAGCAAGTAAACCCGGCTTTGACCAGGGCCTTTTTTAATCGTAAAATTCGAGTTTCATGTTGGAGTACTTACAAAACTTCATCACGTATGCGCAAGACACACGTCGTGTCTCCCAACAGCTGGATGCACACTGTCGTATGTTGCAAAACCATTCTGATTAAAAATTTTCTTAAAATATTTCAAATATAGGACTTGTGCACATTCATTTTAAGTTCTAAGTATACTCCTATAGCAAAACAAAGATTTTTTTCAAAATTTCGCTACAGGATAACCCCATAAAGGAATTATAACTGCGTTCAATAAAATTGAGTCATGTGGAAAATCCCTGAATACCTTGATAAATTCGCGAAAATGTCAATATGTAATAGCGATTGATTTTTGTGTACCCGATATCTGCCGTAACAGTTTCCCCGTTTCATCGGTGATCGCACTAGTGCCAGATAAAGCAGGGCTAATTTATTCATGAGAGGTGCGTACCACTCAATTATGCCGCTTCATTTCGTGTAATTGGAGGTCGACGACGAACTTTCAAGAATTCCTCCACCCGAAAACCTATTTAACAAGCCACTTTACTGGCGTGTAGAAGTAACACAAAGTTAGTAAATTAAATTTGCCAACTAAATACAGTACTCGATACAAATATCGTCTTCACCTACTGCTCAAGAAACTGCCATATAGTTTAGAAACTACCATATCAGATAGTTTAGATTAGTTTAAATTATCAGATAGTGTCACAGCAAGAACCACTGTGTCAAACTTAAACACCCACATGTAATCAAACTAGGAAGGAACATTAATCGATAATATTAATTGATGGGGATTAACGACTGTGGTGTATGATCGAAATAGGGTGAATAATAAACCCCTTATCAGTTCTTGGTACATTTATTTCTTAATTTATCTTACGTTTGCCTTCGTTTTGCACATTCAAACACAATTAAGTTTTATTTGGTTAAATAGCAAACCTAACACTGAAGGCGCCGCTTGATCCTAATGCATTTTGTTGGCGTTGCTTGGCAACGACTCCGGCGGTCTGTAACCAAGCTCAAGTTGGGTACCTGAAGGTTTTTTGATTATTACACCATTATTTTAAAAAAGAATGGTAACATGTTATACATTGCGAAAATGAGAAAAAACACGACTATCGGGAAAATGGCAAGATTCAACATGGCGCCCATCAGAAAAACAAAAGTTGGCCATGGTTACGCCGCCATCTTTGATGTTATTTAAAATTAAAAAATGACACTGCATTCCTTGTTAAAAAGTACAAGGAATGTTTTTGTTTCAAATGTCTAGCAACATTTGGTTTTGAATAAAAAATTAGTTCAGTTTTGTGGATATCGTCAAAATGAAAAATGATAGCTTAAATTTCTTCAGATAATTGATTAGCACAAAAATACGAAACTTTGCCAAATTTAAACATAGGCTCTATCTCCACTAATAAACGACATCCCCATGATGAGGCTCGAAATTGAATCACCCGGTATATATATTAGAAAGAAAATAAAAAATGGTTAGTTAAAGTACCGATGTGCCGGTACATTATTAATTAGGCCTATTGGCCTAATTTTTCGTTAAAAAAATTGAAAGTGATAAACTTTTACTTGTATTTCCATTTTCATATGGAACGCATATACATCAATTACTTCATTTTGATCAAAATGGACAAAAGAAGTAAATTATATACGGAAGCACGCGTATATTCTGTATTATATAGATACTAATAAATAATAATAAAATTTAATTCTAATAATAAAGGTATCTAGGATGCTGGGGGCCTTTTAAATTTACAACTGAATAAACAAATGCTATAGGAAAAAGTTATATTTTATAATGCAATAAAATAAAGGAAGTCAACCTTCTTTTTTTGTTCATCGTTCAAGAGTGGTCGGGGAAATGTTGGGATATTAGGACATGGAAAACGGGTAAAAGTGGGGATTTTGATGTTTCTTGTCGGGAATTACAGTGGTGCAATACTGGGAAGCCTGATTTCAATACAATATTTCAACTTTATGTACAACATTCATGACTCACGAAAACTAAAACAATGGCGGACAAACGCGTGCGGGACACAAAACCGAATGCAAAACAGCGATACCAGTATACCATATGATCACCACGCGTGCGCAATAACCACGTGCATAAAAAATGCATAGTCATTGAAATTAGTATTATGAACTTGGAAACCATTACAGACTGAAATTATTGGTTTAAATGTTATTTCTTTTTGTTTCTGTTCTGAGAAGTTATTTATTTTGGTTAATTTTATCAAGATATACAGTTTATGTATAACTTAGGCATGTCTTTTATTGTATGATAAAAATACATAAGTCGACATATAATTATTAAAACCTTTTAATTAATTATATTGTATATTGAACATACGTGACCGATCTCACAATATTGAATAATATAAGTATTTATTGACATCTTTACGCGAAATAGTGGAAATGGAGATGTGGTAAAAATATAGTAAAGGTGGCCAATGCCCGATTGCACCACCCCCACTTAAATTTGGAATGACGCTGAAAGTTATGTGTAGCTTAAGTTAATGTCATTCGCAGTAGTCTGACATATCTGGAGTGCGTTCCGATAGGTTGGGTAATGGGAGGGTAAAGGAAACGACAGGAATGTGACGTCATGTTCCCTTACCTCGCATAACAAACGACCAAAATAATTCCAATAACAACTCAGGAGGCTGACCCAACGTAAAAGCGACGCGCTTTGAGGTTATGCCAGCTTAATTCCAATTGTTGTGCATAAATATTATTTGGTTACTGTGTGAGTTGAAGGTATGTGTACTTTTTTTTAAGTTCCATTGAAAGTAATGAATTATTTAACATACATGCTTATATTTGAGCACAATGAATAAACATACTCGTAAATGTATTGTAACCGAAGCTATTGCAGTTGTAAAATTATTTGAAGAGGTATTATTGGAAGAAATTTGGAATGAAGATAAAGAGGACTGCATGAGACTAATTCCTGGTCGAATAAAAAATCATGTGCACAACAGCGTAATTCTATCTTTTACTTCTACTTTCACCAATTTCGGCAACATTTCCGTATAACCCGAACAACATTTGACGAACTGCTACCTATTATTGACGTACACATGAAAAGACAATATTGTTACGTAGCTCTTTAAGAGGGACGGCTCTAGCTCAGGATGGAGATTTAAATAAAACTCGCACCGTTGTTTACATTAGTTCGCATATTGCTGACCACACAGAATTCCAATACTACAGCTGACTGGAGTCCGTGAAACACGATAGCTGAGCGTATACTATACTCAGGTGCTGCAAACTACTGATTGATCCTCTTCCCATCCCATGTCGTGGCTTTTATATGAATTTGGCAAGTCGTCATGACCTGTTTCGGGCCCCCAAAAATCCGGGGAGGATTTTTGGTTACTCACGGCTTTTGATATAAGTTAATGTTAATTTGTACGTTTTGAACGCGTGCCACATAGGAATGTCTTTGTTCCGATTTTAAAAGCCTGACGTATGCATTTCTGTCTAAGCAACTGTCTGCTGGTTGGATGGGTTGGATGACCTGGCCTCAATTATACAATGTAATTAAACTATACTTCGCAACAATATATAGGAGGACCTCCATGTTCTACGGATGAACAGTTGTTAAGTGTGTTGCGATATTGGGTACACTGGACTCATATAGGTATAATGATAACAACACTCAATATAGTACAACCAAACAAAAAGTATTGTTTTAGGTCAGTTGCTGAAAGATTCGTCATGAGCAAATATTCCCTCTCTGATTGTTTTTTTTTCCCGATTGTTCAAATTCTCTCTGGTTGTCATGGTCTCCATGCCTAACTATCTATATCCGTAATCAATGCTAATACATACATACGTGTTAATGAGATCACAATATATAAAAAAAAAACTTTTTAATGTTTTCCGTTTTCCCGGAAATTTGACAATCTGATCGATTACAAAACCTCACTTTATTAGTATTGCGGTCGGTAATTAACCATCAGAAATGTAGGATAATAATCAAATTGCATCCATAACACCGTGATTTGACGGCATGTTAGTCGTGGGTAAACTCATAATTTTCAACATGGTGTGTTTTAAAAAACACTCCGAACACGATCTTTAATTCAGAAGAACATCAAATAGAGGTTTCTACGGAAAATTACAAGATCAAACCAACTTACCTAAGAGAAGTTCGCTCTTGGTTATATGAAGCCTCGTCGAAATAGATAATATATTTCTAGTTCCCTCATTCCTTGTACTGAACCACACGTTTAGAGTAAAAAACTGAAAAAACTACCCACTGTGCCGGCGGCGTGCATATGCCTGATCCACTATTTCATTTCTTCAGAGTCTGGGAAAAAATGTTTGCTGTTACTTAAGGGGCTATTAGGGAGTGGTGGGTGATTATTTATTTCGACGAGGCTTCATATAATCAAGATTGAACTTCACTTAGGTAAGTTCGTTTGATCTTGTAATTATATTTCAGCGTCGACTCATAAATAATATATTTGTAGATGTTTAGAGATATAAACAGCAAAATTTTATTTCTCCCACATAAGAAGGTTTGTTTCAACAAACGATAATCAAAATTAGCAACTTCAAAATAGCTGCCTATGATCCTAATAAAGCTAATATTAAGCTATCTTGTACGTATGTTCACATTAGTAACTAATTTATATTTAATTCTGTTTCCGAAAAAACGCCCCCTTGTTAATTTTACTGCAATTACACTCTTCAGCAGCGGGTGATGTGGAGGCGCATGGTTTGTACTGTGCGACGGAAATGTGGACATCTTAATCCACTTTTATTATCATTTAGGAATTGTTGTAATATTTAGTTTCATTACAGCACTGTACACCAGCAGTTGCTGCACATATATTGCGATTTTGATGGAAATATATCAGAGTATGCCATCTGTTTGGCCCGGACGTTATTATCCGCTTGCCATTTTTTAAGACAATGCATGTTCATTGCTTTTATTATGCAATTAATTACGTCATGTAGCTAGTGCCACCAACACTGCAAGTTTGGTGGAGAACTGCTCCAATATGTCTTGTACATTGTACATACCCTAGGACTATCTCCGATTCCCAGGTAACGTTAAATTTTGACAAATTCGGTCGTAACCCAAACGCGCCTTTAATATATCTCTAAAACCTTGTGCTAATTACCAACTTTTGCAATATGGCTGATAGTCAAACAATAATGATTGAAAATTCCAAAACACATACTACCGTTGGATTCTAACATTGAAACATCGATATCTAAGACGCTTCAGGTGTCTCCAATGACGTCTGACCAAATTGACAAGAGCATCAAATCAACAAAACTTTCCGGATATTTCAAGCACGAAATAAAATTTTACAATTTGTGTTCGTACGAGACGCAAAAATATAAATTTTTGGGTTTACAAACTTAACTACCATATCCCAAATGTAGCAGCTTAACTCCCCTTTTGTACTGTTATATCCCATTCTCGACTGAAATCTGTCTCATGTTTGTCTATAGATGCCTGTAGTATATGTACACCATATACCGGGTGATTCAATTTCGAGCCTCACCATTTGGATCTCGCTTATTAGTGCAGATAGAGCCTATGTTTAAATTTGGCAAATTTTCGTATTTTTGGAAAGAAATTTTAGCTATCATTTTTCATTTGGAAGATATCCGCAATGTTAAGATATCGTTTTTAATTTTTTCTTCAAAAATAAGTGTAGCTAGACATTTGAAACAAAAACATTCTACAGCTACTTTTTAACAAGGCTGTGTTATTTTTAATTTGAAATAACATCAAAGATGGCGGCGTAACCATGGCCAACTATTGTTTTTCTTATGGGCGGCATGTTGAATTTTGGGATTTTCCGATAGTCGTGTTTTTTCTCATTTCCGCAATGTATAACATGTTGGTATTAGTTTTTAAAGCAATGGCGTAATAATTAAAAAAAAACTTTCTTCTTTTTCTCGTTGTTTGTCGTGCTTATCAGGTACCCAACTGGAGCTTGGGGACAGACCGCCGGACTGACAAGGGTGCTTTGGATTAACAACATTCAAATTGTAAAAGAAACAAGTTTATACAACAAAAAACTTATTTTTATTGTGAGGCGGTTCTTCATCTTGCTGCCACCACATTATTCACATTATCCACATTATTTTCCTTTGGTCCAACTCAACATCGTCAAAATAATCTGCCATTTCGGTGCGCAGAAGATTTAGAAATCGTTCTCCATTCAAGTTTTCCTGGAAATGAATAATGGCCCAGTTAAAGGGTTGAGGATTATAAGAATTGCGGGGTTTTCTAAACGATAACGCTAAATTTCTGGCGAATGTTAGGAATATTGTACGCTGGAGCATTTCTATGAGAACAATAATAACCCCTTATCATATAACGGTTTTCGTTATTGGTACACGGCATTTTACATCCACAAACAACCACAATTAAGGCTAATTTGGTTAAATGGCAAACCCAACGCTGCGCGCGCCGGTTGATCCAAGTGCATTTCGTTGACGTTGCTGGGTAACGAGTTCGGCGGTCTGTAACCAAGCTCCAGTTGGATAGCTGAAGGTTTTATATTACTACACCATTGTTTTAAAAACAAATGCCAACATGTTATACATTGTTATATTCTAGCAGTTTAATTGTATCGTTAAACGTTTCTGACAATTCTCTGCTGTTTTATTAGCAGAAATATAGCAGAAAATAATTCAGATAACTAACCGGCAAAAAAATATTTTTCTTATCTTTCACCACCGTTTCATTATTTTTATGAAATAAAAAATAATGAAACGGTGGTTAAAATTTATGAAATAATAGGACAAATATGGATAATAGGAAATAATAGCACATTGATGAGGTACACTGTTAAATTTAAATCTAGATATTTTTTATCCGATTGTTTAACACCGACTGGTAAATAGGTGTGTAAAGTTACCATTTACTAATTTTTACCAATTTAATATCAACTGAGAATAGTCCCTGTGTAAATTCCAGGTTATCTCTGTAGTTTATTTAAAATCTACATTTCTCCGGTGACTCCGGTGACTCCGGTGAATTCTCTTGGTGACTATTTAGCCTCGCAGGCACAATGTTTTGGACGGGACGTTTTACAAAAAGCAAATTTAATCCAATATCCGAGCTAATTTTCCGGATCTTCATTTTAGTAACGTTACATCAGCTACTGTAAGAAAAGCTCAACATCTAGCAGTTTTTCAAACCTGTTCATGTAACATCCTGTTCTTCTCCCCTGTCCATTCATTGTGTTGGATGCGACCTGTACTCTGCGGAGGTACTGGTTCTTGTGTAGAGAGTCGGATTGTTCACGCTATTTGCTCTGCTCTGGTCCTTTATACATTGTCCGAGACGGACCCTTGATGTTTAACTTCTTTGACCATTCCTCTCATACTAATTTATGTTATTCTTAGCTGAAAAAAACTCACGTCAAATTACGATTAATTTGTGGGGGCTTTCAATATGGCCACATTAAAACACTAGCTTAAATTTTAAGTAGCAAGCTCCCGTCTGATTTTGTTTCTGAATCGCTCAAACCCTTTATAAATCGTCGAGTGGGTTATACTCCCTCTCCTTTTGCAACCCTGCTGTTAATACTCCACAAATAGCTGAACAGAGCTGTCTCCAATTTGAGTCAAATTAGATTGTCATCTATTGTCTCTTTTGATATGGACTGGCGAGATTCCACCAGTAGCTACTGGATTTAGCTTTGAGCCAGCGGCAAATGCCACCTACTACTAAGGCGACATTAGTACCTGCGACAACATTTCTTCTTCGGATGAACGATTTTCCATATAAACCTCCTCTTTTGTTTGGAAAACAATTATAATAGCCGATTGTATTATTTATGCAATCAAACGCGTTTTCAAAAGAACATGAGTAGTTTTCTTATATGTGTATAATATCTTAACATATACTCGTATATTATGAGCACCACAAACAAGCTAATTCCCAAGTATGCTGTCACAAGCAAGGTTCTATTATAATGATAACATATTATATTTTATTCTTAACTTTATCATCAATGATAATATTCTTCTAGTTATATATTCTCGTCCCTATTTTCTATTGTACATAAATATAAGATGAGCATTACTATCACAAGCAATCTATTTGCAAACTTTGCTGTTACAAGCAAGTTTGTGCAGGCCCAATTAAGTCCTTTTCAGTTTTGATGTGATGTAGATGGTATGCATAGTTACACTGCATCCGTGACAGAACATAACAAGAAAACGATTGCAAGAATAATCAAATATAGATCTGTTCTGACACTGCAGGCTATAAGTAGTATCCGCCTATAATATTCTTGTGTATTGTAATTTATACGTGAAATAAATTAGCTCTACAGATCCCAGACCGATAAGAATATTTCTTCTATTCGTTTAATTCATGTATATCAAGACCGATGAATATCATCACTAACCTCTTCACAGCCTGAGCTGAAAATTTCCGATTCGTTCATCTTTTTTTCTGGCATTCAATCCCCTTGCAAATTTTCCGTTCTACAGAACAATCAGTGCAACTATCCTTCTACCATCTACGCCGTTTTCTCCAAGATTTCGGCATAAAAATACAAAATGGACTGTTATCAGTTTTATCACTTAACACTGTGAAACGCTCTGGTCAGTTCAACACACGAACAAACAATGAAATAGTGAATCAGGCATATGCCTGCCACCGGCGCAGTAGGTAGTTTTGCAGTTTTTTTTACTCTAAACGTGTGGTTCAGTACAAGGAATGAGGGAACTACAAATATATAATTTCAGAGACGAGGCTGAAATATAATCTCTGAAATATAAAGTCCGTTTGCTGGAAGTTATCACTGACAGCTGTTCAGGTTCTATTATACATGTTCACAAAGAGAAAAGTCGAAAAGTACGCTAAAAACGGTAAGAACACCTTTCCGGTGTTAAAATGTCGCCGCTTAATTGAATATAAATGTATACAATTTGAAAAAAATTGATAGGATATGATCAGAAAATCGATTGTTCTGTAGTTGATAAAACAATAATATTATGAATTATCGTTTCCTTAGTAGAAGTTCAAGTCCGCTCAAAAGGTCACGTAGATTAGGTATTTGCTTCGAAAACGGACTGTGTGGTAAAACTGCCAAAATACTCAGACATGAAGTAGAATTTGAATTACAGATTGCTGGTTGAAATAAGGGATTCTCGCTGACATGGTTGTGCGCGGCCTGAATACTAAACTGCCATCACGTAAGCACTTGGCGCTAATGAAATTGTGAACTGTTTTAAATGAACAGTGCATGTTAATTTTCAAACGTCTGTTCTATTAGTTTACTAACGTATGTATTTTATGTACATACCCAATTCTCGGTCAAGGAACTGTGGCTGATAGGTTTTTAGATTTAACACCCTGAATATCGTTATAAAACGCCTCAGCAGGTTACATTAGTAGTAGTGTAGACATGCAAAACAAAGTTGTTTAATTATGTAGTTGGAATATTCTTGCAGCACCAAACAGTTTAGAAAAAAAATAAAATCTGCGTTTTATCCCTGCGATGCGCCAAAAAATATAAAGCAAAGTTTGTTTAGTATTCCTTTTTTGCTGATTCCCTTCTTTTCTTCTAAATTAGAAAGGTGAATCACACTATAAAAATCGTAAAAAATACGTATTTTAAGTGGAAAATTTGAGGTACTTAGTGAACGTTAACACTTCACACAACTTTTTTATTCGATCATTGATGTTCAGTGAAAAGTGTGGACTACTCCACAGTTTTACTATTCTAGGAGACAATATTTATACTGGTTTTAGTGGTTCTGACGGTGGTATTTCATTGTTCAAACCTACGAGCATAATGTTGCCTTACACTGCTAAATAGATATTTTCTAGTATGCAAAGTGGTTTGTGCAATAGCATTGGTGGGATTATTGTATATATTTTGTTTGTTATAGAGTTTGCAATTGTATCTTATTTTTTCGCACAGCTATAGACCTGAATCCGGTGGATCAGATAACGTCAAGACATTTAGGCCGTCTGCACATGGGGCAACCCAAAAGAAACTGTAGTAGCGTGGATACCAGGAGATTGCGCGACTAGGGTACGTGCATGTATATTTCAATGACTCAACACACACGGCGCAACACGAGTACCGGCGACTGGGAGACAGACGCGATCCGAGTTTCAGAGACCCGACATGCTGGGTCGCGCGTTGCCCAGTCTCTTCGTGACGCGCTATATTGACAGCATATTTATTTGTTTATTATGTATTTATAATGTATTTATTTCATATTTATTTATGATTTATTTTCATTTATTTATTACTTATTTATTATTTATTTATTAATTATTTATTAACTACTGATTAATTTTTTATTAATTTTTTATTAATTATTTATTAATTATTTATTAATTTATTAATTATTTATTTATTAATTATTTATTAATTATTTATTAATTTTTTATTAATTATTTATTAATTTTTTATTAATTATTTATTAATTATTTATTTATTAGTTATTTATTTATTAATTATTTATTAATTATTTAATAATTATTTATTAATTATTTATTTTTTATTTACTTCTTATGATCACACCCAAGAATGTATGACTATATACCGTGTGCGGTATATAGTCAGTTGCGTGGATACCAGTCTCCTGGTATCCACGCAACTACAGTTTCTTTTCGGTTGCCCCATGTGCACACGGCCTTACTGTCACAATCCATCGGTCACAAACCATCCAAAATTCACAATTAGTCTTTTCATAATTCTATTTTACAAACGCGTTTGTGAAACCAGGTCTTATAATAACAATGACGGTGTAAGTTTGTCACACAGTTTGTCATTTCTAGGCACATACATTAAACGCATGCGCTTGTGGTAACAAGAATTCGAGATATCGATAAACATGTGCGTAGAATGAACTAAAACTACAGACAGAAAATGTGCCGTTTCATCTACGAAAATGTATTGCCCAATAGAAACAGTCAGACAAAACGCAATATAAATGCATTTTCCGTAGCTCGATTTCGCTGTGCGAATGCTGGCGCCCGGATATTACCAGAAATGCGAGAATTATTCTGGTTATTGGTGTACCGTCGTTGTCGACGGTTTCATACAAAGGACGAATGTGATTTATCGCTCATAAAAATGTATGTACAATTACAATTTCCGCACGACTATCAGTTTCAGGCATCGATGAAATTGCAATTTGGCCCAGCTTATTGTGCGTTTCGCTAGAGCGCGCATAATTAAATTCTGCAATAGACTTCACTCATCTCGGCATACAAATCGTTCCCAACTTACTTTTTATAATAATACGAATAAAGTAAAGAATAAATGATTATATACCTACATAACAACAAATAGACAGAACTTCATTTCGTCATTATTACCCGTGTATCAATTCATATATTTGATAATATAAATTCACTTAATAAATGACACAACAAATTCCATATTCAGTTCCAAGTTTAAAGTGAAAATTAATTTCTGTATAATATACCCCATGCTGTCACAGATAACCGTTCTTCTTACTTACATAACAACTACTCCCGCCAGTACTCGAAATCTGCAAAGCTAAAGAAGTACTTTGAGATCTCTAAACAACGTTAATATTTAATTTTGCCTGCACAAAGAATTTTATGAAAACGTTTAAGCCTGATATTTGTATGTAGACCTGGGTCTCTCCCTCGCTGCTTAAACAGGCCGTTCTTATGAGACAAGTTCAGCGGCTTTTTCCGGAAGAACGGGCTGGATGGATTCTTTTTGTATTCCCGTTATAGCAGGTATATACACTAGGGTGGTCCAAATTTATACCTAGCAAAATCTTTTTTTTTGCTGGGGGGGATCAATCTGTTCCTTTTCCAGAAATAAAAATTCCCCCAAAATTTGAGAAGAATCGGTTAACGTTAACACGTGCCACCGAGCACCTCAAATTTCCCACTTAAAATACATTGCAAAAATGCATCTTTTTTCCTTATTTTTTTCACGTTTCGTATTTAGAAAAAAAGTTGCGGGAGATAATCAGAAATTGTTTAGAACTCCCTAAGAAACAAATCCACAACCACTATTTTTTTTTTCACCATCCCCCACCCTCCCCTGCAGTACCATAAATATGAGGCAAAATTTTCTCAAAATTTATAATTTTACAATGTTACGTATTTTTTATTTTTGTTTGCATAAATTATTATTAATCGATTACTGACATGTACCTTTGTCATTTATGAACTAATTTAAAATTGTTTATCTACGACTCATATATAATAAGTTCTTTACATACGTATCTATGACTATATAATCCCCATCATTATACGCGCCAATGATTATAATGACACTAGCGTTATATAATAATGACAGTTCCTTTAAATAATGACTTCATTATTAGAACGAACTGTCATCATTATACGCATAGCGCTGCTGTCAAGTGTCAGCACCTACATGGTTGCTAAACACAAAGTCAACATTATTGACTGCCGATAGTAAAGTTTGTGATAACAATACGTGTAAATGCAGTACGTTATCAAAACATTATCGAAAAAAGTTTAAATAAGCTATCAAAAATGTAAAGGAGGGATCAAGAAATGATATGGTCATCAAAGTTGGCACCAGTTGGTAGTTGGTAGTTTCAGTAACAATACGCATAAACGTTGTGTATACTCGAAATGTAGAAAAACGATTAAAATAATTAAAAAAGCAATTTAAACAACTATAAGATATATGACATAAACCAATAAAAATATGCATCATAAAGTTTTCGGCAGTTGGTAGCAATGATTGTGCTGGATTGTGCGCATACAAACTTCATGCCAGCGTACACGCCAGTACACGCTTTGGTTTGTTATAGTGATCTACGCCGTGCCGGCTGACGAAATAAAGAAGCTGTACAAAAAAAACTTATAAAATGAGTGAAATGGACCAAGAACTGCAAAATTGTACTCCGCCAGAGATTATTGAAACAGCGGAGGCTACAAGTAGTAACTTATTACCCGAAAAATCTCGCAAACTATACGATTTAACGTACAACACCTTCATGAACTGGAGAACGAAAAATAGTGTTAATTCTTTCTCCGAAAGAGTAGTACTTGCCTACTTTACGGAATTAGCCACAAAATACAAATCCTCCACACTGTGGACATATTACTCGATGCTACGGAGTACTCTAAATGTGCACCACACTGTTGATATTGAAAAATATCACAAATTACATGCCTTTCTAAAAAGAAAGGGTGAACATTATACACCAAAAAAGGCAAAAACCCTTACACCTGATGATATAACAAAATTTATCGATGCAGCGCCTGACAATAAATATCTTGTTACGAAGGTGAGAAATTCATTAATTTAAAGTTTGGTTAAAGTCAGACTAAGGGGAAAGGCTTAATCGATGCAAATGCTATATATTAATTATTTTTTTATAGGTTTCAATGATAATGGGTATAATGGGAGCATGTCGCAGTAACGAATTATACTCCATGCAAATACAGGATGTTCAAGATCTCAATGCAGCATATTTAATAACAGTGGCGAACACAAAAACAAAGATTAGTAGAAAATTTACTATTACAGATAATTTCTACAATATTTGTATAAAATATTTTAATCTTCGACCAGAGAATGTAACAACACATTGTTTTTAAATTACCAAAATGGAAAATGTACAATGCAGCGAATTGGCATAACTAAATTTGGTAAAATGGCGAGACAAATCGCGGAATATTTAAAACTGCCAAATCCTGAATTGTATACGGGACATTGCTTTCGCAGATCATCTGCAACGCTTCTAGTGGACGGAGGAGGCGATATAACTGATTTAAAGAGGCATGGGGGCTGGAAGAGTACATCGGTTGCTGAAGGATATATTGATACTAGCGTCAGTAAAAAAATGAAACCGCAAGAAAAATTATCAATCAAGTACAAAATTCTAATTTAAGATTACCGGAAAATTTTAATAATTCTGCTGGTGCATCATTTGCATCAACATCAATAGAAAGCACTAATTTTACTTCAGAACGTTTATTTGGAGCACCAGTGCAGTTATCAAACTGTTCCGGGAATTTTACATTTAATTTTAATGCTAAATAAGTAAATTGCCTCCTCCGTCCACCATGTGTTAAAAAGTGGTATTTATTTAAAAATCCTAGATTGATAGTGTTTTTCTTTTTGTAAAACTAGTGCATACTAGAATAGCACTGGTGTGGACTGTCTAAGGCCCTCTGTCACGACAAGACGGAATCTCACGACGGAATCGTCTAGTCCTAGATGCAACATCGCAAGCTATACGTTTCGATGCCGCAACACATGCTTTTAAATACAAGTCTACGGGACGCTGCAGTGTAGAGTATTCGTTACAAATACGCTACGCTGCAACGTCGTGTACAGAGTTGGATTTAAAAGCATGTGTTGCAGCATCGAAGCCTATAGCTTGCGATGTCGCATCTAGGACGAGACGATTCGGAGACGCGTCGTGGACAATTATCCCAACAAGTTATGACGCAACAAATTATAAAATCTCTTTTAACAATCACTATTAGTGTGCAACTCTCTTGATATCAACACAAAGATAACAACAATTAAATTCATATCGAAAATAGACAATAGTTTTGCATACTGCAATTAAGCAGACCCGTACATGATTTTCCATTTAATGCAGTACAAATAATTATCTCAACAAGGTATGACTCACCAAAATTAAACGATCTCTTTTAAGCATCACTAATACCTTGAAAACAAACAATTTTGATCCCAAGTACCATAATCTCCATAATATGACCTCAAGCACTTCCGTCAGGCAGCGAGGGTTAACATTTTCAGCTGTTTCTTTGTTCTTGGATTTTGCACGCGAATTAGATCCCTCTTTTGATATTGTAACTCTCCATTTCAAATAACGAATACACAACTGTTTCAACCAATATAGAAACCAAATAGAAATATGCAATAACTGCAGTAACTAACAATACAGAGCGGATATCGGAACGGTCACTCTCAACACATGGAGCCTATCCATCCGACTGCTGGTTAACGCCGCGTGGTGCAGCGACGCGTCCCCCACTCTGGGTCACTGGTGTGTAGCCCCTCTAATTTCTTCGGTGACATATATATATATATATATATATATATATATATATATATATATATATATATATACCAAAGAGAGGTAGCAACGACCTGATATATGTAAATATAAGCAAATAATCTTGGGAATTTTAGGTCCTAGGGCGAAATTAAGGTAACTCCTTTTTTCTTAGTTCAAATTTTCGCTTTATTATAAAAGCTTCATCAGGAACAGGCTAAAATACACAAAAAATCCTAACTTCTAACGGCAGTCAACAATGATTAATAAACAAACTTACAACCAGAGTTCTGAGAAGTCGGCCTAGGCAAAGAAATCATCCGCAAATCGAAAGAGGCCCAGCACGAAACATATTAAGGCGATCACAAGGCAAACAACATTAAACAATCACACTAAAACAATTTAAACGTTGTGTATACCGCACATGCGGCCGCTCTTACAACGAACAACTGTGAACAACAAACGTGAAATATGCAGCGAGTCCACATCTATCCGAAGTTTGCTGGGTTGCCAACATCAACACGAACTGACTCGCGTGAATTTTTAAAATTACAATTAATGAGAAATGAATAAATACTGCTCAGCTGACTAGTGTCTGATTTAAAGTTTAAACACTCAGTAATATTACGCTGGACATAAAACATTTCTAAAAACAGCCTAGCTCTATAGTTATTTTCTTTAGCAATAACCTCCGTTTGTTCCCAATTTATGACATGGTTGCTGTTCGCCCCGTGCAGAGCAACAGCGCAGTTCTTTTTCTTTAACTTAGTGTCGCTCTTATGCAATGCTAAGCGTGACTTGAGCCATTGGCTAGTTTGGCCGTAATATTTCAAATCACAGCCCCCACAAGGAATGCAATAAATAACATTGGATTGCAATGGCAAAGGGGTTTTATCTTTGATGTTAGAAAAAATTGCGCCAATGGTTTTCTTGTTGCTCAAGACCACACGAAAGACGTCGTTCTTGAAAATATTAACTAACTTGACGGACAGATTGCTAATCAGCGTCAGTTTCTTGTATCTTACAAGGGGCGCACTACAACCGTCTTCCGTGGCATACTCATGAAATGGGGTGTTATACAAGAGTTTATGAATTAAAGATTTTGGGTATCCATTATTGCAAAACATAAGACTCAACTTCCTAAGGTTCTTATCTGTGAAGGAGATATCGCCAATACGAACTACCCTGTTCCTCATCGCCAGCACGGTGTTGATTTTCTGGTTAATAGAATGGCTGGAGTGAAAATTAATATATCTGCCTGAGGCTGTAGGTTTCATGTACCAGTCCAAAATAATCTTGTTAGATATAGGTTCACGTATCACTATAGTGTCCAGAAAAGGGACCACACAGTCTACCTCTCTCTCAACCGTGAATTGTAAGTGAGAATTGAAGTTATTAAAAATAGTTAAGATTTCTTCGACTTTGTCATGAGGGACAGCACATATAATGTCATCCACATATTTAAATAAGAAAGGCAGACCAAAGGAAAGTTTCCCGACACAATCATCCAAAGGGCAATCCATAACAAGCTGAGCCAATATGGGACTCAGTGGGGAACCCATAGGAGTACCAAAAATTTGCCTATAGAATTTGTCCTGAAAGGTGAAATAGCAGTTCGTGTACGTGAACCTTACCAATCCTAAAAACAAGTTAAGGGGAACAGAGCAGCCGGCACCAATAACTTCCCAACTACTCTCAATGGTTGTAAGAACCAATTCCAAAGGGATGTTAGTGTACAAGGAGACCACATCCAATGATATAACAACGTAATTAGGCGGGAGAGTTCTATTCTCCATCATACTGCAAAAGGTAAAAGTATCCTTGATGTTATATTTTTCATCATAGTTCAAGGCTGACTGTAAAATGTTTGCTAAGAAACCAGAGAGAGCAAATGTTGGGGAGCCTATGGAGGAGACTATTGGGCGGAGAGGGATATTGGGTTTATGGATTTTTGGCAAGCCATAAAACCTAGACGAGACCGAATTATACTTTATGAGCGACTTGGCAGTGCAATCATCTATCAGGAGCTTACTTCTTAAAGTGTTGACCAATTCGTTGTTCTTTTTTTGTATTGTTATAGTGGGATCACGAGCGAGAGGCTGATAGATAGCTACGTCGTTGAGGAGGGATAAAGCTTCGCTAGTATATTTCTCCTTGCTGATAGCAACAGTGACACTGCCTTTGTCCGCCCTGGTTATAAGTATGCCAGGTTTGCTTTTAAGAAAAGAAGCTGTTTTTTTAAAGATAAAATCAAAAGGTGAAGATAAACGATGTGAAGCATCTGAAAGGTACGTGTTCGTAATGACGTTGGCAGCCCGCGCCCTGTACATATCTTGGTGTTCAGAGGGCAGTGCCTGGACAATATCCTCAACTTGAGCTAAGAGGTCAGAAATAGGAACCTCATTATGACTTGTGTTCAAACTAAATTTAGGACCCAATGAAAGAAAATCACAAACCTCTTTGGGGATGACTGTGTCAGTTAAGTTCTTAAACCAACTGGAATTATCGTTAAAAAGCCTAATATGATCTGCCTTGCTTTTTAATTCACGAAGTTTTTTCAAATTTTTCTTTTTTATTTTTGTGAAGTGTTTGTTGAAACTAACTGACATATTGCTCGAGTAATCATCAAAGACATGCACAGGCACAAGCCCTCTGGCTTGTTCTATAACCATCTGTAGACGATTATCGAGAGCGCTGATATTTTTTGAACGTGATCTGAATTTCGAAATTAATAACTTTTGCTCTTAACTTGTTGTTGAAAAACTCTATCTTGCGTGTGAGTACCTTATCTCCGCAGGTGAGCAGCCGGAGGAGATTCTTGGAGCCGTGGATGACATGACTGGGACAGATGTGGTCTCTTCGACAGCTGAGAAGAAAGATTCTTCTATTCCTTGCATTGGCCAACTTGGTGTTTAAAGAAGCCCAGGTTTTGAAGGTGCGAGACGCCTCTGCACCGTACCTCGTAAAGATGTTCTTGTAGAATCCCATCTTAGTAAACCAAAGAGAGGTAGCAACGACCTGATATATGTAAATATAAGCAAATAATCTTGGGAATTTTAGGTCCTAGGGCGAAATTAAGGTAACTCCTTTTTTCTTAGTTCAAATTTTCGCTTTATTATAAAAGCTTCATCAGGAACAGGCTAAAATACACAAAAAATCCTAACTTCTAACGGCAGTCAACAATGATTAATAAACAAACTTACAACCAGAGTTCTGAGAAGTCTTTTGGTCTCCTTTGGTCTGCCTTTCTTATTTAAATAGGTGGATGACATTATATGTGCTGTCCCTCATGACAAAGTCGAAGAAATCTTAACTATTTTTAATAACTTCAATTCTCACTTACAATTCACGGTTGAGAGAGAGGTAGACTGTGGGGTCCCTTTTCTGGACACTATAGTGATACGTGAACCTATATCTAACAAGATTATTTTGGACTGGTACATGAAACCTACTGCCTCAGGCAGATATATTAATTTAGTTGAGTTACCTTAATTTCGCCCTAGGACCTAAAATTCCCAAGATTATTTGCTTATATATATATATATATACATATATATATATATATATATATATATATATATATATATATATATATATATATATATATACATATGGAAAAGGTTTATCGACGGTAAGATATTCAAGGAAAAAGGTTATTTATCGGGCAATTCCGTCATTCGAAGAAGCAACCGTAGACACGTGTGTCCATCTTACTCCTTGGCTATACCGTACTGATGAGGACTAATAGTCCGAAACACGTGTCTACGGTTGCTTCTTCGAATGACGGAATTGCCCGATAAATAACCTTTTTCCTTATATATATATATATATATATATATATATATATATATATATATATATATATATATATATATATATAAGCAAATAATCTTGGGAATTTTAGGTCCTAGGGCGAAATTAAGGTAACTCCTTTTTTCTTAGTTCAAATTTTCGCTTTTCGGTTTACGGTTGGATTTTTCGTGCCGGGGGGATTGATGGTTGGCGGCGCTGTGTCT
The DNA here is from genome assembly GCA_964023965.1 of Melinopterus prodromus. Lineage (NCBI taxonomy): Eukaryota > Metazoa > Arthropoda > Insecta > Coleoptera > Scarabaeidae > Melinopterus > Melinopterus prodromus. The sequence continues at coordinate 47,444,958 of OZ030391.1, read as the reverse complement.
ACGTCTGCCTGCGCGATTCATATCCGAGCGGTGTGGAGGGTTATAGAAATATATTATAAAAAAAAGAAAACAGAATTGTGTGTAGGTATTCATGTCGATCCACGTTCGCACACGCTATAGACGTTTTGTTTTGTTCGTCAATATTGTAAAAATGTCCGCATCGTCCGTACAGGGAGAAATTGTTTAGTTGTCGTTTGCTTTTAATGTTAGTACACTGCTATTAATATCTCGCTACCTCCCTTAACTCGAAGTAAGTAGTATTGGCACACCTGTAGATAGAGTTGTGTTGCTTATTGTTTTATATTTTCAGAACCTTACCTGAAGAAGGGTCAATAAAGACCTGAAATATTGTAAGATTTAAATGAGTTTTATTTAAATAAAAACAGCCAATGATCGATACCCAAACAATCAACTGCATATCTCATTAAATTAACGATCAATTAATACTCCATTATCCATATATATATATATATATATATAATATATAATATAATATAATATAATATAATATAATATAATATAATATAATATATATATATATACGGTAAGATATTAAAGGAGAAAGGTAGTTTGTCGGGCAATTCCGTTATGCGAAGAAGCAACCGTAGACACGTGTTTCGGACTATTAGTCCTCATCAGTACGGTATAGCCAAGAAAATTGCCAACGGAATTGCCCGACAAACTACCTTTCTCCTTTAATATCTCACCGTCGAAAAACCAGTTTTCCATCCTTATCTTTTACTGGTTCGTGTTGGCCCTGTTGGTGAACCTCAGATGAATATATTTGCGCAGACACTTACCTGTGCTTAGTTTAGACCAGAGCAACAGATGGCGACAGCAACAGGCAATAACATTGGATCAAATATATTGCTGATGTTGACAACTCAAATAAAACTCTATAAAAAAATAACATGTCGCACGTTGCATGTTGCTCACTGTAGTCCAGGAGTAAATGGGACTTTAGAAACGCTATGAACATCTGATTCAAGAGTCTAGGGGCTGGTATTTTCATGTACCTGCAAAGTCATCAATGGTTATGAGACAGATCTGTCAGACTTGTTGCGTCATTTTATCCTGTTCAATGAGAAGATATGTCGGAGGCGGTGAATGGGTCGCGTATCATGCTCATGCTCATTGTGTTCACTCTGTGTCACCGCCGCCGGTACATCTTTCATTCAGCAAGCTAAAATAGCGCAACAAATCTATTAGGTATGTAAAAATATCAGCCCTAAGTGCAAAAAATCTATACATTAGAGAAGTTTAGAAGTTTTTTTTTATATATATAAATAAATAAGCTTTTTATTTTATCTTTAATTATAACTTTAAATTATTTTCTGTAGCTTACATTTTTAACACTTGTTATAAATCAGCTTTTACTTTATAACTTTTTTATCGTTAATCTTCCTCCGCTTACTACAAAAGGGATGGCTGTAGCCTCTAGCACCCCGTGTCCAAGTCAGCAAATACTGCTTCCTTTATTTTTTCTGTGACTATTCCGACCTATTATTTTTTTTTAACTATTATATGTTGTTTTTAAATAATGTACATATGTGGTATGTGGGGTTTCAACTTTCTTTTAATAACAGTAAGTAGCTAAACACTAGCAGCCTTTAATTCGTGTTATTGTTGTTGTTGATCTTGTGCACCCCTTTGCCACAGTCTGCGTGCGGTCAAGCGGGCTGGTATACAATTGGATAATAATCGTCCTTTGCGAAATGATTGGCTATGTAATACCCGACGTCTTTGACGGCGGGGCGGCTGTGGCGTCGCACAAACGGTGACTGTTCGTCGTGACTGTTCGTTTCTAAGATTAAGCGCTAATTATAGCGGTAAACTTGTAGTTGTATACAAGGTAGGAGGTGGCACCTATGAATTCGTAATAAGACCGGCGCGATTCTCGTTGACTAACGTCTACTGCGAATTTACATACAAATACGTAGTTGGCGCTGCCAGATCACGCTTCGTGCTTTTACCGTAGCCTCTCAAATCCAACCACGCGATCTCTGGATTAGGATTAATTGCCCACCGACCCAAAACTAAACAAATTTGATGGGTATCCGTTGAGCGTTTGTTAAGAACTAACTAACCACCCAATGGGATTAATAATAATTCTTCGTTATAGACTAGGTGATTGTAAAAGTTTGCCCTTTTCGATTTAGGCTAATCTTTATACGTATTAGCAATATAGGTGTCAAATATAAGTTTTTCTACTTTGCGTTCATAATGCACACATTGTAACACTGTTTTCGATGTTACAATTAACAAATTGTAATATCGTTTTTAGTAACTTTTTTCTAAGATTGGTAGACACTGACACAGTACACATTGATTGTTGATATCAAATGCCATATGTCAAACGTACAACACATAACCACACTCTCCCTGTTTTTAATCGCTTGCTGTCGCATAAACTGCGAAATATCAATATTCTATACATATGTAAACATACGTGTAGCCTGCTATAGTATGACCAAAGGATTTCTTAGTTTTGCTGTGTTCATCAAAATACGCCAGCATAACATTTCGGTGATGGTTTGCGACTCGGGTAAGTGATCGTCATCATTATTTTCAACTAAACATCAAATCCCCTTTTCTGATTTAATTCTAGGACCACATTTACTTTAATAAGGTATTATGTGAAGATCAAACCTACATCGTAGATATGAACGATTTTAATTACTGCTGCGGAATTGTATATGTGCAATAAATGGTTTATTGAATATAAAAGTGTGAATATAAAGTGTTCGGGATTTCTTAGTTTATGTAGCGTATAAGTTTTCGGTAACATTTTGGACCGAATTCTGCTCGGTTCAATACCGTACTCGTTTTTGTCCGTCGCTTTTGACGTCGTCTTAGTTCTGGTTGTGTGCAACGAACTTGTATTATCTCCATCACATGTAATTTTACTAAGCATAGCTTATTCGAATAAATTATTACACCTAAATTACAATTTAGTTTCAATTATATGTGCATGTAAACTTGTATAAGCCAGTGGTACTAGGTAGAAACTGCTATTAAGCGTTAGCTATTATAAAAATTCTTTGAAGTAACTAATCAGCTACCGCCAAACACGTCTATTCTGATTATTGTAATTATGAAACCACTATTTTAAAGGTAACTTTTTAGGTTATGTCTCATGTTTTTATCACAGTAGGGTTAACACTGTTGCTCCAAGCTCCATTATGATCATAGTTGCGACCTGTTCCGACCTCGCTGATTATTTATTAAAACTTGTAGGCTAAAGTAGAGTAAAATTATTTACAATTAGATTTTGTCATAATTTTATCCAAACCTTGCCAAGTACTGCCACGCGGTAGTGGTATCCGAAAAATACCCTAGATTCTAATTTAGCGCATTGACGCAAAGTAGAAAAAATAGTATATTACACTCGTTTTATAAGACGTGCTGGCCAATATGACGTCTTATAAAACTTATAAGATATAATAGTATAATAATATACTATTCTTTTAATTTCCTACATCTATAATATACTATTCTGTAGATTTTCTTATGACGTCGCAAAAACAAGAATAGGGGATAACATGTACATTTTTTTAAACGGAACGCCCTGCATATTTAATTATTATAACAACACTAATTTGTTTATCCAACCGTATAGGTTGCTAACTGTCAGCGTTAATAATTCCTGAGGTATTCAATTATTTCCGCAGAATATGCTCGTTGCAGGATCTTCTTTAAAAATATATAAAAACGACATTTTTGCAGATTTTGCCGGTAAAGTATGTCAGACAATAGTCAGTACATAGATGAAAGTATCAAAAGATATTAGATTCACTATTCAGGTGTTCATAAAACTTAGTACATTTTGATATTTTTCAAATGGCTTTTCCTTGAGTTTTTTAAATGGAGCATCCTGTATGTTATGTGCTAAATTAATTGCCCCCCGAGTTCCCTTTAATTTATGTTATGTATGCTATATGTCCAATTGTCATCGTTTCCATGATAGTTACAATTTAAAGAAAAATGTGTAATATTATCTAATAATACCATTATTTTTCCTTATTTTTTGTTTCTTTCATTTCGCTTATTTGTAAATCAGTAATACTGTATTAAAATACAACTTAAAAAACGGTAATTATTACTATGAGCATTAATTAATCATAGAAACAAACAATTGAGATCTAACGACACTCAATAAGTTATTGCTGTCAAACTTTGTAACAATATTTGTCTTTTCTCTGAACGATGAGTTATAATTATAGCAAAGAAGAATTAATTAACATGATCTCCATCTATTGCCGACCCGACAGAAATAGATTAGTAGCATCCAGAATGTATTAACAGCGATATCCGGATAGACGGCATCCCCAACCAAGTGTTATAAACAGGGTTCGGTTGCAATTTGAAGAAACAGGTAATATTAATTACCAGCACAAAACCAGAACTTAAACGGTGACCAAAGAGGGCAGAGGGGGTCCTACATTGTGGCCACCAAGGTCTCCAGACCTCAGCAACGATATGTGAAAGAGCTGGTATACCAATCAGGACCTACTATACCAGAAGACATGAAACTTCGTATAACCAATGTTTTTGACAACCTTAGAGTAAATAAGAGGTACATGTTAAAAAATATCTCAAAATCATTTATACTGCGCGTTAATGCTTACAGAAGAGAAAACGGGCGTCATTTTGAACAACTTCCAAATAATAATTAAAATAATAGTTACTTGTTGTGCAATGTTTATTGTTTGTTTCTGAATTTGCTTCAAATAGGTTACTAAGTAAAAAGGGATTTATTTTTCAATAAACGCTCATAGCATCAAAGTTTTTTTTTCTTAAATTACATGTAAATATACTATTACTGATTTACAACTAAGAGACAAACAAAAACGAAAGAACAGGAAAATAATGGCATATTTATATTTATAATATTGCACATTTTTCTTTAAATTGTAAATATCACGAAAACTACTAAAATTCGACATATGATATATTTGACATAAATTGAAGGGAAATTGATGTGCGGTGCAACTAGCACATAAAATACAGGGTGTTCCATTTAAAAAATTGAAGAAAAAGCGATTTGAAAAACATCAAAATTCACTAAGTTTTATGTTGTGTAATTCGTTTCTTAAGTTGTTGAGAAGTCTGTCCAAATATTCTTGATGGCAATCTACACATTTAATTTTGTAAATAACATCTGAACGCAAATCCAATGGAAGATCATCCTTTATTTTTGAGAAAAATGTTCCTAGACTCTTCATTGTACGACGTGCAAAAACAAATTATGATCTTTAAAAATTTTCATCAGTCCAGCAATATAAGGTAATACTTTGAATTATGTCTTCATATTACGATTTCGTGTAAATTCTGTGCGACTGTGCAAATCAATGTTCAAATTTGATGTACGTACACGACCGCTGTAAAGTAGTTTACTAATCAGAACACGAGGATATGAATTTTCTTCTAAAATAGTTCCAAATTTCTTGAGACTTGTTGGTTTTTGATACCAATCTAAAATAATAGTGTTAACAGTTCTTTATATTCAACACAACTTCATTACAAATTAGAACATGTAAACTCGACCGTATGTTTGACAGGTAATCTAATATAATCATGATTATTTATTTTCACATTCACATGGCAACGCAACTATGATCGGCACCTTGATGTTGATCCTAACAACTAAATACCACGTTGCCAATCGCGATAGCGTGCTAACACGGCCATTCTGGCGTGTTTCGCTCTCGAAACAGCTACATATGACATGGCTGCACAGTTGACTTCATCATCTGAAACACATACAATACATATAACGTTAGCCTAACGATTTTTTTACAGGCAATCAGTTGCCTGTATACTAGCCCAAAAACGTGACTATTTTACAAATTTAGCACAACTTGCAATAATTCAATACTAGACCAAGCTCAGAGGCTCGGGTCGAGCCCGGGGCAACGTGTCTTGTCTAACTCAATTCCTAGACCAAGCTCAGAGGTTCGGGTCGAGCCCGGGGCAACGTGTCTTGTCTAACGCAATTCCTAGACCAAGCTCAGAGGTTCGGGTCGAACCCGGGGCAACGTGTCTTGTCTAACTCAATTCATCTATAAAGCCTACACTTGACTACATTGCCGAAATAGAAACATTATTAATACAACTGCCAATAACCGCCATGCACTACCTGAATCAACATTTTCATCGCTTTCTAACAGCTTAATTAAATCCGACAAGTTTTCTGACAATGTCCAGTCAACTGGCTAAGGCCTTAATTGTTCCTTGGCAGCATTAACTATTGTATTCTTACTGACCCTCCTCATCTCATATCTACCCTGTGCGTTGATGGCAACTATCTCCTAAGGTCCCATATAGTTAAACTCCGCTTTTAATTGATTTCTGAGTCGTGGTATTTAAAACTAATTGAATTTACCACAATGTACTCGGCCAGTCCTAGTCCTAGTCACAAAATACTTTCTTAGCTTTCTTTTTATTGGGCAACTGTGTTTGGTGACAAGCAAGCCATTCTTTACAACATATTGGTTATAGTCAAGCCTACCTTCACGTAACGATGTCAAAAGTTGTTGAACTTCGGCATTAGCCTTTTGCTCTATGTGCAACCAGCGTCATGATGAGCGACTCTATTGACCGACATATGGTTACGACTGAGAAAATCGGTATGAGGGAGTGGGGAACCCTTGCGATAAATAATTTTAAAATTAAAGTCTTGTAAGCAAGTCCACCACCTTGCACTACGGGGAACAATTTCCTTTTTACGTTCTGTAGCTTTCACGGAATTGTAATCAGTGATTATACTAAACTCAATTCCAATTAAATAAACTCTGAAATGTTTTAATGCATTAACAATTGCCAAAGTCTCTAACTCAAACGAATGGTATTTGGACTCTGCAGGAGTGGTGCGCTTACTGTAATATGCTACAACTTTGTTTTGGCCGTCATGCTTTTGCATAAGTACTGCACCATAACCAAGTGAGCTAGCATCGGTATGCAATTCTGTGGGTAGCTTGGGATTGAAAAGAACAAGTAGGGGCTCTGATCTCAGTCAGGCAACATCATATTTTTTGGCTTTATCGTGTTCTTCCGTCCACACAAACTGAACATTCTTTTTTGTAAGAGCAGCTATACAAGATGTTTTTGTTGCAAAATCTGGGACATATTTTCTAAAGTAACTTGCGTGGCCCAAAAACTGACGCACTTGCTTTACGTTTTCTGGAGAGTTTACTGTGGTGAGTTCTTCTACTTTACGCGAACCTGGACGTACTCCATCAGATGATATCTCATGTCCCAAGTAATCGATCTTTGACTGTAGAAAGAAACACTTAGAGATATTTAAAGAAAAACCTGCAACTTTCAGAGATTCTAAAACTAGTTCGATAGATTGTAGACCTTCTTCTACAGTCACAGAAGGAATGAGAATATCATGAAGATACACTAAAGCTATCGTGTCTTTAAGTTTACCTAAGTCTTTATTACCTAGCTTACCTAGTTTACCTAGTTTACCTAGCTCTTTGAAACACGGCGGGAGCATTTGTCAAACCGAATGGCATTCTGACATACTCATAATGTCCGTGCGCTGTGACAAATCCAGTCTTTTCAATGGAATCTGGACTAATCGGAATTTGGTGAAACCCGGAAAACATATCCAGGGACGTAAAAATCTTTCCGCGACCTAACTGATCTAGTTGGTCATCTATTCTAGGTAAGGGGTACCTATCTTTAATTGTGTGACAATTTAGTTCACGAAAATCGACTACAATTCTATAAGCTCCATTCTCCTTTTTTACTAACAAAATTGGACTCTAGTATGGAGAATTGCTTTCACGTATAACTTTATTGCGCAGAAACTCTTCAATTATCTTTTTACCTCAAATCTCTCCTGTAAAGCCAGTCGATAAGGGCGCCGACATACAACGAAATTATCAATTAAGTTTATATCCAACGAAGTATTGTTGACGCAAGACACATTTGTACCACTCGCAATCAGTATACTTGCTTATTATAATATTATAATGAATATGTGTCTCATCAGTTACGCGGAGTATACCAGGAAGTTGACGCCTAACAATTTGCCTTCCTTCTCTGTCAGTAACCGCAGCAAGCTGCGTGTTTTGAAATAAGTCACACCCTACAATCGCGTCATAATCTAAGCATTCGTCGTGAACTATCAAAAATGTCAACTTGAAGTGTTTTATTCTTGTTGTAAATGGGAGATGTTTATAGAAATAAACTACAGCTTGCTTGCAGACTTGTGTATTGCTTCGCCATCTTGTATACACACACATATAATATCGATCCGTGCTACATTGGTTGCATATCTACTACAATACTATAACAAGCCCTTTTCTTAAAAAAAAAATAATAATAATAATAATACATGTCATACAAAAAAAATAAACTAAACACATATTTTAATCTGTGTACGCTATAACAAAAAAATCTGAACTGAAAGATTAGTTGCAGACATAATCTTGGTATTTGATCGGTAGTTTCCGTTGTCTCATTGGTCTTGTTTCTTTTTCCATTCGTCCTTCTTGCTTCTTTTCTATGGCTGACTCGTATAATAATATCATCAGCTAATATCTCTATACCTTTAAGACCTTGCAAGATGTTTTGCATTTTAATTTGAAATATTTCTGGAGCCGGAGCTATTCCAAACGGCATTCGTAACCAACGATATCTACCAAAAGGGGTCCAAAAGGTTGTTAAAAAGCTGCTACTCTCGTCTAATTCTACATGCCAAAAACCCTTTCTTGTATCCACCGTTGAAAATACCTTTGCGTTCCCTAATTCAGGTAATATCTCATCTATTGTGGTAAATTGATAGTTAGGTCTTTTTAATGCTCTATTCAAGGGGATTGGGTCAAGAAAAATGCGAATTTTTTTGTTTCTTGCTACTAATAAAATGTTGCCGACCCAGTCAGTATGTTCATTTACCTTCTTAATGATACTATGTTTTTCTAACTTTTCTAATTCATTTCTTAATTGATCCCGCAAATGGATAGGTATACGTCTAGCTTTCTGAATAGTCGGTTGAATTTTGTGATCAATTTCTAAATGTATAGTATCTTTTATTTTTCCATATCCTTTGAATACGTCTTCGTATTTTTTAATTATATTTTCCGCTTCCTTCTTGAGGGTTAAATTTACATTGTTTGCATCTTCTGTATATATCGCATTACAAAATTTTACAATTCCTAATTTTTTACATACCCCAGCGGATAACAATGGCCCATGATTTATCTTTACTACTTGAAACTGTATGGAGTGCTTAATTTCCTTGTGTTTACACATAAGTGTTATCTCACCAATAACTGGAATTTCACTGCCACCAAAACCATATAATTTGTGGTTTGTTGTTTTTAAATTGACAGATTCGGTTTTTAATAGTCTATATAACTGTTTAATTCCTATAATAGAAGTATTAGCACCTGTATCTAGGTCACATTTAACTTTAACTATTTTTCCTTTTATCAAGAAATCTAATTCTGCGTTAACATTGCCTCCATTTGTAGAATTATCAATAATTTTATTAATTTCGTAATTTTCGACATATTGATCTTCGCGATCTTCATCTGTATCATCACTATCAGTTTCCTCTTTTAATTCTTTAACTCTTTTGTGCTTTTTATCTTTCTTTTTACAGACCTTAGCAAAATGTTCATGCCATTACATATTTTGCACTTCTTTCCATATGCCGGACAAGCTCCTTTTATAAATTTATGCTTGCCCCCACAAAAATAACATTGTTTAATATTTTGATCTTTTCTAGTTGTTAATTTATTAACTGTTTGATCTTGATCCAAATTTTTTATTCTTTGTGTGGTTATCTCATCAACCTTGCAAATATCTATTGCTTTTTTCAGTGTTAAATCTGGTTTAGACATTAATCTTTTTCTAATTTCCCTATTTTTTATGCCTAACACAATCCTGTCTCTTAAAAGATCGTCCCTAAATGTTCCAAACTCACAACTGTCAATCAGACCCTGTAATTTAACTAAATACTCATCAAAAGTTTCATTGTCCTGTTGACATGTGCTATTGAACATAGCCCTCTCATATATGACGTTCTTCTTACCCGAAAGTATTTTTCTTATGGCGTTTATTACACTTGTACAACTTAACTTGTCACTATCTGATAAATTAAAATGATTATACTATTTTATACTATTTTCATTTTCAGCAGACCATTGGTCCATTCCTGTTGCTATACAGTAATTTTGCCAACTTTTTATAAAAAATTCAAAATTCTGAGCTATATCTCGCTCTATATTCAATGGAGATGGTAAAGGAATTTTTGCCATATCTAAATTTGCCTGACCTTGAACTTTTTCTGCCATGAGTTGCAGAAGATCACTTTGTTGTTTTAAGAAGTCTAACATAGCCTTAGTTTCAATTTTTTTATCTTTAAGCAAACAGCAAAGCAACTACCCTTATCTATTCTACAGTACAAATTACTACAGATCAATATAAATGATGATCGATACCTATCTAAAGTTCCAATCGAACCTCCTGTGACAAACACGTAGCTTTTTCCTTCCTCCACTGGTATGAATATGATGCTTTCGCTTCGTTTTCGCTTATCTTCGTACTTCGGACGAAAATATTGCAGCTTGGCGTTTCCTCAATCTTCTATATATCAATTTCTTCTGACACCATGTTTTATTCTTGTTGTAAATGGGAGATGTTTATAGAAATAAACTACAGCTTGCTTGCAGACTTGTGTATTGCTTCGCCATCTTGTATACACACACATATAATATCGATCCGTGCTACATTGGTTGCATATCTACTACAATACTATAACATGAAGCATTGACCAGTTATCTCTACATCAGCTGTAAATTTTGATTCTGATTTCAATTGACCCGGAGTAATTCTGCACAACAATGTTTGACATTTTTTGACCTTATGACCAAAATGTTCACAAAATTTACTGGATGTAAGTGAAATATCCGCTCCCGTGTCAACAATACCCATACAAAACTCATTATCGATTTTAATCACTACCGGTACTACTGTCTTGTTGGAAGATACTAAATTAATCTTCTTTCGATCGTCGATGCCGCGTTTGATAAAACAACCGTCTTCCTTATGCCCGATTTTTAACCAGAAACCACACTTGTGTGGTTTATAATCGGTAGTTGAATTAGATTCTAGCGAAGTAGACTAAGGATTTGGCCGACAAACATTGTTATTAGTCGAAAAATGACGATGGTGACCTTTATACTTATTTGAACGCAAAAACTGACAATTGCGTTTTATATGCCCGTGTTTACCGCAGTGAAAGCACACACGTTCCGACGAAATATTATTATCATTGCGCATATTTTGACCCACACGTGCTCTCTTTACCAGTGGTTCCCTGCTATTACACGACTCTGCAATGGGTTTAGTTATTGTACTTATCTAACTCAACAAATCTGAAATATTAGTAAAGTCATGCGTCACCAAGGAATCACGAATTTTATACTCAGAAATGCCAAAGATGATCAATTCTATTAAATCCTTTACACACCACTGAGCTCTAACATTTTTTAGCATCGCTAACTTTTGGTGAACGTAACTGACAAATGTATTACACATAGAACTATTAAAATTAGCAGCTTCGCACAGTAGTGTGCCACAATTATTTTTCTAGGAAATGCTTCTAAAAAATCTCGTTTAAATGTCTGCCAATTCCTCTTACTAGGACTCCAGTTTTCATACCACAATTTAGCATCATAAGTAAGGTAACTTCCCACCGTCACTACTACTTGAAGATCTGACCAGCTAAACTCCTCCTTTATATCCTGTATTTGTTGAAGCCAGGTTTCAGCGTCATCTCTTTCAGGTCTGAAGTATGGTCTGAAGATCGGCAGGTCCACTTGTTCATGATTATTGGCTCTGACCGACCGAAGAAGTTCTAGCAGCATCTTCTACGGGCAGGCGTAAAGAACGTTATCCCACGTCTGATGTTAACAGTTCTTTATTTTCAACACAACTTCATTACAAATTAGAACATGTAAACTCGACCGTATGTTTGACAGCTAATCTAATATAATCATGATTATTTATTTTCACATTCACATGGCAACGTAACTATGATCGGCACCTTGATGTTGATTCTAACAACTAAATACCACGTTGCTAATCGCGATCGCCACCTTGATGATCGATGATGCTAACAATAGACTTATCATTTTGTCTTATTATTTTGGTATCCAAGAAAGGTACACACCGATCTGTTTCATTTTCTACAGTAAACTTCAATATTGCGTGATAGGAATTAAAAATATTCAAAATTTAATCTACTTTATCTTCTGGTACCGCACAAATTAGGTCGTCCACATACTTCTTAATAAATGGAAGCTTGAAAGATAATTTTGGTATTTGAGAATCCAATAACGTGGCCATTACTATATGAGCAAGAACAGGACTCAAATTTGAACCCATAGGACATCCAAAAATCTGCTTGTAGATTAGGTTATTATATTGAAAATAGCTTGACTCGAAAATAAAATTCAAAATTTCTAAGAAATCCTTAAGAGATATTGAGCAATTTATGGATATCTCATTCCATCTACTTTTAATATTAGATTTTGCCAGGTTTAAAGGGATGTTACTATATAATGATACTACATCTAAACTGATTAACACAAAATCATTAGGCAAAACTTTGTTTTCCATAAATTCTGCAAAATGAAACGTGTCTCTCACATAGTAATCATTTTCTTGATGACATGTTGATGTAAGAATGTTCGCGATGTATTTGGAAAGTTCTTCGGTGGGTGAATTGTTTGAAGCTACAATAGGGCGCAAAGGAATTTCAAGTTTATGGATTTTAGGAAGTCTATAAAAGCGAGGGGCAATAGATTTGTATGTTCTTAGTTGTTTTGCTGTAACATCGTCAATTTCATGGCATCTATTCAGTTTATTAATCCATGCTTTGGATTAATAAACTTCCTTGTTTTGGATCGTTGTTGTTGGATACCTTTTAAGCTTCTTGTAATTAACCTCGTCATTTAGGTTGTCAAGAACTTTATGATGATAGTCTTCTTTGTCCATAGCTACGGTTACATTGCCGTTATCTGCCCTCAAAATGAGTAGGTTAGGATTATTTTGTAAAAAACCTTCGTGTCATTGAATATTTTATCGAAAGCTGGTTTGCAATTTCTGTTTTCATGTAAGAAATTCGTAATTACGTCAGTACCCATTGATCTATATAAATTTTGCGTAGGTAATTCAAAATCGTCGATGACGAGTTCGAAATCAGGCAGAAGTTTTTGAATTTGAATGTCCTTATATCCTACAGATAAAGCAAATTTTGGTCCTAATGACAAATTTTTTTTGATATTGTAACGTGCTTTCTTTGTACTAAGCACCAATCACATAATAAAATATCCGGAGATATTATTCCCTGTATTAGGTAGCTCTAATATTAGGATTCAACTAAACTAAATCGAAATAAATCAAATGCTGGTATAACGTAGAAGATCAAATTTATTTCAATGTAATACACAACACAAATCGTCTTCAGTGGGAAAAAAATCTAACATATACGGGCTGCGGTTTCCCAGTCGGGAATATACGGGTACGGTGCGGAAGTTTTTTTCCTCACTCGCTAAGTCCAGCCTACGGGGCCGTTCGATTAGCGAGTCGGGGAGGGAGTACTTGCCAGCGTCAGCGCACGGGGCCGTTCTGGACAAGTCTCCCTTCCCAGCTATCGCGGGGATGCTTTTATACAGAAATGCGAGGACTGGTTCCTCCCCACCATCGATAGGACAGGTTCGATAACAGCTTTCAGACGGGTCAACATACTCGCGAATTTCTACAGTATAAGAACTAAACGTAAATAATAAAAATAAGTATTCTAAACAATTTACAAACGCTACTTATCCTAAATATGATTATTTACATAGACGAATTAGCGGTAATTCGTTACACCATCCCCACTTCGAGGATGGACGGTTACGTCGGCATTATACCTAACACAAACACGGGGAAGCGTCATTTTCGCGGGGAAACACTGCACAACACTAGGGGACTTCACGGTCGTGGTTGAAAGTTGACGGGGTTGATTCGAACACCATCCCGTTCGCCCAATACTTCCTCGTCCTAGGCCGACGGCGTCGTTGTATCCGGGGCGGTGTTACTGGTCGATGTCAGCTGTAAAGGTATCGCCTTCGGTACGGAGAATCCACGAACAGCTCCAGGAATCGGCGGTTTGATAGAATCATCCTGATAACAGGTCACTTCTTCTTCGGCGGTGATTCGGTACGCGATTTGACTGGTTTACGTCTGACAGGCGGCTGTAACAAAGCAATAGAAAGCGATAAAACCTGGATGATTTTGAAAAGAGCTTTTGAACTTCGTAGCCAGTTTTGAGAAAAGACATCCTTGGCAATGTTCATCGAACGTCGGAGCCAGTTTGGAGAAGAAATTCTCGGTAGCTTGTTCTTTGAACATAGGAGCCAGTTTGGAGAAGAAATTCTCCGTAGCTTGTTCTTTGAACATCGGAGCCAGTTTAGAAAAGAAATTCTCGGTAGCTTGTTCTTTGAACATCGGAGCCAGTTTGGAGAAGAAATTCTCAGTAGCTTGTTCTTTGAACATCGGAGCCAGTTTGGAGAAGAAATTCTCACCAGCAAGTTCATCGGGTTTCGCGAATTCCAAGAGAATCTCAGTAACGGCCAAATCATCGGCGATATTTGTCTGAGACTCACTCTCGATCACGATCTTCTTCTTCTCAAAATCGAATATCGCTTCCATCACTCGTACAATGTGCCAGACGGAGCCGTGCGTTTTCAGGACGTTGACGAGCTGGTTTCGGAATTCGACATCATGGATCGTTGGTTAGCCATAATTTTAATTAGTCCCTGCTCGGGCGCCAATTATGTAACGTGCTTTCTTTGTACTAAGCACCAATCACATAATAAAATATCCGGAGATATTATTCCCTGTATTAGGTAGCTCTAATATTAGGATTCAACTAAACTAAAACGAAATAAATCAAATGCTGGTATAACGTAGAAGATCAAATTTATTTCAATGTAATACACAACACAAATCGTCTTCAGTGGGAAAAAAAATCTAACATATACGGGCTGCGGTTTCCCAGTCGGGAATATACGGGTACGGTGCGGAAGTTTTTTTCCTCACTCGCCTACGGGGCCGTTCGATTAGCGAGTCGGGGAGGGAGTACTTGCCAGCGTCAGCGCACGGGGCCGTTCTGGACAAGTCTCCCTTCCCAGCTATCGCGGGGATGCTTTTATACAGAAATGCGAGGACTGGTTCCTCCCCACCATCGATAGAACAGGTTCGATAACAGCTTTCAGACGGGTCAACATACTCGCGAATTTCTACAGTATAAGAACTAAACGTAAATAATAAAAATAAGTATTCTAAACAATTTACAAACGCTACTTATCCTAAATATGATTATTTACATAGACGAATTGGCGGTAATTCGTTAAAATATCAGACGGAATTTCAATACTGCTAATATACTTGAGCCATTCATTTTTACCTATAGAACCAATATCAAATGATGATGATTGCAGTCTGCCAAACTTACGTATGTTTTCTTTCTTAATGCAATTGAAAAGTTTATCATAACTGAAAGATAATATACGTACGTATTCCTCAACAATATCAAATGGTACAAATTTGAAGACAGTATCCGTCAAATTCCTGGTATCATGTTCAAGTTTTCCAATAGTGGCGATAGTTATACTAATTTCGATGTTTAGGATCTTGTTTCTTACACTTTTATTCAAATACTCAACACGTTGGCATATAGGACTTACATCAGTTTCAATTAAATTTAGAAGTTTTTTAATGTTATGGACTATGTGGTTTGGAGTGATACGTTTACGGCGACATTGTGTAGAAAAATTTTCCGATTTCTAAAAGATGCTAGCTTCTTGCTAATACTTCTCATTTTTTTCATAATTATTACAGCTTCATTACCATATCTTGCTTTTATTTCTTGGTAAAAACCCATACCGTGATTGTATATAGAAATTATAATGACTGTACTTTATTAAAATAGTAGAAGATTAATGGGAAACCAGTCTGTATATTTTCTTTGTTTTTTTTCTCTTTGCTAATATTTCGGATGAATTTGCATCATTCATCAGAGCTCTAAAACTTAAAAAAGTTTATAACATTAACAATCTAAAAACTAAATGCTATATATATATATATATATATATATATATATATATATATATATATATATATATATATATATATATATATATATATGTATATATATATATATATATATATATATATATATATATATATATATATATATGACAACATTAAAAATCTAACCTAAAAAACTAATGTAAATGACATGAAATGTAACAATATGCAAGGAAATAACATCTAAAAAAAGGACGATCTTCCATTGGATTTGCGTTCAGATGTTATTTACAAAATTAAATGTGTAGATTGCCATCAAGAATATATTGGACAGACTTCTCAACAACTTAAGAAACGAATTACACAACATAAAAGTGATTCAAGATTGAAGCCTGAAGCTTGTGCATTGGCTTCACATGTAAGCCGTCTTGGACATAATATGGACTATCAAAATTTGGTTGTATTGGGCAGTGATGTAACTGTTTTCGCAGAAGTTTTCTTGAAATGTTTCATATTAATGATTTTGTATCGCCTATGAATTTTAAAACGGACATCAAAAATGTAAGTACCATTTACACGTATTTACTAAATTACAAAAACATTCATCCCACGCAGTTAAACCAACTTTGAAAATTTTAAAATGTTATTTCCTTTCATATTGTTACTTTTCATGTCATTTACATTCGTTTTTTAGCTAAATTGTAGACTTCCGCGGTCTGAGTCAATGATATATTGATTTCCGGGTGGAAACCGGAATACTGTATCTTCTTAGCGCTTGGTTTGATAACTTAGTCCTGAAGATGCCTCTTGCAACAGAGCGCGAAACGTCGACTACTTCAAAGTCCTCAACGCGGTTTCCACCCGGAAATCAATATATCATTAGTTTTTTAGGTTAGATTTTTGATGTTGTCATATATATAATAAGGTTGGATTTTTCCTACATTTTGATCACCATAACAAATTTGTTTGACAAGAGTTTTTTCCATGTTTCATAATGTTATATAGTTTATAGTGATATATCCGGTTTGTATAGCATTTAGTTTTTAGATTGTTAATGTTTTAAACTTTTTTAACTTTTAGAGCTCTGATGAAGGATGCAAATTCATCCGAAATACTATCAAAGAGAAAAAAATAAAGAAAATATACAGACTTGTTTCCCATTAATCTTCTACTATTTTAATTTATAATTATAATTTCTATATACAATCACGGTATGGGTTTTTACCAAGAAAGAAAAGCAACATATGGTAATGAAGCTGTAATAATTATGAAAAAAAATGACAAGTATTAACAAGAAGCTAGCATCTTTTAGAAATCGGAAAATTTTTCTACTACGATGTCGCCGTAAACGTATCACTCCACACCACATAGTCCATACAATTAAAAGTCTTCTAAATTTAATTGAAACTGATGAAGGTCATATATGCCAACGTGTTGAGAATTTGAATAAAAGTGTAAGAAACAAGATCCTAAACATCGAAATTAGTATAACTATCGCCACTATTGGAAAACTTGAACATGATAAAAGGAATTTGACGGATGCTCTCTTCAAATTTGTACCATCTGATATTGTTGAGGAATACGTACGTAGATTATCTTTCAGTTATGATAAACTTTTCAATAGTATTAAGAAAGAAAACATACGTAAGTTTGGTAGACTGCAATCATCATCATTTGATATTGGTTTTAAAGGTAAAAATAAATGGCTCAAGAATATTAGCAGTATTGATATTCCTTTTGACATCAAAAAATGTTTATCCTTAGGACCAAAATTTGCTTTACGTGTAGGATATAAGGACATTCAAATTCAAAAACTTCTGGCTGATTTCGAACTCGTCATCAACGATTTTGAATTACCTACGCAAAATTTATATAGATCAATGGGTACTGACGTAATTACGAATTTCTTACATGAAAACAGAAATTGCAAACCAGCTTTCGATAAAATTTTCAATGACACGAACGTTTTTTTACATAATAATCCTTACCTACTCATTTTGAGGGCAGATAACGGCAATGTAACCGTAGCTATGGACAAAGAAAACTATCAACATAAAGTTCTTGACAACCTAAATGACGAGGTTAATTACAAGAAGCTTAAAAGGGATCCAACTACAACGATCCAAAACAAAAGCAATACATCGATTAATAAACTGAATAGATGCCATGAAATTGACGATGTTACAGCAAAACAACTAAGAACATACAAATCTATTGCCCCTCGCTTTTATGGACTTCATAAAATCCATAAACTTGAAATTCCTTTGCGCCCTATTGTAGCTTCAAACAGTTCACCCACCAAAGAACTTTCCAAATACATCGCGAACATTCTTACATCAACATGTCATCAAGAAAATGATTACTATGTGAGAGACACGTTATATTTTGCAAAATTTAAAAACAAAAACAAAGTTTTGCCTAATGATTTTGTGTTAATCAGTTTAGATGTAGTATCATTATACCGGGTGGTCGTTTTAACTTGAGACTGCTAAATATCTCGTGAAATATGCATGGTACGACAAAAGTGTCTTTAATAAACTTGTAGGACTCAAAGGGGGAAATGAGATGACGATATCAGTTTCGTTCCAGATGGCGCTGCAATCGGTGAAAATGAGGCTAACTTAATTTTTTTAAATGGGAATACCCAAATTTTTTTCAAGTTATGATTTTGCGCTAAAAAATAACAATCTTTTGTCTTAAAATTTTTTTCGTACGATGCATTTCTTAAAAGTTATTGACGATGGAAGTTTGTGGCGGCTGCGGTAGTTACGACCGCTGCCACTGCATGGGAAGCGCTCGCCGTCTGGCAGTCAAAGCGTCGACTTAGTAGACACTCATGGTACAACGTAGGAAGGTATGTGCGTAACCGGGACACGTTTTGGTTTCTCACGCGTTGCGCCGTCATGCGCATAGGGTTTGTTTACGCACGAAAAAAATGAATCGTACGAAAAAAAGTTTCAGACAAAAGATTCTTCTTATTTAGCGTAAAATCATAATTTGACAAAAAAATTGGGTATTCCCATTAAAAAAATGAAGTTAGCCTCATTTTCACCGATTGCAGCGCCATCTGCAATGAAACTGATATCGTCATCTCATTTCCCCCTTTGAGTCCTACAAGTTTAGTTAAGACACTTTTGTCGTACCATGCATATTTCACGAGATATTTAGGAGTCTCAAGTTAAAACGACCACCCGGTATAGTAACATCCCTTTAAACCTGGCAAAATCTAATTTTAAAAGTAGATGGAATGAGATATCCACAAATTGCTCAATGTCTCTTAAGGATTACTTAGAAATTTTGGATTTTATTTTAGATTCAAGCTATTTTCAATATAATAACCAAATCTACAAGCAGATTTTTGGATGTCCTATGGGTTCAAATTTGAGTCCTATTCTTGCTCATATAGTAATGGACACGTTATTGGATTCTCAAATACCAAAATTATCTTTCAAGCTTCCTTTTATTAAGAAGTATGTGGACGACGTAATTTGTGCGATACCAGAAAATAAAGGAGATGAAATTTTGAATATTCTTAATTCCTATCACGTGTGGTATTGGAGAGCAAGTAGAATGTGTGGTTATTCTCGAGATTTATGTAGAAGCGTCGAACATCTCAAAGCCTCTCAAAATATCGTAAGTTAAAGCAAATGTTGTGTTTGGCTTTTAATTAGTTACCATTTATGTAATTTGACTTGTAAGACATGTGTGTATTTATTTGTAGTGTCCTGATGAAGGTGATAGAGTATTAAATGCACCGAAACCTTGACAAGATTAAAGAAGAGTTTTAGTTGAATTTTACAGTCGAATTCCCCTTATAATTCCCCTATAATGTATAGTAGCCATTTATTTTTATATATAAGATATGTCGTTATGTCCAGATATGTAGAATGTCGTTAAATAGGAATGACCTGTTCGAAGTTCGAATATTTAATTCAAATTAATCCAAGACTCTTCCAGACTTCTCAAGAACTCCGTAAGAAAAAAATCAGTATAGCAATCGACCAGTAGAGCCATTCTCCCGCAATTTTGCAGAACCTAAGAAGATTGGATGGAAAAAGTTGTTCTTGTGATTACGTTATAAAAATGAAAGAAATAATTTACGTAGTACGTATGTATTAATCTCGGGTTACGCTTTGTATGGTATAAAACCCATTATCATTAAATGGCGGCTGAGGCGTGCCCGAATAGTAAGTTCATCACCCTTAGTAGTTAATAATTTCTCAGTCATGTGTGAAAATATAACCGTAACATTGATCTCAATAAATAAACAACGCTAAATTTTTGCATTAAAGTGGTTTCTGATAGGAGTGCATTCCCGCGTAGTTCGTGTGCGATTTCTTCCTGTAGTGCTTCAGCACATGTGCGACCCTTTATTAAAATCTTGCACATATCTTGCACAGGGTAGTGCTAGTGTACGCGACGATAAATCTCCTTGAGGAACGCGCAGTTTATTTTAACTCAGAGTGGCGGAGCTAACAGGATAGGAACTCTGGCTAGAGCAGCCTTTTTAAAATAACAAAATTTCAATTTATTTGCAAACAAGTACGCGGACTTGCCCTATAAAAACACATGAAATAAAACATAGTTTCTTGATCCGGCCTTTCACAAACCAAGCATTTATATTTAAATCCAATATCTTCCCTCCATTGAAACTCTAGTACTGTAAATTCGGATCGGCTTCCCACTACATTGGACTGATGAGAAGGCGATCAAAATCATTAAATTCAATTCAAGAGATCATAAACACGATCTGTTTGGATGAGCTGTAGCATACTATATTCAAAACAATAAATAATAAACGGAGTTATATATATTCAAATAGAAACAACATCGCTCCCGAACAGTATTTTGCCGGCCTTGGAAAACACCTGTAAATTAAAGAAAAACAAGTTTAGATGGTTACAGTACAGGTTATGATCCAGTCAGAAATTAAAAAAAACTGATGTGGCCAGGCACATGACTATCATACTATATACAGCGGTGTCAAACGCTGATGATCTGACAATACTGTCAACAGAATCGAAATATGTGTCAAATTCTGGCAAACTAATAGGGTATTTGACTATATTAAAAATATGGCTTCTATTATAGTCATCCTAATAGATTACAGTTTAAAGAAACTATTTGTTACTACTTTTTATGAATCTCCCGTTTGAATTGACTACGTTAATTTACAAACAATAGGAAACAACTTTGTTAACGCGGTTAGTGGTAATGTGCCGAAGGTTAACGCTTTGATGGTGGCATTCTACTTTAAACATAATCCTTATTTTTACGCTCCGGAACTACGCAACGTGTAAAAACTGCAATGTAAGCATAACTTTGTAGGTTAGGTTAGTCCTAACTGTAAACTGTTGTCGTAAACTTATGTCGTAGTAATCTTCACAAAAAACACTTGTATTGGCCGCTATTTATTTCTTTTGGATTTCTACGAGCCAGTCTCAACCACTTTCTTCGCAGCTTCACATCTTGCGGAACAGTTACAAATAGTTTATCCGACGTTTTTATTGACGTATTTCTGCATTGTGGATTTATACACTATTTATAACCCATTTTATATAGAAATTGTGAAAACTACACATCATACAACACAATTACCAAACGGCGATGAAGCCGATGCTTACAGACCATATGGGCCGATTGGACATATAGTATCGTGTGACGTCACAAGACAGAAACTATCGTTTTGGCGGGACTTTTTGTGATTCAATTTTTAACGCTGATTTTTATGAAATATAGAGAATGTAATTACAAAAAATAATGCATTTACAAAGTAGAGTGAACGAATAAACACACTAAGATGGTTTTTCAATAATAGTCAAATACCGATGTACGATATCGGTACGATGTACCGATTGTACGACCGATCTCGATCAAATAGAATGTTTTGATGTGTGTAGTCGGGTTATCGCTGCTTCGAATAGAAACTGCTAACGCTTCACTAAACTATTTATTGCATATACATAGTGCACACAGCGACCAACAGAGTCAACTGCATGAGTCTCAAAGTTAAAGTTTGCTCATGCAGCTAAACTATTAATTTTACCAAAAAATGTCATGGACATAGACTATGCAAAATTGCCTCTACTTTAGTTTTTTATTTAACTACTTGGACGAAATTACAGAAATGGCGGCTCATTTGCAAAATCGATGAAAAATGCTGAAAGTAACCCTCCAGTTCCATTGGGCTATTTTGAATAAAAGCTGCGTGTAAGTTAAGTCATGAAACTTTTAAATATGAAGTTTTGTCCCAATACCTCTAGTAGTTTCTCCAGAATCGTCGCCACAAAAAAAGGGTTCAAACATCCACACAAACATAATAGAGCTGTGTGTGAGTTTAGTCATGAAAAATATGAAGTGTCGTCCCGATACCTCTAGTAGTTTCTCCAGAATCGTCGCCACAAAAAAAGGGTTCAAACATCCACACAAACATAATAAAGCTGTGTGTGAGTTTAGTCATGAAACTTTTAAATATGAAGTGTCGTCCCGATACCTCTAGTAGTTTCTCCAGAATCGTCGCCATAAAAAAAAGGGTTCAACATCCACACAAACATAATAAAGCTGTGTGTGAGTTTAGTCATGAAACTTTTAAATATGAAGTGTCGTCCCGATACCTCTAGTAGTTTCTCCAGAAACGTCGCCACAAAAAAAAAAACGGGTACAAACATCCACACATACATACCTACACACATACATGCCTACGCACATACACACACACACACACACACACACACACACACATACGCACACGGTCATTTTTTAGTACCTTGGTCAAAAATGTTCAGGGCACTCAAAAGGACATATTTCCGCTAAAATCTCATATTTTTTTTTCGACGCGATTACAGTACTTACATACGCATGCTAAAGTAATATTAAGGCCCCATTCTGAAAACATTGTAAGAACAAAACGAAATATTTGAAAATTATATTTTTCTGTCGGTGTCGCGTATGCGCCGTGGTTTACGACTCGACTTAAAGATAATGGAGACTGCGAAGAGCTGACCACCAACTAACGAAATATACGTTCCAAATATACGAAATATTTTTTGCAGTTCTGGTAATTATCGCATTGTTTATCCCCAAATCGCATACACGAGCTGAAACAAAAACGAGCATAAAACCACAATAGATGGAGTCTGTCTAAACTGTATCTAAGTAAATAAATTTGCACCACGAGCTGGCGCCTACAAACATAATTACACCACTTACAGTATTTAACTGATTAAGGCACGTTAATTACAAGTTATTTTAATTCAATATAGAAGGACATGGTGGTTTCTATCTACACTTTATTACTGTATCATACTGCTACTGTATCATACGCAGTATGATACATGTGTGTGCGTGTGTGTGCGTGTGCGTCTGCGCGTGCGTCTGCGCGTGCGCGTGCGGCTGCGGATGCGCGTGCGTGTGCGTGTGCGTGTGCGTGTGCGTGTGCGTCTGCGCGTGCGTCTGCGCGTGCGAGGGCGTCTGCGCGTGCCAGTGCGTCTGCGGATGCGCGGCGTGTGCGTGTGTACCCGACGACGCATATGACACATATGGCGATGATTCCGGAGAAACTACTGAAGGTAGCGGGACGAAACTTCATATTTAGAAGTTTCATGACCAAACTTAGAGCTAACAAGCTTTTGGTTCAAAAGGCTCCAAAGGAACTGGATGTTTATTCTTAGCATTTTTTAACGATTTTGCAAATAAACCGCTATTTCTGTAATCTCGTCAAAATAGTAAAATAATAAATTAATGTAGAAGACATTTTGAATAATGTATGCCTATAACATTTTTTGGTAAAATTAATAGTTCAGCTGGCAGAGCAAATTCTATTTGATCGAGATCGGTCGCATCTGCAATGATATAAAACGAGTTAGGCGGGATTTGACAAATATTTTCATTCCAATGACAGTAGGTAGTGTCAAACGTTGATGTTTTGACAACACGTACTGTCAATAGTATAAACATACCTGTCAAATCCTGGCTAACTAATTTTGTTTTAATGCAGACACGACCGATCTCGATCAAATCCCATGCAGCTAAACTATTAATTTTATATATAGTATGATAAAGTCATGTGCCTGGCCACATCAGATTGTTTGCATTGTACCTCTTTTATACGGTTATTTGGTACGTAACATAAAACATTTTTTAAAAGGTATGGTATATTAAACAATCACTAAAAATGAAAAAATATGTCTACATGCAAAATTTCAACTCGATTGGAATGTATAGAAAATATCTATTTTCCAAATTTTGGATTTTATCCAAAAATTTTCCAATTTATTAACTTTAAAAAGATAGTATTTTACTTTATTGATTTATGCATTGTCACCGGAAATCTGTCCATACGCAAAATTCCAACTCAACTAGACATTGGGAGGTATTTAAAATATCGATTGCAAGATTTTAACGTAACAAACAAACAAGGAGTGAAGTTAAGATAATATAGTAAAAATGATCAATAAATAGAGATGTTATAGTCCAAGAGCCAGCAACGGATTTCGTTACACCATAAAGAATAGGGCTAGAACTTGCATAATCTGTTCCTTTCAGCGCAACAATAAGATTCGCCAGTCTGACAACCATCTGGGGGTGCCTCTCGAGTTTTAAAAGGTGAAATATAAATAATAAAATTACATTATTATAACCAGTCTGTCCCTTTGGGATACCAAAGTTTAGACCCTTTTTAGAACCTTGTGCAAGTGGTGCACAAGATTGCATTATTTACGAAATAATCAGGTTGGGTTTGATTGCTTATCTTCCCGATGCCAGACTGCAATTCTGGTGGAAACACCCAGCCGACCCGCAAAACCGCTCCCTGAGAGCGAGTTAAACAGCTTTATGCTCGCGCATGAATGCGAGTGAGACCATCTTATACACTAGGCTCCCTAGTCCCTAATACAAGGGCATACATTAATAATAACTGCTACTGTGGATAATTTATTCAACCTTATTATTTTTATGTAATTAACGTAATTTTGTGCGTCACTTTGGCCCCTTCTTGTCCCCACTTTCAACCCACCCACCGGTCTGGAATTTTTTTCTTCACTTGAAACGTCCCCAACTTTGATATCCCAGAGCGACAGACTGATTGTAATAATGTAATTTTATTATTTTTATTTGACCCTTTAAACATATAGGGGCGCATAAGCCACCCACTGGTGGTTGCCACACTTGCGATTATCTTACTGTTACCCTACAACAGACAGATTATAAAATTTCTAGCCTGATTATAAATAACGTTACAAAGCCGGTGCCAGCTCTTATTAAACGAAATAGTAATTTATAAGCTTGCCTATTCATATATTAATTAAATTGTCTTTAACAAATGCTTTGTACCTTTTGATTTTACAAGATTTCTGTGTTGTTAGCTTAATCAGCAGCCGAAAAATTATAGAAAGCAATTTTGTTCCTATTTTTGTCATTGTTTTTACTTGAATTATTAATCTATTTTAATTTAATTTTTTTTTCGTTATATTACATGCAAAGAAATAAACATAACTCACAGTTTGTTGTTTTAACGCATTTGTAACAAAATTATATTAATAATTGAGTTAAAACCGTACCTGTGAAATATTATGACTTCTAACCACTATATTATGATACTGTGAAGTCATTATATCACCATTTGTTAGAAGATTAATATGTATTATTATTATTAATAAACTATAAAGAGAGAATTAAGGTGCGTTGTGATTAGTAGTAGTGATAGTGGTAACAGACGCCATTATAGTATCTCTGATAAAAAAATTGCTAGTGACTCATATTCGTGTGCATGCAAATAAATTTGGGTCACTACCACGTGTGGAAAATTTTAACATTATTTCTATACAATTTTGTCTACACATTATTTTTTTATTTTTTTTTTGCCGTGAGCGTTGGCTGAGGGTTGGGGTGCCCTAGCACTGCAGCCATGTGGCTTGTTGTACTGCCACCGCCCAGGTAGTTAATCGAAGATCTTCGTCCAGTTAATAAGGCTGAGGAGTCTTCCGATTAAATTTTCTTTTGGGAAGTTGGTTGAGGGGTTTCCTCTTCCAAGGTTGATCACTTCAGCGGCTATATGTCTTGAGGGTTTTTTCAACAGTATCTTACTATGTCTGTGCCCTGTCAAGTTTTCCCAGCGTTCGATGTCTTTCCTGATAGCCCACTCTCGCACGTCTGATTTGATCACACACAAGATATGCCTATCATTGGTTCCGGTCCAATGCATGGTCTACTTGATCCCTTTTTAGCCAGTTTGTCGGCTTTTTCATTGCCTCTCTCCCCTTTATGTCCTGGTATCCACTGTAGGGTTACAGTGTTTGCTTCTGCTAGGTTTTGGAGGCACTCCCAGGTGATTCTGGATTGGATTTTGTAGCTGTTCAGCGCCGTAAGGGCTGCTTGGCTGTCGGAGTATATTAGGATGTTTTGCCTGTTGTACCTCCTTTGTAAGTTTTCCAATGCGCATTGGTTTATCGCAAAGATCTCGGTCTGGTATGCTGTTGCCAGCGCCCCCAAGGAGAGACTTATCTCACATCTGGGGGATAGACTGTATATCCCTGCGCCCGATCCATCTACCCTTTTGGACCCGTCTGTGTACCAGGTCAGGGTTCCTGGCTTTTTTGTGTTTTCTCCTTGTTCCCTTCCAATTTTTATTTGGAAGGTCTTATCCAGGGAGTATTGTGGTGTCATGCAATCGCTTCCCATATTTAATGTTGGTTTTGCGATTGTTTGAACAATTCTGGAGTGTTTCCCATTTGGGTGCCAGTTACCGTTCAGTTGTAGCCTATAAGCCCCTAGCCTCGCTTCCACTTTAATGATGATGTCCAGTGGTTGGAGGTTTAGCAGGGTTTCCATAGAGGCCGTCGGTGTACTGCCCATGGCGCCAGTTATGCATAGGCATGCTAGCCGCTGTACTCTCGAGAGAGCTGTCTGGGCAGTATTCTGTTCTACTTTTGGCCACCAGACGGTGCATCCGTAGGTGATCATGGGTTTTACTACCGCGTTATAAAGCCATAGCATCATTTCCGGTTTGAGTCCCCATGTCTTTCCGAGTGCCTGTTTGGTTGTCATTAAGATCCTTTTGGCTCTGTCGGTTATGTGTTTGAGCTGTCGGTTCCAAGTGAGTTTTGAGTCCAGGTATATCCCTAGGAATTTAACCTCATTGGTAAGTTGGAGTGGCTGGTTAAAGAAGGAAGGAGGTTTCAGCCCTTCCGTTTTCCTTCTCTTCGTAAAGGCAATAAGTGCGGTTTTGGATGGGTTTACGTTCAGTCCCACTTTCCCGCACCAGGTTTCTACCTTTTTTAGGGCGCTGGTCATGAGCCCTGATATCGTAGATGGATGCTTTCCCTTGATGAGAATAACGATGTCATCCGCATACCCTTGGGCGTAGTATCCATTATCGTTTAGTAGCCTTAGAAGC
Organism: Melinopterus prodromus; assembly: GCA_964023965.1. Classification (NCBI taxonomy): domain Eukaryota; kingdom Metazoa; phylum Arthropoda; class Insecta; order Coleoptera; family Scarabaeidae; genus Melinopterus; species Melinopterus prodromus. The sequence goes on along the minus strand of OZ030391.1, from coordinate 47,417,468 downwards.
TCATCCACGACCATATCCCAGAGTAAGGGAGATAGAACTCCTCCTTGTGGGCATCCCCCCTTGGCCATTATGGTTAGGGTTTCATTGTATTGTTGTGTCGTGACTTTTCTGTCAGTTAGCATGGATTCTAGCCACTGACTTATCGTGGGTTCTACTCCATGGTCATTGACAGCTCGGACAATGGTACTGATTGAGGTATTGTCAAAAGCCCCCTCGATGTCCAGGAAGGTAGCCAGTGCCACTTCTTGGTTGTTCAGCGAATGCTCTACCCTTGTCACCAGCTGGTGTAGGGCGGAGTCGCATGATTTTCCTGCTTGAAAGGCGTGTTGATAGGGGTGCAGTGGCCTAGCGGTGAGCGAGGTTTCCCTGATGTGCCTTTCAATTAACTTCTCCATCGTCTTTAGTAAGAACGACGTGAGACAGATTGGTCTGTAGCCCTTGGGCTGAGCGAGGTCCTTTCCCGGTTTTGGTATAAAGACCACTTTTACCTTTTTCCAGGGTTCTGGGACGTATTTCAATGCCAGGCTTCCCCTGAAGAGTCGGCATAGGACTGGTAGTAGGTGGTAGAGCCCGTGCTGGAGTAGCGCCGGATATATCCCATCTTGTCCAGGTGATTTGAACCCATTAAATGTTCCAATGGCCCATTTGATACGTTCAGGAGTTATGCACTTTTTCGAGAGTTCCCAGTCTCCTTGTACCTTCCCTTGGTCAGGGTTAGCGTGGTCAGGGATTGTGTTTGACTCTTCTGTGGATATTATTACTGATTTTGGGAAATGGGTTTGCATGAGTAGCTCTGCTGTTTCCCTTTCTGTTTCAGTGAATTTACCGTCAGGTTTCCTGATGGTACCTCCAGGGTTAGAAGGGGTTTTCGCCAAGATTCTATTGAGTTTTGCTCCATCGGATATCTGGTTGATCTCCGAGCAGAACGCCCTCCATGATTCCCGGCGTGCCCTTCTTATCTCCTTGCTACATTCCGTTAGTGTTTTGGAGTATTCCTCCCACTTACCGGTCTTCTTCGCTCTGTTATACAGCTTGCGTTTTTTACTTCTCAGTTGCTCGAAGGTTTCGGTCCACCAGTTTTGTATTTTCCCGGTGGGTTTCCTCGTTACCGGACAGTTGTTATGGTAAGAGGTTATAATGGCCTCTTGTATTTGTTCAGCAGCAAGCTCCACGTCTAGACGTGTTTTAATGTTATCTTTAACGCTCAGTAGCTGTGTTTTAAGGTTTTCCTTATATTTTTCCCAGCAAGTTTTCCGTGGGTTCCGGTACGTTACTGCCACTGCTCGGGGTTTGCCGAGTTCTATGACAATGTACCGGTGGTCTGAGAGAGATGGCTTGTCCGACACATACCACTTCACAACTTTGGAGGTTACACTTCGCGACGCGATTGTTATGTCAAGCACTTCGGAGCGCATTGGGGTTACAAAAGTGGGTTCCCGCCCTCGATTTAGAATTTCAAGGTCTGACGACATAAAATAGTCTAAAAGGGACTCACCTCTTTTGTTGGTGTTGGTACTACCCCAGAGTTCATGGTGGGCATTGGCGTCCGCACCGATGAGGATCTGCAGTCTCTTGGTCCTGCAGAAGGTTACCAGTTCCTCCAGTTCTTTGGAGGGAGGCGGCTGGATTGAGTCATAGGGTAGGTAAGCTGAGGTTATGACTACCTCGAGACTTGTACCGTCCCCTATGTATTTTACTTTGGCTGCAGCTAGGTCTGTGGAGCAGAATTCGTGCATTTTAAAAGTGGGTAAATCATTCTTTGCATAAATGCATGCCCTGATTTTTTCAGAGTTTGAACTGTATATTAGCTTACCTCTGGTGTTACCCAGTCCTTTAACAACTCCCTTGTGTTGCCAGGGTTCTTGTATACAGGCCAGGTCAAAGTTCCCTGTGTCCAAGAGTCTGCACAGGGATGCGGTAGCTGCTTTGGAGTGGTGAAGGTTAATCTGTAGTACCTTCACCATGCTCCTGAGACTGCGGCTTCTTTCCGAGGATCTTGAAGGTTAGCTGGTGGAAGCCAAGGTAGGCTTTAAATCCTACCTTCTCCAGTGCCTTCGTTGACGCCTCGTCAATGTAGAGGATCAGGGTTTGTCCTTTCTCCTCTTCGTGTCGACTGACGACTCTCCACTGTGCTGTGTCCAGCCCCATGTTCTGGGTTTTCAGCAGGTCAATTAAGTCCTCCGTCTTTTTTGCCTCGATCAGGTCTGTTTTAGGGATCCAGACCGTGACCTTGGTTGTTTTTACTACCTCTCTGGCAGTGCCGGTGCGCAGAGCGGCACCCTCCCAGGGTTTTGTGGTGGCAATTCTTTCCTCCAGCCACTTCCTTGAAATTTCGTTGGCACATGTTATGTACACAACCCCTTTCTCGGAGTAGCTGTTGGTGAATTGAGGTCCTTTGGAAGGTTCGCACTTCCACAACTCGTTGAGAATGCTCCTCTGGATGTCTTTGCATTGCTGCTCGGTCAGGAGTTCAGCAACCACGGCCATCTTAAGGCCTAACACCGCCTGACTAAAGGTCTCCCCAGCAGAAGTGCTGGGTCTCACCTCCGTCGGACTGGCGTTTCTGCGGAGCTTTTTGCTCGGGGTTTTTTTGGACCCTCCTGTCGATGGCATGCTCACTGCTGATCTGTGCCTTTTTCCAGGGGTTGCCAGCTGGGTTGATGGTCCAGCTTGGACTTTCTGTCCTTCCTTATGACCCCCGCCGGTTTTCTCCTGTTTTTTCTCCGGTCTCGGTCTAGGCTTTCTGGGTCTTATTACTTCCCCACGAGCCTTGGCCGCCTGAATGGCTACCTTCCTGGGCGCCGGAAAGTTTCGAACCGGGAGCCTTTGGTTCCAGCCGGAGTTCGCGTACTCCAGTTGTCGCCTCTTTTACCGCCGTTCCAGGGCTTGTGGTTATGCCACTTCCTTGGGGGCTTTGGTCACTGGATTGGGGTGACGCAGTTTGGATTAGATCCACCTCCATCTTCCCCGCCTCAGCGTTGGTGTTTTTCGGGGTTTCTTCTTGGTGAAGTTCCCCGGTTTGGTTTTTTGTTTTAGTTTGGTCCATAATTGTTACCACGAGTATCGGGTGTTTGAAGACCGACACCGTCAGTGACCCGAATAACGGTGCGGGGCTAGGTACTCCAAGGGGGCGCCTGGTTCCTTGGAGACTCCGTATGAGACACCCTTATACCCCGGGTGCCATTAGCTCATCAACACGGGTCGAATAACATCTTAAGCTGGGGTTGAGGGGGGATAGTGGGGAGGGTAGAGAGATGAGCACGGATTGTGGAGAGTGCCCATCCCAGCTTGGGAAACCTATGCACGCCACGCAGAACTCACTAGAAGTGAGATCCCTGGGTCGAGATCGTTTGCTTCAGGCGCCAACTCTGCCCCGCCACCGGGGGAGGCCCCGTTGACTTGGCCGGGCAGACATCTATACTAGAGCCCGTCCACCACATCAAGGTGATCTCACGGAGGAGGTCTACACATTAAAAATAATCTTAATTATAAGCAATAGTTTCAAAGGGTAATTTCAAGATATTCTTTAAATTTACCTGGTAGTAGATCAACAGGTGAATGGTGATTATAGAGGACGTCAACGTTATTTGTGAAGCTTCAATATATTATTCCATCGCCCAGTTGTCCATCGCCCATATTACCGTCGCCCAGTTGTTGGTCGCCCAGTTGTCGGTCGCCCAGTTGTCCGTCGCCCGGTTGACCGTGTCCGACCTTAATAGTGTTTCAACTGAACAGACAGGCAGCGTAATATAAGAGTAATTCTGTTTCAGTACAGTTGCTGTCGAATTCACTGTAGCTTCTGTTTTTGTAATAGTTATTTATGTAACAAGTGCCGAAAGTAATACGGGCGGTAATACGGCACGACGTCGAAGGCGGAGTATCGCATGTGGCCGAGTCGCGCTATGTATTTTTCGGCAGAAGTGACATACAACGTTTTTTATGTGCTTATTTTTGAGTAAGCTTTTTAAGTATTTATTAAAATAAATAAATAAAAATGGTTATATTTCTGTATAGGAAATGTTACGTTGGTACCACTTCGACGAAACGTCGTAGATATAACAACGGGAAGATATTCCTTATCAACAAACAATCAAATTGGTGACCTCAGTTTATTTGAAATTTGTAATTTATATACTGCCGCACAACATCGCGCAAAGTTCCAAGTAGTTCTCCAACCTCGGACGAAATCGCCTGTTTACGAGTGTGACAGCACAAAAAAACATAATTTAGGTACCTACTCTAATATGACGCGCGTATTTTTACGTTTATAACCGTTATAACAAATTTATAGTAATTATCAGGAACCAATGTTATACCATCCTACGTACCGTGAATATTAATCTAGATATCGATTTACAAATATGCAAAATAATGGCTTTTGGCAGGAGTTGGGTATGAATAATTTGTTATTAAGCATTCACGATCACTCCGCTGCTGCCATATTTATTATGCCCATTACGGCTACGGCCCAAAATTTAAAACACATAATGTAATTTGCAACCTGATTCGAACACGGGTCATATTTTTGCCAAATGTAAACTACTTTATTTGTCAATTTCACGACAATATGAGAACGAAAACGCGGCACAAAAATTGCATATGGAAAATTTACATACTATTGCATGTGCTGCACCGTTCAACGTAAAAAGGGAAGTCGCCAAGAATTCGGTTCGATGCATTTTCGTTATAGCGTATATTGTTTGTTTTGTGTTACATGGAACTCGATATTGCTTGGAACTCAAAGTGTCTCATTACTTGTCTATCTTAACCCAACCTTTTAAAGTGCAAGCAGATTTATCCGCAAAAGCGATATAGGTGGATGTTTCAAGTCTTACAGGTGTTCCTATAGGGGCCCATTACTCCGGAGCTTGTTCTACTAATTCAATTAAATATATAATAAGCTTCTTTATGTTTTACTTAACGGTATACATTCACGATCGTGGACCACGTCTATCGCAAGTGTGGCAAGGGGAAACAACTTCTAGGAGGTGAGCCATCACAAACAAAGTTATCATGTGGATCCCAATGATTAGAAATGCAGCGGTACCAGGCGTTCATAAAGATTGAGGAGCTCGTAGGCAGTACACAAAAAATTGCCGGCCGCCGGCAGCCGCGGCAGCCGTTGACAAAATCAGCTCTGACCCGACCTATAGTATCGCTGTACTGGCGGCCAGTATGTAATTTTTAGTATTTTGTTATTATGTGAAAATTTACCAATGTTTTGCTTTTTTTTCTGTAAGATAAAAATTAAGTATATATTTTGCACGTAAAACAAGCACATTTCATGTTAGACATGGAGATAGTTGTTCCTGGCCACACTGGTTATACTTTAACTTTGTTCCTTAGGTTTACTAGACCTTACCCAGGTTAAGGCAGCGTAATGTCTCGAGCAACCTAGAGTAAACTCAGAGCAAGGTGGTTGGTCCAGAATGGAGAATGGAGAGTGGAGGATGAATCAGTTTCAATTCACATTTAACATTTCAAATTGGAATTTAGTATTCAACGGTTTGCCTAAAACTCACGGGCCTATCGGCCCTCGAGCTTTTTGAACGGTCACCCTCGGGGCATAAACATCCGTGGTTATTAATGCTCTATAAACCTATGAGCTCTATAAATGCACGATTTCTATTAATGAACGATTTGTTAGAGCCAATAAAACGAGTTCATTATAGCCAATCAAACATACGCTAAATGATGCCATCCAATCAAATATAATTACTTTTACTACTGATACAATATAAGCTAAAATGATCAAGACACTATTTTTTTCTACAAAACTACACCAGTGCGAAATAAGTGTCGTGATTTCTACTAAAGTCGACCAAAAGGCGCAAATAGAATCACAAATGTCAAATAATGTTAGTTTATTTTGAGAGAAGGGTTGCGCCACTTTGCTAAACGTCATGGACCAACATCTCATCTAAAATAATCTGCAATTTTTAGATGTTATTAGCACGAACAGCCACACGCACGTGTGCACGTGCTTTGACAATGGAACAAATTGTTTATTATCCTGCCCTGTAATAGTTCATCGTTAATTTCTTCGACATTCCCCTTTACTGTAATATAAATATTAATAATTATTGTCAGCAAAAAATGAGGAATTTCCTTTTGTATTGCATTTAGTCGTCAAAACTATGAAGTGCAACTTGCGAAAACTAGGCCGGTCGAAAAATAAGTTATCTCATATTGTTTACTTGTAATTTACTGCTGAATCCACCTTTTCAATATTCACCTCGAGTTACGAATTACTCTGTATATTAAAGCGTGGATTCGCACTCCAGTAGCTGCAATAGCGCCACGAAATATGTTAAAAAATGATGACCGAATATGAAATAATAGACAGATAAAAGCAGCGTCGTAAATGTTTCACAAGACAAAAAAACGAGTGATAAAGCAAAAGCTGCAAAAGATATGAGAATATAATTGCGAAAAACCATCAATTTACACCAAAGATATAAAAAGTGTTCTATATCTTCAGATCAAGGCTTTAATTCCATCACAACCGTGACATTTTATTTAAAAGATTCAATTTTGGTATTTTCATGTAGGTACTTAATGGACTATCATTTTTTTGCTATCAAATTGTAATGGTGGATTAGAATCATAAATACAGTAAGTACAGTTTTTGTCCTTTTGTCTTTTGTCGATGCTCTCTTCTGAGAACATCCATACCTGGCCATCCTCTACAAAAGGCGACTTCGATTTGGCACGTACAACGTCATCACTTTAAATAGATTTCATGGATAACAAATCAATATATAATCTATATAATATATACCAATATAACTGAGATGGATTGCGGAAAAATACCGACACTATATTATAGCATAGCAATTGATTACTTGCTATTTTATTATGTATGTAGGTATCCAATGAATATGGACGACGTATCACCAAGACAAGCAAGTTGGATATACACGAGCAACTCGATTGCTGTAACGGTAGAAAAAATGTCACTGAATAATGTATAGTCGTTAGAACTCCCCTGACTTAACAGGAAATTGAAGGAAGAGAATTGTGTTCTAAACACACATTTATTCCGGGCCACATATACGCTCGCACCAGCTCACGTCATTGATTTTTCTTTAGCGTATACCCGCGGTACCTGAGCTCGATGTTACGTTGGACACTGACTGCATCCACATTTCACAACCGAAACGTTTGCAACCCTTATCGCGAAACATTATTGCATTACACCCACCCACGAGATTATTTTGTTTATTGATGTGCGAAACATAATATTGAAACTAATCTAAAAGATTAACCATCAATTTTAATTCGTATCTAAGCTGAATAGTTATTTTATGGTACAAAAAAGGTCAGTTAGACCTTTCTTGTACGGTAAAATTGATGCATTTTTTAGTGTTTGGTCAATGGTCATGGTGCAGGTGACTGTTCTATAATCTATCAGTTGTAATCCGAATTCCTAAAACTAGGTACTTGACTATAATTAATTGTCCATTGATGTTCTATATTTACTTTGTCCTAAACAAGAAGCACCTTCTATTCACACACTGTACTCTTGTTTTACACATTTCACAGAACTATTTCGTCGGGTTTAGTTCTTTTCAGTATTCTCACTACATTCTGCTTCTCCAGCAGGGCCTCTACATTGGCGTAATGGCGTAGGCAAGATTCGTACTTGGCGGCAGATCCTTTTGTGTCTCAAGCCCATTAACGTTAACCATATTCCTAAATACAGGAAAAGCTGCAATTCTTTGATATTTGCTTTTTTTAGCGCAACCCCAAAGTTGAGAGCCGTATAAAAAATTGATTTTAGTACTTAGTTATAGACAAAGGCCAAGCTTTTTGTACTGAACGTGTTCTTTCCGCGTTACCTCTGGGTCACCTCCGCGTTATCTCAGGGTCATACCCATATACTTTTTACTTTATCATACGCAGTATGTAAAGTATTGTAATCGTGCCGATTTTTTTTTTGATATTTTAGCGGTAATAGGTCTTTTTGGGTCCCCTGATCATTATTGACCAAGGTACAAAAAATGACTGTGTGTGTGTGTATGTGTACTCGATTTTTGTGGTGACGATTCCGGAGAAACTACTAATATCGGGACGAAAGTTAATATTTAGCAGTTTTATGACCAAACTTAGAGCTGAAAAGCTTTTGGTTCAAAAGAGTTCAAAAGAACTGGCTGTTTTCTCTAAGCATTTTTCTTTAGAAATGAGCCGCCATTTCTGTTATTTCGTCAAAATAGTTAAATAATAAATTAAAGTAGAGGAAATTTTGTAGTATTTATGTCCATTACATTTTTTGGAAAAATTAATAGTATAGCTTCAAGAGCAAATTCTATTTGATCGAGATCGGTCGCATCTGCATTGACATGAAACTACATAGTAGCCTGGATTTGACAAATATTTTTTTGTGCTGTCACCACAGAAATGTCTATAGCTGTCACACTCGAAAACAGTTGATTTCATCAGAGGTTGGAGAACCGCTATGGAACGTTGCCGCTCTAGTGCGGCAAAGTACAAAATACAAAATTCAAATAAAATCAGATCACCAATTTGATTGTTTGTTGATAAGAAATATCAACCCGTTGTTATATCTAATTGTAAAACCGATAAATTGAGAAAATTGTAATTAAAGTATAGCGATGAGTGTAGTTATACGGGCTCATTATAAATGATTGTAGTCGAAGTAGGCCGTGCCAATGTTAATAATTTTGTGCCGCTATACCCAAACAACTGTCAAACATGAAATAGGTTATGTAACCAATGTCACTTTTGTGTCTAGAACAGTGGTATTCCATTCAAATAGAGCGGCAACCAGAAATATTTACATTTGATTTCATGGCATACTTCGACTACAATCATTTCTAATGACCCTATATTTTAGTATGTTGGTACGGATATGACATCTACAGTGTCTTGAACGAATATAAATCTATCAGAATTTGTATCAATTTGGATTAGCTTTTTAAACTTGACGTTTCGTAGAAGTGGTATCAACCTAACTCTTCCTATACAGAAAGATAACAATTTTTGAATTTCTTTTAAGTACGTATTTCTCAAAAAGCAACACAAAAAACGTTGATGTCACTCCTACCGAAAACTACATAGCCGTCGCTCACATGCGACGGCGACGCTCCGCCATCAGTGACGCGTCGCATCACCGCTCGTCGCATTATTCCGTACTTTCGGCACTTGTGAGTTAAATAACTATTATTCTAATGACAGTAGGTAGTGTCAAATGCCGATGCTTTGACAATACCTACTATTGATACTATTGACTATCAAAATATCTGTAAAATCTTGGCTAACTAGTTTAATTTTAATGCAGACACGAGTTATCTCAATCAAATAGATTATCATGTAGCTAAACTATTAATTCTATATTTTGTATGATAAAGTCATGTGCCTGGCCACATCAGATTTTTTATGTTTGCATATGTAACTATGGTGTCTTAAATCTAGGCATGACGTATGTGTTCGAGGCTTTTGTTTATAAAATTAATGTAGACAGATTTCAGTTGAGCTTGGTGTTTAATTTTTTGCTCCATTTATGTATTTGATTTACGTGTTGATGATGCATAGTAGTTTCTCCAACTTCAATATAGTAGCTAGGTCCGAGTATTCATCTGTTTTATGCTGAATAATCTGATATATAGGCTGTTAACAAACCGACGTACTCTCATCCTACGTGCCCAATCTTATCGAAAGCTAGTGGCATATCAAGAAAGATTGTTGAGCAATTTTTTCTGTGTCCTAATGCTTTCTTTTTTATATGGACTTGATTAGTAATGAAATGCTTTTCTCTAAAACAAAATAGGTGGTTTCGACTTTATTTTCTCTGCATTATAGGTTTCATTCTCTTTAGAAGCAGCTTTTCAACGAGCTTTATTATCATTGGTAACAGTGAAATGGGGCAATATGATTTGGCCTCACTTGGTTGTTTGCCTTCTGATCAGCATTTACTAAATACATCAGCATAACAACACCTTTGGTAACTGTCTAAGGATTTTCTATTTAATAAGATCATATCCAGGTGCTCTTTTTTATTCAAGTTTGATTTGATTTCTTTTTCTTGTTATATAGATGTCCAAAAGATGGGGTTTTGTCCAGGTCAAAAGGCAAAAACGTTTGCTTACCTGTGGTATGGAATAGACATCCTTCTTGGGTGGCTTTTCTAAGCCACCCTTTTGTTGTTTGCAACCTGGATCTCTTGTCGACGTGTTCAGCACCGAGCAGAAATTTCACTCCAAGATGTTCTAAAATTTATTATTATAATGTCGCACCTACAATACAAATCTGTTTTGTTAATTTTGTACCAACGACAGTACTTCTGTGCTGTTGAGCTATCACTCTTCATATGGAATATGGATATCTTGAAGGGTGGGCCAATTCCCACAGCACCTAGGCCTCATTAGCCCCCTTTTGCTAACCTCCGACGGTTCATGTGGCCTAGGCTGTGTCTGCCTCGAGCCATCCTGCGGCCTTCGTGAAGGCGAGGATGTCGCACGACGGAACCCCTCTGATGGCGGATAAATCCAGCCATCTTTCACCCAGGAAACGTTGACGTAATGTCGAAAGTGTCGGACACTCGCACAGAAAGTGTTCTGCCGTCTCTTCCTCGCTTTAGCATCCTCTGCACATTTGGTCCTCTAAGATTCCAATGCGGCTAAGATGCTTTTTTAGCCTGCAGTGCCCTGTATAGATACCAGTTAGCAGTCTGAGGTTGCTTCTGGTGAGTTGAAGGTAGTACATTGTGGTCTTTGGGCAAGGGGCTCTTAGGGTTTCCCCTGCAAAGACGCACTTGGTGGTTTCGTCCCATCTGCTCCTGAAGAGAGTGTGGGATGTTCCTCTTAGTTCGTTGAGTATTGTTTCTAGGGTCGGTGGTATCGCTGGCTCAGGTCCTATATAGGGCGTCCTCGCAGCGTTTTTTTGCCAAGCGATCAGCTTCCCTGTTCCCTTTACTTTTACCGTGTCCCTTTATCCAGTGGATGGATACCTTATTATTTGCCTGTGCTGCTTTTGACAGGGCTACGGTGCATTGTTGTACAAGTCTGGAGGTTGTTAGAGGCCTAGACAGCGTTTGTATTGTTGCTTTGCTGTCCGTTAGGATCAGCACATTTTTGCCACTTATACCTTTTTCAGTAATAGTTTTGGCTGCGATTGTTAAGGCAATCAGCTCTGTTTGTGTTATAGTCGTGTACCGTCCTAGTGGTAGACCGATTTTCATATTCGGTGCTCGGGAGAACACTCCTGCACCAGACTTATGTGAGTATTTTGAACCGTCTGTGTATATGTGGACAGATCCTGCTTTTCCCCCTGGGTTGGTGGTGTGAGGGATGTTGTGAAAGACCCTCTGAAGATATAACGGGGTGCAAAGTCATCTACCTGAGCCTCAAGGAGGGGTGTCCGTAGGACAGCCTCGCGCCAGAGGTGGAGACGAGCCTCGCCAACCCTGCCCAACCCTGCCAACATGAATGTCAAGGGGCGGCAGACAGAGCATTGCCTCCATCGCGGCCGTCGGTGTGGTGTGCATGACTCCTGTTATGTTTAGGCATGCGGTCCTTTGTATGTGATTTAGGTCTTTGATAGCCATCTTAAGTTTGGTCCTGGGCCACCATATTACTGCTCCGTAGGTTAGCATACTTCGTATGATGGCGGTGTATATCCACATTGCGATTTTAGGCGAAAACCCCCACGTTCGTCCTATCGCTCTGCGGCACTGCCAAAAAGATATGTGTGCTTTTTTTGCTCTGTCTTCCAGATGGTCTCATCTTAGTTTGCTGTCAAAGCTTATGCCCAGGTATTTCACCTTGGCAGCAAAGGAAAGCTTGGTGTTTAGGCGCGTGGGTGCTCGTAGTTGTGGTAGTTTTCTTTTTCTGGTGAAGGGTACCATCTCTGTTTTCCCATGGCTGACTGAGAGTGAGTGGTCTTTGCACCATGTGGTGATTAAGTTGAGGGCGGATTGCATCCTGTCACATATTGTATCCTCAAATTTACCTGTAAGCAGAATTGTTAGATCATCTGCGTAAGCTATTGTGTAGTACCCTTCTCGGTTTAGAACCTTTAGTAGGCTGTCTAGGACCAGGTTCCACAGCAGGGGTGAGAGAACTCCACCCTGTGGGCACCCTTTGGCTTCAAGACATCTTACAGATTGGGTGCCTACATTGACGTTTACTGCTCTTTCCTGCAGCATATTACCGATCCATTCGGTTATTAACGTTTCTACGTTTTGTTCCATAAGAGAGGTTTTAATTTTATGGAACATCGTTTGGTCAAAAGCCCCTTCAATGTCTATGAACACTCCTAGGGTTGCTTGCTTGTTGTCCAGTGATTTTTCTATGCGTCCTGCTACCATGTGCAGTGCAGATTCAGTGGACTTTCCTTGCATGTATGCATGTTGATTTGGGTGTAGAGGTATTGTTTCGGAAAGTTTTTCCCGTAGATGTCTGTCACATAATTTTTCCATAGGTTTCAGGAGAAGGGATATGAGGCTAATTGGTCGGTACGATTTGGTGTTGAAGTAATCATGTTTACCTGGTTTGGGGATAAAGATTACTTTTACTTCTCTCCATTTCCGGGGTATATAGCGCAGTGCTAGACTGGCCCGCAGAATGTTGATAATGTTGGGACTGATGGTTTCCAGACCCCATTGTAATAGGGCGGGAAATTTCCCATCAGGTCCCAGAGATTTGAAGGGTGAAAACGTTGATATGGCCCAGGTAAGCTTCTCCAGGTCCACTAGGCGTTCTGTCAGGTGCTAGTCGTCTAGTGTGCGCTTGACCTGGGCGCTCCTCGCTCACTTCATGTCAGTTAGGGGTGTGCTTCCTGGAAAGTGAGATGAGATTGCATTAGTATTTGCATGCTTTCTTCTAGGTCATCTGCGAAGCTCCCATCTTCGCGTTTAAGGATGCCTATATATCACTCTTCATAGTGATTAATGCTATTTTTTATTATTCTGGTACGCCCCCGTCTTGCTTGGTTATCCGAAATAAAATGTTTAATGCATGTGACATCAATTTAGGTTTAGATATGTCTGATTTGTTGAGTGTGTCTCAAACACATGACATCGATTTCTGTGTGTTAAGAAACACTATTTCCGATAATCTTGGTTCTTTTTTTAACTTCTTTAGCTTTGAATTGTCAAATTGAATTGAATTGAATTGCTAAAAAACATCCTAGAAACGATGAAGAAAATAGAGGAGACATTGGTCTCCTCTATTTTCTTCATCGTTTCTAGGATGTTTTTTAGCAATTGCTCAGTGGATTCGCCTGGGATTCATGAATTTGTTGCTTGATCGTATGTTTTATGTCGTAGGTCGTGTTTGTTTTTTATTTGAAATGCTACTTGAATTTTATTCGTGACTTAGTTTCGGTTGTGGTAGTAAACTCGGTTGCCCTTTCTGGTCTCCGATGTTTTGTTTCTTCCTTTAAATCCTTTGCCACTTTACAGCCTATGTAATTAGTAGGGCAAGCATTTCCGCAATTCCAGTGCTTTGGAGATACATCTTTTGGCTTCTTGCTTTCTACGGATAAGTGTTTTCCCGCGCGTTTAACATATCGACGATCCATGTGCCAGAAGCGCTGGGTGTGTCCAAACGCCCAGCAGATTTCCTTTCCTTTGCAACCTAATGTTGCAAAGCATAAAACGCGATGTTTTTTTAAAATTGGTATAAGCTGTAGTGTTACCCGCAAAGGGAGTACCATAGGCTTCAGCGAAGCTCGGTACTACCAATTTTCCCTGATGCTCTTCATTATTTTTCAAAATAATAATAATAATAGTAATAATAATAATAAAAACAGTAATAAAAAATTAAATAAAATAAATAAGTTATAGTAAACATGTAAAGGAGTTGCCGTGCAATATTTCGCCCTGGGAATTTCAAGAAATTGCGGTTTTGGGATGCGCGAACATTTTGAGGAGAGTTTTATCATAAAGAAATCTACTGCTAAATATTTCATCTTTACCTTCCTTTAATGTATGTTGTCTATTAAAAAATAATATATGCGTTTTTAATGACCACTGTACAACACTGCAAGGGGTTTCTGTAGTTTTCCTTTGCTTTGTAAAGGCGTTGTTTTTCTAAATTGGGTTGAGCTGCAGTGATACCCGCAAAGGGAGTATCCTAGGCTTCAGCGAAGCTTGGTGCTACCAATTTGCCCTGATCCTCTTAATTACTTTTCAAAATTCTATTAGTGTAATTTTAGTATGTATATATTGTATCTAAACTATATTATCTAGGTTTCACATATTTAATGAGATGTATCAGAGATTTCGAAATAAATAATAATAATAATCTTTATTTTGCCAAATAAACTCTCTACAGGGAAAATGTCAAGGGAACAGAAATAAAAAACAATGATAAATAAATCAATTCAATATTATGTTTTAGATATTCGATGGCTACCGTGACCTCATAGAATGGTTCCTGGGTTAATGCTCGCCTTAGATCTTTCATGAGTTCTCCTGTTTTTTTTTTCAGCCGTCTGGCATGCAGTTGAACACTTTGGTGTGCAGGTGCTGCTTTAACGTAGTGTCTATTCCGTGGAAGGGGATGTTGACGTGCCCGCATGATTATATTTTGAGATATTATGTCACTTCTGGTTGACATGTTGGCCATCTCTCGTTTTGCACACAGTAAAAGTTGGTAGATGTACGCCGATGGAAGTGTCATGTTTTTAGCCGTTGGAAAATCACGCAGCAGCACTCAGTAGCGCGAACTTTTTTTTGTAGTTGAAAAAATTGATCTGCGTGGGTCTTGAATGGAACAGAGCATGATAGCACATCAGAGCAGCATCCTGACCAATTATTTGATGCAACCTTCTTATAGCTTATGTTGCCTTGAAGTGGTATCAGCGTCTCGATATGTTGTGCCCAGGTAATGCGTGTGTCAACGGTGATTACTAATAGCTTTACTGATGATTTTTCCCTGCCGTCTAGCAAACTGGACTTGCGATGTTTTGTTTTTTGTTTTACTTTGAGGCTATTAGCATCAAACCATGTATTTGCTTCAGTTATAATGTTATTGCATTTTGCATCAAGAGTGCCAATTTCTTTGGCACTAGTAAACAGAACTAGTTGACCCAACACTTTCTCTCGGAGTTCATTTATGAATAGGCAGAATAGTACAGTGTCTATCAAAGATCCCTGTGGTACATTCCTCACCGGTTGCAGTTCTTTGAGTCGTACCTCACCTCACCCTCTACCTGCATAATAGTATTCTTCTTTTTGTTGAGTATTTGGTTCTGGTTAACTAGTTTGCTCCAGATATTTCTGTTGCAGGACTTTGAGTTGTTCTTCTAAATCCAACACTTCACCGCTTACGCAAATAGTCGACTACGTGTGTGTCGTTCAAAGGTATGCATGTAAGAAAACCTATTTTATATAACGATCTGTGTACATACATACATTATAGTGTGTGTAGACTGTATAGTGTGCATGCAGATAATTACAAAAAAAAATCATTTAATAAATGGGTTTTTACAGTAGACATATTTCATAACCCGCCTTTCCAAAGGAGTACAAAATGCGTGCCCGTCAACGACCAGTGACATGGAAGAAAGCAAGAAATGTTCAAAAATTCAATTAAAGTTATCGCGCTACAATGAAATGTGGTTTGTTTTCGGAACGTGCCAATGTCAGTGTTTATTACAGGACAGCAAAAGCTGACCATTGAACGTGACCAGGTGGCCGATGATAATGGTATTAAAGAGAAAAACGTTCCAAGTAGTCAAGTAATTCTGACAAAAAGCGCATCTATTGGCGTTTCGGTGTTTCGCCCTCATTGCGAGCGGACAAATTAGCGACTTGCAGGAAAAACGAAACAAAAGAAGTTGCCACCACAGTATACCCCACTTCTACACAGCTCACCGAACTTAAGGCCGCTCTAGATTAGACTACAGTTTTATTTAGAAAATTATATTTTGCGATACTAGGTACAGTGTTTCTACTGGATACGTTTTTAAAATTCTTAAAAATCTTATTTTGTTTTAAAAGATCATTACCTCCTCACACTTAATAGGTACGTATTTTCAAAATGCCGTTTAAAAAAAATTGGCTAATTTAACACCTACCTTTATTGTCTATTAATAAACTAGTCACAAAATTGTCTTCAGGCGTGCTGGTTAAAATATTAAAAAAAGTTAACCGATTTTGCGTTTACACAGTCTGAAAAAAAAAACTAGTCTGAAAGCACGGAGAACTTGATTAAGAATAATAGTTTGTTATACAGTTTTATATGTTTGTTTTTTTTTATTTCGGTGTGGTGAATAAAACCTCTTAATTCTTGCTTCAATTTTATTTTAATGTATATAAGGTACATGTTTCGGCTTATCATAGCCTTCATCAGCCTTAAATTGTCGACCGGAGAGCACAAAACATATAATATAAACATAAACATAAATATGTAGCTATTTATGAACATATAAAACAATCAATGTATAAGAGAATTAATCTATCTACACACTGTTCTAATACTATAAATAGATATATGGGACCGTAAGTGTGTCGTGTTCATAGGTTTTACAAAATCCCCACTTTGTAAATCCATTTTGTAAAACCGTTGACCACGACACATGTACACACAGAGAAATGTTTAAGACATTCGTTGTCTTGCCGAAATTTACTCCGAACAAATCAATAAAGTTTTCAATTTAGATGAGCTTTTTGAATCAAAACTCACAAATTTCTCATTTGAAGCGACAACATTTTGTTTCCAAGTAAAACTACATTGGATAATTTTAAAAGTTCTTATGAGTTCTTTTAAGAAATAGTGTGTTGCATTGAACAATTCAATATATTCCAATGAAAACAACTATTGCATTGAAACAAGATCATATATGTAAAATATGGTGTTCAAAACAAGTAAAATTAGTTGGTTGATGCAAGAGACGTTTTGTGTGAACCAAGTAACCAAATGCTTAGTTTAAAATATCGGGTGGTTTCATTGTGCGGAAAACTTAAGAGTTTGCGCGGTTTGTGGCACCAGACTGACGCGACGTAGAACGGCGACAGTTTTTAGATACGCAGTATATGAGGACTACATTCTCCAGTCTCACTCACAACCCTCACAACGTTAACTCCATGCAAATATATTGGTTATAGTGGTAAGCAGTGTCGCTTTGATATACGCTTGATTGTATCTGCAGTTTTACATGTGATAATGGACAGCGTGGATGATTTTTCAATTTCATCAGATCATCTTAAAACTATATTTGAGAGTAAGTATATGCGTATATCTACTTTTTATGCGAATGTTAATACACTATGTGCATTCTATGTTTGCAGACCATAAAATAACTGTGCAAAACATAACAAAACTTACAGAAGAAGAGATAAAAGAACTTATTCCGGCTATTGGAGATCGGATTGTTTTCCGGGAAGCGGTGAAGCTAAGAGGAGTTTTAGAAACATCTAAGGTGAGAAACCGTATTATAATGGCCAGTTGCAGAAAGGCCCATCAAGTCTTGTTGACTGCTTAGCTCTTAACTGTACTAATTACTGTATCAGGATGACATTTTTTTGTATTTTTGATTGTATTTTAAATGTATTTTTTTTCTTTTATAACAAGTTATTTGGTTTATATCAGTATGACACCTACTTGTTTGAAATGTATTTTTATTTTTATAATAAATTAATGTATTGGTATATATGAACTTTTTTACCCTGTTCCCTGTTCCCTTTACTTTTACCGTGTCCCTTTATCCAGTGGATGGATACCTTATTATTTGCCTGTGCTGCTTTTGACAGGGCTACGGTGCATTGTTGTACAAGTCTGGAGGTTGTTAGAGGCCTAGACAGCGTTTGTATTGTTGCTTTGCTGTCCGTTAGGATCAGCACATTTTTGCCACTTATACCTTTTTCAGTAATAGTTTTGGCTGCGATTGTTAAGGCAATCAGCTCTGTTTGTGTTATAGTCGTGTACCGTCCTAGTGGTAGACCGATTTTCATATTCGGTGCTCGGGAGAACACTCCTGCACCAGACTTATGTGAGTATTTTGAACCGTCTGTGTATATGTGGACAGATCCTGCTTTTCCCCCTGGGTTGGTGGTGTGAGGGATGTTGTGAAAGACCCTCTGAAGATATAACGGGGTGCAAAGTCATCTACCTGAGCCTCAAGGAGGGGTGTCCGTAGGACAGCCTCGCGCCAGAGGTGGAGACGAGCCTCGCCAACCCTGCCCAACCCTGCCAACATGAATGTCAAGGGGCGGCAGACAGAGCATTGCCTCCATCGCGGCCGTCGGTGTGGTGTGCATGACTCCTGTTATGTTTAGGCATGCGGTCCTTTGTATGTGATTTAGGTCTTTGATAGCCATCTTAAGTTTGGTCCTGGGCCACCATATTACTGCTCCGTAGGTTAGCATACTTCGTATGATGGCGGTGTATATCCACATTGCGATTTTAGGCGAAAACCCCCACGTTCGTCCTATCGCTCTGCGGCACTGCCAAAAAGATATGTGTGCTTTTTTTGCTCTGTCTTCCAGATGGTCTCATCTTAGTTTGCTGTCAAAGCTTATGCCCAGGTATTTCACCTTGGCAGCAAAGGAAAGCTTGGTGTTTAGGCGCGTGGGTGCTCGTAGTTGTGGTAGTTTTCTTTTTCTGGTGAAGGGTACCATCTCTGTTTTCCCATGGCTGACTGAGAGTGAGTGGTCTTTGCACCATGTGGTGATTAAGTTGAGGGCGGATTGCATCCTGTCACATATTGTATCCTCAAATTTACCTGTAAGCAGAATTGTTAGATCATCTGCGTAAGCTATTGTGTAGTACCCTTCTCGGTTTAGAACCTTTAGTAGGCTGTCTAGGACCAGGTTCCACAGCAGGGGTGAGAGAACTCCACCCTGTGGGCACCCTTTGGCTTCAAGACATCTTACAGATTGGGTGCCTACATTGACGTTTACTGCTCTTTCCTGCAGCATATTACCGATCCATTCGGTTATTAACGTTTCTACGTTTTGTTCCATAAGAGAGGTTTTAATTTTATGGAACATCGTTTGGTCAAAAGCCCCTTCAATGTCTATGAACACTCCTAGGGTTGCTTGCTTGTTGTCCAGTGATTTTTCTATGCGTCCTGCTACCATGTGCAGTGCAGATTCAGTGGACTTTCCTTGCATGTATGCATGTTGATTTGGGTGTAGAGGTATTGTTTCGGAAAGTTTTTCCCGTAGATGTCTGTCACATAATTTTTCCATAGGTTTCAGGAGAAGGGATATGAGGCTAATTGGTCGGTACGATTTGGTGTTGAAGTAATCATGTTTACCTGGTTTGGGGATAAAGATTACTTTTACTTCTCTCCATTTCCGGGGTATATAGCGCAGTGCTAGACTGGCCCGCAGAATGTTGATAATGTTGGGACTGATGGTTTCCAGACCCCATTGTAATAGGGCGGGAAATTTCCCATCAGGTCCCAGAGATTTGAAGGGTGAAAACGTTGATATGGCCCAGGTAAGCTTCTCCAGGTCCACTAGGCGTTCTGTCAGGTGCTAGTCGTCTAGTGTGCGCTTGACCTGGGCGCTCCTCGCTCACTTCATGTCAGTTAGGGGTGTGCTTCCTGGAAAGTGAGATGAGATTGCATTAGTATTTGCATGCTTTCTTCTAGGTCATCTGCGAAGCTCCCATCTTCGCGTTTAAGGATGCCTATATATCACTCTTCATAGTGATTAATGCTATTTTTTATTATTCTGGTACGCCCCCGTCTTGCTTGGTTATCCGAAATAAAATGTTTAATGCATGTGACATCAATTTAGGTTTAGATATGTCTGATTTGTTGAGTGTGTCTCAAACACATGACATCGATTTCTGTGTGTTAAGAAACACTATTTCCGATAATCTTGGTTCTTTTTTTAACTTCTTTAGCTTTGAATTGTCAAATTGAATTGAATTGAATTGCTAAAAAACATCCTAGAAACGATGAAGAAAATAGAGGAGACATTGGTCTCCTCTATTTTCTTCATCGTTTCTAGGATGTTTTTTAGCAATTGCTCAGTGGATTCGCCTGGGATTCATGAATTTGTTGCTTGATCGTATGTTTTATGTCGTAGGTCGTGTTTGTTTTTTATTTGAAATGCTACTTGAATTTTATTCGTGACTTAGTTTCGGTTGTGGTAGTAAACTCGGTTGCCCTTTCTGGTCTCCGATGTTTTGTTTCTTCCTTTAAATCCTTTGCCACTTTACAGCCTATGTAATTAGTAGGGCAAGCATTTCCGCAATTCCAGTGCTTTGGAGATACATCTTTTGGCTTCTTGCTTTCTACGGATAAGTGTTTTCCCGCGCGTTTAACATATCGACGATCCATGTGCCAGAAGCGCTGGGTGTGTCCAAACGCCCAGCAGATTTCCTTTCCTTTGCAACCTAATGTTGCAAAGCATAAAACGCGATGTTTTTTTAAAATTGGTATAAGCTGTAGTGTTACCCGCAAAGGGAGTACCATAGGCTTCAGCGAAGCTCGGTACTACCAATTTTCCCTGATGCTCTTCATTATTTTTCAAAATAATAATAATAATAGTAATAATAATAATAAAAACAGTAATAAAAAATTAAATAAAATAAATAAGTTATAGTAAACATGTAAAGGAGTTGCCGTGCAATATTTCGCCCTGGGAATTTCAAGAAATTGCGGTTTTGGGATGCGCGAACATTTTGAGGAGAGTTTTATCATAAAGAAATCTACTGCTAAATATTTCATCTTTACCTTCCTTTAATGTATGTTGTCTATTAAAAAATAATATATGCGTTTTTAATGACCACTGTACAACACTGCAAGGGGTTTCTGTAGTTTTCCTTTGCTTTGTAAAGGCGTTGTTTTTCTAAATTGGGTTGAGCTGCAGTGATACCCGCAAAGGGAGTATCCTAGGCTTCAGCGAAGCTTGGTGCTACCAATTTGCCCTGATCCTCTTAATTACTTTTCAAAATTCTATTAGTGTAATTTTAGTATGTATATATTGTATCTAAACTATATTATCTAGGTTTCACATATTTAATGAGATGTATCAGAGATTTCGAAATAAATAATAATAATAATCTTTATTTTGCCAAATAAACTCTCTACAGGGAAAATGTCAAGGGAACAGAAATAAAAAACAATGATAAATAAATCAATTCAATATTATGTTTTAGATATTCGATGGCTACCGTGACCTCATAGAATGGTTCCTGGGTTAATGCTCGCCTTAGATCTTTCATGAGTTCTCCTGTTTTTTTTTTCAGCCGTCTGGCATGCAGTTGAACACTTTGGTGTGCAGGTGCTGCTTTAACGTAGTGTCTATTCCGTGGAAGGGGATGTTGACGTGTCCCGCATGATTATATTTTGAGATATTATGTCACTTCTGGTTGACATGTTGGCCATCTCTCGTTTTGCACACAGTAAAAGTTGGTAGATGTACGCCGATGGAAGTGTCATGTTTTTAGCCGTTGGAAAATCACGCAGCAGCACTCAGTAGCGCGAACTTTTTTTTGTAGTTGAAAAAATTGATCTGCGTGGGTCTTGAATGGAACAGAGCATGATAGCACATCAGAGCAGCATCCTGACCAATTATTTGATGCAACCTTCTTATAGCTTATGTTGCCTTGAAGTGGTATCAGCGTCTCGATATGTTGTGCCCAGGTAATGCGTGTGTCAACGGTGATTACTAATAGCTTTACTGATGATTTTTCCCTGCCGTCTAGCAAACTGGACTTGCGATGTTTTGTTTTTTGTTTTACTTTGAGGCTATTAGCATCAAACCATGTATTTGCTTCAGTTATAATGTTATTGCATTTTGCATCAAGAGTGCCAATTTCTTTGGCACTAGTAAACAGAACTAGTTGACCCAACACTTTCTCTCGGAGTTCATTTATGAATAGGCAGAATAGTACAGTGTCTATCAAAGATCCCTGTGGTACATTCCTCACCGGTTGCAGTTCTTTGAGTCGTACCTCACCTCACCCTCTACCTGCATAATAGTATTCTTCTTTTTGTTGAGTATTTGGTTCTGGTTAACTAGTTTGCTCCAGATATTTCTGTTGCAGGACTTTGAGTTGTTCTTCTAAATCCAACACTTCACCGCTTACGCAAATAGTCGACTACGTGTGTGTCGTTCAAAGGTATGCATGTAAGAAAACCTATTTTATATAACGATCTGTGTACATACATACATTATAGTGTGTGTAGACTGTATAGTGTGCATGCAGATAATTACAAAAAAAAATCATTTAATAAATGGGTTTTTACAGTAGACATATTTCATAACCCGCCTTTCCAAAGGAGTACAAAATGCGTGCCCGTCAACGACCAGTGACATGGAAGAAAGCAAGAAATGTTCAAAAATTCAATTAAAGTTATCGCGCTACAATGAAATGTGGTTTGTTTTCGGAACGTGCCAATGTCAGTGTTTATTACAGGACAGCAAAAGCTGACCATTGAACGTGACCAGGTGGCCGATGATAATGGTATTAAAGAGAAAAACGTTCCAAGTAGTCAAGTAATTCTGACAAAAAGCGCATCTATTGGCGTTTCGGTGTTTCGCCCTCATTGCGAGCGGACAAATTAGCGACTTGCAGGAAAAACGAAACAAAAGAAGTTGCCACCACAGTATACCCCACTTCTACACAGCTCACCGAACTTAAGGCCGCTCTAGATTAGACTACAGTTTTATTTAGAAAATTATATTTTGCGATACTAGGTACAGTGTTTCTACTGGATACGTTTTTAAAATTCTTAAAAATCTTATTTTGTTTTAAAAGATCATTACCTCCTCACACTTAATAGGTACGTATTTTCAAAATGCCGTTTAAAAAAAATTGGCTAATTTAACACCTACCTTTATTGTCTATTAATAAACTAGTCACAAAATTGTCTTCAGGCGTGCTGGTTAAAATATTAAAAAAAGTTAACCGATTTTGCGTTTACACAGTCTGAAAAAAAAAAACTAGTCTGAAAGCACGGAGAACTTGATTAAGAATAATAGTTTGTTATACAGTTTTATATGTTTGTTTTTTTTTATTTCGGTGTGGTGAATAAAACCTCTTAATTCTTGCTTCAATTTTATTTTAATGTATATAAGGTACATGTTTCGGCTTATCATAGCCTTCATCAGCCTTAAATTGTCGACCGGAGAGCACAAAACATATAATATAAACATAAACATAAATATGTAGCTATTTATGAACATATAAAACAATCAATGTATAAGAGAATTAATCTATCTACACACTGTTCTAATACTATAAATAGATATATGGGACCGTAAGTGTGTCGTGTTCATAGGTTTTACAAAATCCCCACTTTGTAAATCCATTTTGTAAAACCGTTGACCACGACACATGTACACACAGAGAAATGTTTAAGACATTCGTTGTCTTGCCGAAATTTACTCCGAACAAATCAATAAAGTTTTCAATTTAGATGAGCTTTTTGAATCAAAACTCACAAATTTCTCATTTGAAGCGACAACATTTTGTTTCCAAGTAAAACTACATTGGATAATTTTAAAAGTTCTTATGAGTTCTTTTAAGAAATAGTGTGTTGCATTGAACAATTCAATATATTCCAATGAAAACAACTATTGCATTGAAACAAGATCATATATGTAAAATATGGTGTTCAAAACAAGTAAAATTAGTTGGTTGATGCAAGAGACGTTTTGTGTGAACCAAGTAACCAAATGCTTAGTTTAAAATATCGGGTGGTTTCATTGTGCGGAAAACTTAAGAGTTTGCGCGGTTTGTGGCACCAGACTGACGCGACGTAGAACGGCGACAGTTTTTAGATACGCAGTATATGAGGACTACATTCTCCAGTCTCACTCACAACCCTCACAACGTTAACTCCATGCAAATATATTGGTTATAGTGGTAAGCAGTGTCGCTTTGATATACGCTTGATTGTATCTGCAGTTTTACATGTGATAATGGACAGCGTGGATGATTTTTCAATTTCATCAGATCATCTTAAAACTATATTTGAGAGTAAGTATATGCGTATATCTACTTTTTATGCGAATGTTAATACACTATGTGCATTCTATGTTTGCAGACCATAAAATAACTGTGCAAAACATAACAAAACTTACAGAAGAAGAGATAAAAGAACTTATTCCGGCTATTGGAGATCGGATTGTTTTCCGGGAAGCGGTGAAGCTAAGAGGAGTTTTAGAAACATCTAAGGTGAGAAACCGTATTATAATGGCCAGTTGCAGAAAGGCCCATCAAGTCTTGTTGACTGCTTAGCTCTTAACTGTACTAATTACTGTATCAGGATGACATTTTTTTGTATTTTTGATTGTATTTTAAATGTATTTTTTTTCTTTTATAACAAGTTATTTGGTTTATATCAGTATGACACCTACTTGTTTGAAATGTATTTTTATTTTTATAATAAATTAATGTATTGGTATATATGAACTTTTATTACCCATTGTCTTTGCTACATGACTAAAAAAAATATATGTCTTACAAAATAATTGCTTAACGAACTTTGATGTAATACCACATATTATGTTTTGATTAGATTTGTCAGCCAGAAGAATTATTCTTGCTAGTAAATATGATTAAGAAAGTAATGTGCTATTATAATCGTGTAGTTCTTTCTGCATTTGTTTTGATAGACTTATTTTTTTTATGTAACCTTTGCAGCAGCGGTTGATAGTTTTAACAAAACAACAAAAGCATTCACTTAAAATCAATATATTATGTTGAATGTAAATTACTATTACTTGCTTTGAATTTTTAACGCACTTCGTTTAAAATGACAGTTACTTGCTTTGAGAACAAAATACTCTATTCAGAACACTAAAGGTGTTGAACCAAAATTACAAATGTTTCTCTGAAACATTGGTTCTTCCAAGCAAAATAACCTATTACTTATTCCGATAGCTCTATTACTCTCTTTAAGACATCATATGGTTGCATTAAAACAATATTAGTTTGGTCCAAATGTTGAAATATTTGAAATAATACTACAAAGTTTCATTCAAAACAACATTATAGTCCTTTCGAGTTGATGACTATTTGGTGTAAGTCAATAGTTTACTCGTTGCAACTAATTTTATCTCGAACGAAGCACTTAACACATTTGTACTGAGAAAATATTGTCTTGGTTGAAGTGGATAGTTATTTCGTGGATATGGAAATCAACCGTTGTTTTGATGCAAAGCAATTTTATTTGAATTGAGCATTCCTTTCTCTGTGTGTACGGTCTCATATTTCTATTTATAATATTAGAGGAGTGTCTAAATAGATTAATTCTCTTATACATTGATTGTTTTATGTTCATACATCGCTGTTTATAATGTTTATATTATATGTTTTGTGCTCTCCGTTCAACAATTTAAGACTGATGAAGGCTATGATAAGCCGAAACATGTACCTTATATAGATTAAAATAAAAGTGAAGCAAGAATTAAGAGGTTTTATTCACCACACCGAATTAATACACAACTTACAATATGGATACTTCCACATAAATGTTAGTTAGTGTCTCCACGTTCCACGTCTAAGGACATCGCCTGAAGATATCCCCAGTTGGACACGAAACATGTAGTGATTACTTAAATAGACAAAGAATAAGGAACCCAACCGCATTTTAATATATATTTACACGTTATTGGACAACGAAATTATTATTATTAGATATTATTATGCACCACACCACTTTTCAAAATGTATTGGTATTTTTTGGTAGGTGCAGAGAGTTGCTGTAAATAGTAATAAAAATGGCTTAAAAATACAAATTATTTCCGTATTTAGTGACTTGTAACTGCAATAACAACATCAGCACAAGCACACTTTTTCCAGGAAAGACTTCTGCTTTAGCAATTTTCTAATTAAAAGTTCATAATCCCCGCACAGGTTCGTAATGTGTGTTTTTAAAGTTACGTTGAACATCGGTCGTAACACGACAAATGATAGCGAGCCTTATTTTGCAAAATCAACATCGTTGCCATTGCGGGGTTTGCAAGTCAATACGCAAATCTGTCTACGGGAAGCCCTTCAGTCCCCGTAGGCCAAGTTATTTTCCATTCAAATTCCCATCCAGGCCCCACTGTGCTCAAGGTGTATTTACCCTCATCATTTGGAAATCGTACCACACGTACGAGTTATGCTTTATACGTCTCCAAGCTCATATAAAGGCCGCCATTCGCCAGAGTGGCACCGGTACTGACTGCGATACACCACTCTCCCGGAATAAAGTCGTTCGCGTTGTATTATTATTTTATGATTCGTGCGTCCACACGAATCATAAAACAATAATTGTTGAACCCATTTTACAGCTACTTAAAAACACAGAAAAACTTAAAACTTACAAATCTTTAATATTCATTATGGATTCCTCTTCATTATCAGTATTGATATACACGGATTTATCTGCGTCTCTCTAAGGGCATAGGGAGGAAACTAACTAGAAATATAAGCCAGAAATAAATGAAAAAATAAACCATTTTGTGAATGGTGATGTTGAAATTACTCCCTAAATTGTAGTAGACTGTGTATTCTCTTCGGATGGGATCGTCTTTGAACCATACTCCGAACATGCCAGACATTAGATAAGGGTGGGAAAGGGGAAAGAATACCTGAAAGAGATAAAGAAAACGAGCATTTGATGAATACTGATTTTATTAGAAATTTGGTTGAGTATATATAGTAATCGTTATGATAAAAAATGCAATAACAAATATTTCATACTTATGCGATTGAAAGATTATTGCTGAACTTGCAAGGTTAGTTAGCGAAACAATTGTGTATGTAAGTCAACTTGTGTTATGCTTAGGTGTGGATATTACGATACAATGTCAAGTTTACTATTTTGCTACCTTGCGCTGGTTAATTGTGGATATTAAGAAATAAACATTGTTAAAGATTAAACAGTCTTGTTTAAAACAAGTTTTCCTCGTACAAACTTGTTTACTTAAATGCTTTTAAATGTTTACAATATTGATATGGTATGGTATATACGTAAAAAGGTCTCAATGAGCATGCGTCAAAAATAACATTATGTTACTTTACGATATAAGACGGCTCTCATATATTTATTTAGAATTTGAAATAATAAATCAATTAAAAATACATATTTGCCGCACCACAACTTAAGAGCCGACTCAACTCGACGGAAAACTATTTTTCAAAACCGTGCAGCTGTTTACTGTCCAAAATGGATGAAAATGTCAGTGTAACTTCTTTGATGAATAATGAGCTGGGTTACCTAGCAAGCCACACAACTTGCCTTGCAACTCTACCGCGCTACCACTAGTAGGCCGTTTGTCTCGTCTTAGGACTATACCTATTGTTCGTTTGGCCACTGGTCTAACTACGCCAGCTAATGGCTCGTGACTCACCTGGCCTTACTGCTCACCCTAATACTTGGGAGAGTAGCCATGGTACTCACATTCCTACTCGACTGACAGTGCTGCTGGGTACGATTTTGCTACTTGCCGAGATACATGTCTGGTCAATCAACTCGCCGTGCTACTTAACTGTATGCCCGACGAGCCTTGTTGCATGTCCCACTGCCTAGTAGGCTGCTTGACTCGCCTTACTCCTTGACCGACTGCTTAACTGGCCTTACTACTCGATCAGCTATTCAACTTGGCTTGCCAGTTGTCTCAGCCTGCTAGTGCTAGTTGCAGTGGTTCCTGGTCGGCGACTCGACTCGCCTTTCTACTTGATTGACTGGCTACTGGCCTTGCAGCTCTCCCATTCACTTAGATGGTCACACGACTTACCTTACTGTTCGTCCAAGAGGTCGCCGAGAAGGGGTGACCTGCTCTGCTAACTTTACATACTGAATGTATATTTACCACTTTTTTTCACTGCTGCATAAATTTAGTCAATCATAAATCTTGTCGACAAGCTACGTTTGTATCTTCGCGCTCTGGATTTATTTTTCTAGTCAATCCAGAATTCCAATCCACACAAAATAATGTTTATTTTTTTAAAAAGTATTAAAATTAATGATAATAATTAAAATGAGGGTTGAGTTTTTAATTTAGCCAAATTTCATTTTGATTGAATAGCAATTTTAATCTTTCAGACAAAACAACACGAAAATTATATCACTTCGTTTCTATCTGTGCCATATATTTTAATACATATTAACGTTTTTTCTACATTTTTTTGCGAATTTGAGAAACTACTAAAGTTATCGGGACGAAATATTTAGAAGTTTCATACTTAGAGCTGAAAAGCTTTTTGGTTCAAAAGGGTCCAAAGAAACTGGATGTTTCCTCTAAGCATTTTGCAAGGATTTTGCAAATGTGCCACTATTTCTGAAATTTCGTCAAAATAGTTAAATAATAAATTAAAGTACACGAAATTTTGAACAATTTGTCTATGACATTTTTTGGTAAAATTAATAGTTTAGCTACATGAGCGAATTCTATTTGATCGAGATCGGTCGTGTCTGCATTAATATAAAGCAAGTTCGCCAGGATTTGTCAGTATCAAACGTTGATGTTTTGACAATACCTACTGTCGGTAGTATAAACATATCTGTCAAATCACAGTTTTATTTTAATGCAGACACAACCGATGTCGATCAAATTTCATGCAGCTAAACTATTAATTTTATATATTATATATAGTGTGATAAAGTCATGTGCCTGGCTACATCAGACTTTTTGTCATAAAATGCTTCTTTAAGTTTTCAGGATTTGAAAGGGGACACCTGCTCTTAGGTGTGTTTGATACGATTTTTAAGATTTGGGGGCTTAATTTTCATACCCATGCCTGTTAAAGAAAACAAATAAGCAAGGTTATTTGTTCTCAACTATACGTCAAGTTCTTGAATACATTGAATATATTAAATTGCATTCTATTGTGTTCAAGTTGAAGTCTACTTAATTAATTTGATTTTGCGATTTTGAGTTGTAAGTCTTGGATGACTAAAAACGAAAATGTTTTCGCTGGTGCCACTTGCCACATCCACCTGTATAAAAAGTAACTACAAAATTAGTTTTCTGATTAATTAAATAAAAAGTATGCCTTTTTGGTGCCTTTTTACCAGAATAAGAATAACCCCCTCATTGCTTATTATAGTTCCTTATATTTACTTTTCCTCAAGTTAACTCGACGAACATCGTCAAAGTGTTATTAAAGTCGTCAGATTATCACACCAGTTACCGCAAAACGACCTAATATTCTTTTCAAGCAAATTCGACGTAAGAGAGAGACCAACAATTTGAATCTTTAAGCTGGTGGGATGAATATTTATAATAGATTCAATGGAATACATTGGATTTTACTTTACTAGAAAAGACTACTGGTCCAGTAAAATAACAATAAAAAATGCATAGTAATATTTCATAGTATTTTGATCTTTTTACTTTATCATACGCAGTATGGTAGAGTATTGTAATCATGCCGAAAAAAAAATTTGAGATTTTAGCGGAAATAGGTCTTTTTGGGTCCCCTGAACATTTTTGACTAAGGTACAAAAAAATGTCTGTGTGTGTGTGTGTGTGTGTGTGTGTGTGTGTGTATGTCTGTCTGTGTGTGTGTAAACGATTTTTGTGGCGACGATTCCGGAAAAACTACTAAAGGTATCGGGACGAAAGTTCATATTTAGAAGTTTTATGACCAAACTTGGAGCTGAAAAGCTTTTGGTTCAAAATGGTCCAAAGGAACTGGCTATTTACTCTTAGCATTTTTCAACGATTTTGCAAATGAGCCGCCATTTCTGTAATTTCATCAAAATAAATAAATAATAAATTAAAGTAGAGGAAATTTTTTATAATTTATGTCTATAACATTTTTTGGTAAAATTAATAGTTTAGCTGCAGGAGCAAATTTTATTTGATCGAGATCGGTCGCATCTGCATTGATATGAAACTACTTAGTAGCCAGGATTTTGACAAATATGTTTTTGTGCTGCTGTCACACTCGAAAACAGCTGATTTCATCAGAGGTTGGAGAACCGCTATGGAACGTTGCCGCTCTAGTGCGGCAAATTACAAAATACAAATTTCAAATAAAATAAGATCACCAATTTGATTGCTTGTTGATAAGAAATATCAATCCGTCTGTATATCTAATTCTAAAAACGATAAATGGAGAAAATTGTAAATAAAGTATAGTGATGACTGTAGTTTTATTGTAGTATTGGTATGTCAGTACGGATATAACATCTACAGTGTCATGAACAGACATAAATCTGCCAGAATTTGACTTAGCTTTTTAAACTTGACGTTTTGTCAGAAATATTACCATTTTTTATTTATTTTTTTAATACACATTTCTCAAAAAGCAGCACTATAAATGTTGGTGTCACTCCTGCCAAAAACTAGATAGTGCGACTCGCTCTCATGCGACGGCGACACTCAGCCTTCGGTGACGTGCCGCATCACTGCTCGTCGCGCTATTCCGTACTTTCGGCGCTGGTGACATAAATTATTATTCTAATGACGTAGTGTAGGTAGTGTCAAATGCTGATGCTTTGACAATACGTACGATTTATCTCAATAAAATGGATTCTCACGCAGCTAAACTATTAATTTTATATATTGTATGATAAAGTCATGTGCCTGGCCACATCAGATTTTTTGAACTTGGCTCAATATACATTGTAGGGGTGTGCCGCTAAAAAAGATGTTCAGTGCAATCCATAGACTGCATACGTGTAATTGCTTTCATTTACCTAAAGATTGCACAGTCGAAATAGAACGTATCTTATTAACTTCAGCCCAGTTCAATTCAGATCAAAGTACACAACGGAAACCCAACATAGCTGAGCTTTAAACCTGGCAATGCATTGGCGTCGTTTCAATCAAACGCCAATGGCTACCAGCAATGTTTGCTCTTAGTAGAATTAGTGGCGACTTGAATTCTCTCTCTCATTCATGCAGTATACTCCGTAGTCGTGTAAAGAGAATATGGAGGTAAAATATTCATACCAAACTATCGAAAATTAAGTGAATATGCCCTATGTATAGTGTTTTATTATTGTTTTATTACATTAAAAGGTCCTATGATATATAAATTGGAACAGTTTTCAAAATTTATTTTTATTAAATATGAATGCTCGTATATGACGTTGAAAATTTTTGTAAACTACATACATTCTAAGTGTACAATTCATTGATTAGATGTGACGCTGTTAACTGGCCTTTCTTTAGTAGAAACAGCAGAACAGAAGAACAGCTAAATATATTTTTAATTTTATTTATAATTATATCAATAAAAATAGTATAGAATGGAAATGTGTGGGACTGAGTGTGACTAGGCGTTCGCATAGGACTTTCTCCGAGAATCAAGCTTTAGAAATAAAATAAAATTAATTTTTTTATCCGAAACTATGCAAGAGTGTGTAAAATGTATAAACTTTATAATATATCGTCCACTAGAATATTGTCATGTGCCAAAAAATAGGGAATGAACATGAACACCTTCTTTTACACTTCGAGATGCGATGGTTTTCAAGAGGAAATGGTTTAAAGAGACTTGATTGAACTGAGGAAAGTAGTTTATTGTTTCTTGACGAACATCCTCCAAAATAAGATATGTAATTTTTTAATTCAAAGACGGGTATCAGTATATGCAATAAATAATAAAGATAACCTATCTTTGTAACATTTTTGATTTTTTAATAACCTAAAACTGACACTACTAGGTAACAATGTCTGTATCCAAAGTACAATTGAAGGTAGAAGATAAAGACTCCATTTATGGTACCGTCGCTTAGACGCAAAGAATTACAAAACTACTGAAACTAACTTATAAAGTTAACAGAAATAATAGAAGCGTCTAATATGAGTTGTATACCGGATCAAATTTCAGCTACCATCAAGGAATGTCTGACTGGAATGGAGGTAAGTCTGAAGGATTATTTTCCCTCCATTCACAGCAACAAAGCATGGACTTTTACAGTGAACAAAGGATCTGAAATTCAGGATTCAGATACTCTTTTTGAAATTGAACTGTCCTGTGATACAGAACTAAAAGACATCTTCGACATATTACCATTGATGAATTTTTGGATAACATGTCGCCTGGAATACCCAATTATAGAGGAAGAAGGGATGCAAATGTCTAGTGCCTATCGTCATAAGTCTTTCGTCATGAAGCAGGTTTCTCAACATTGGTTTTTATTAAAAATAAATACAAAAACCCATTGGAAGTAGACCCGGATCGAGAAAGAAAGCTACCATCGTTGTGTCCTAATATGAAATTACTACTTCATTGGTTTTGTTTATTTCCACACATATTCTCAAGTTGTAATAGTTTTTTATTATAAATATTACTTTAATAATAATTAATTACAAACGTAATAAACGTAATGAATATTCACATGTTTTATTGTACCTATGGATACGTACATATAAGCGTAAAAATTTAGTGGGTCACGAACAAAAAGTGTAAAAATAACATTCTCTCGAAGATAACGCATGTTTGTTATGCATAATTGTTTCGGTCTCCCAAGAGAATAACATGAAAACAATTTCGAAAAATTGCGATTTTCACTACGCTGATTTAGATCATTAAGCCCATCATTTTTGTTTTCTATGTCCCTCCTTTAAACGACATTTCCACACTACGATTTTCAGCCAAATATCAAGTGTCATTGTAATAGGAAAAATGTTAGGTATCGAATAATATGGGTGCACCATTAAGGTCCACGGGAAAAATGACTCATTGGTCAGAAACCAGTATTCCAGTTAATTGCCACCTAACTAATAAACAAAAAAGGAATTTTTTTGTCGCCTTAGTGATAAAAAATGAAAATCGATATGTTTTTGTGTTCAGAATGCCATCCTTATTGAAAATAAAATACAAATAATATAGAGTGCCATTTACAATTGCAATGATGACTTTATTTCCGAAAAAGCGGAAGACATACTAAAGTAAACTCAAAAGTTTCTCAAAAATTTCTTTTTGGTCTATTAGCACTTCACAAAATTTTATTTATCCAGCATTATAAAGAAAAAAATAAACGGCAGTACCTATGGCGTGGGCCACCCGGTATATTATGCACTTCACGTTTGGGATACCGCTAAATGCAACCAGAAAGCTTCTGCTTTCTGAAACGTTGTAGTAGAGAGTACCAATCTTGATGCAAGAAGAAGATCTAGGCTTCTAGCGGTTAAGGTTAAGTCGGTAATTAAATAAGTTACTCTGGAGGATAATGATCGGTGCGATAACTCGGCGGTAATATCTAGTTTTACGATATCCGATTGTGCTCCCAACTTCGGCTGGTGCCTGGCCCTTCTTCGTTATCCCTTCGCCTAAGCTCCTTGGAACTTACACCAGTAATTATAATTACTAGCGCAAACTCTAACAATGTTCCGATTCAGTGCCCGAAACTTGTGATCTTAAGTTAACAATTCCACTGTCACGGACTCATCTTTCCAACAAAAGACCAATGCCAGAGGTGGCGATGCGAACCACTGTTGTGTCCGACAACTTTTTGTTCTTTGAACTGCTGTCTGTGTGAGTAGAACTACTGGTATAAGCAATAAGTATCAAAATAACATTAACATAAATCATGAATGAAAATATCTAGCATTGTCCGGTTAGTATTACAAGTAATTAGTGACTGGCTAATATATCTTAGGAATATAACGATTTCATGCAAATGCTATTTTGTCTAGGCAAATGGCTCGCGGATTGTTTTTCTTTTATTTGTAACGTTTTTCCCAAACTCAGGATAGGGTATGTGTTCGGAAAATTTTACCACGAAGTGCACGGATGTATTCATCAATACCGGGTGATTCAATTTCGAGCCTCACCATGAGGATCTCGCTTATTAGTGGAGATAGAGCCTATGTTTAGATTTGGCAAAGTTTATTATTTTTGTGCTAATCAATTATCTAAAAAGAAATTTAAGCTATAATTTTTCAATTTGAAGATATCAAAAAAAAACTGATATGTTACGATATCGTTTTTAATTTTTTATTCAAAACCAAACGTAGGTAGACATTTGAAAGAAAAACGTTCTACAGGTACTTTTTAACAAGGAATGCTGTGTCATTTTTTAATTTGAAATAACATCAAAGATGGCGGCGTAACCATGGCCAACTTTTGTTTTTCTTATGGGCGCCATGTTGAATTTTGGCATTTTCCGATAGTCGTGTTTTTTCTCATTTCCGCAATTTATAACATCTTACCATTCTTTTTAAAAATAATGGTGTAATAGTTAAAAAAACCTTCAGGTACCCAACTGGAGCTTGGTTACAGACCGCCGGAGTCGTTGCCAAGCAACGCCAACAAAATGCACTTGGATCAAACGGCGCCCTCAGCGTTAGGTTTGCCATTTAACCAAATAAACCTTAATTGTGGTTGATTGTGGATTTAAAATGCCGTTTACCAATAACGAAAAGCGTGATATAATAAGGGTTTATTATTGTTCTCTTAGAAATGTCGCATCGTACAATATTCCTAACATTGGACGGAAATTTACTGGACCATGGATCGTTTAGTAAACCTTGCAATTCTTATAATCCTCATGGAAATGTTGAAACTGATCAAAGAGGTATTTTAGGTAAACGCTAAATTACCGTAATTTGCAATGCTTCAACTACTGGTTTTTAGATAAATGACGATCGTCGGATTTCTAAACAGGAAGTACCCTTAATTTGGCATTGCCGCAAACACGTATTTGTACACCATTACGAACAAAGAAATTGAAACCGTACAAACCCCACACAAGTCAAACTTTGCAATTGTACGAAATTATTTAAATCAACAATTTCCAAATCGCTGGATTGGTAATGGTGGAGTGGTGGATCCCCTGATTTCAGTCCTCTGGACTATTTTCTTTGGGGAACTGTGAACGATGAAATTTATCACGATACTCGCAGAAATATCGACGATCTGCGGGATCGAATTACATATGCGGTCAATGCAATTCCTGGAAGAACAGTTAGAAGAGCATAACAACATGAAGAAAAGTGGGCACGCTTTTATGCTTTCACGAAAACAGCGGCTAATTTGAACATTTACTTAAAAAATAATCTATATGTTGTATTAACTTGCTTCTTTTGCAATCTGCATGTTTTTAATCCAAGGCACTCTTGTCAGTCCGGTGCCGGCGGTCTGTAACCACTAACCAAGCTACAGTTGGTTACTTGAAAAGCACGAAGAACAATAAGAAAAAGAAGAACGATTTTTTTTATTATTAAACCATTGTTTTAAAAAATAATGCCAACATGTTATACATTTCGAAAATGTGAAAAGACACGACTATCGGAAAATGTCAAAATTCAATTAAACTCTTAACTATAACACGCTTTTCGTTATTGGCAAACGGCATTTTAAATCCACAATCAACCACAATTAAGGTTTATTTGGTTAAATGGCAAACCTAACGCTGAGGGCGCAGCTTGACACAAGTGCATTTTGTTGGCGTTGCTTGGCAACGACTCCGGCGGTCTGTAACCAAGCACCAGTTGGGTACCTGAAGGTTTTTTGATTATTACACCATTATTTTAAAAAAGAATGGTAACATGTTATACATTGCGGAAATGAAAACCACACGACTATCGGAAAATGCCAAAATTCAACATGGCACCCTTAAGAAAAACAAAAGTAGGCCATGGTTACGCCGCCATCTTTGATGTTATTTCAAATTAAAAAATGACAATGCACTCCTTGTTAAAAAGTGCATGTAGAATGTTTTTGTTTCAAATGTCTAGCTACATTTAGTTTTGAATAAAAAACTAAAAACGATATCTTAAAATTTCCGTTTTTTGTGGATATCTTCAAAACGAAATTTGATACCTTAAATTTCTTTTTAGATAATTGATTAGCACAAAAATACGAAACTTTGCCAAATTTAAACATAGACTCTATCTCCACTAATAAGCGAGATCCCCTTGGTGAGGCTCGAAATTGAATCACCCTATATCCAAAACTACATAGAGTTTACAATATTGAATGATGTAATGATTGGGAAAAGGTTAAAAAATAGTTTCGAAAAAGAATTATTATGTCAATAATGGCCATGAGGTGCAGAGTTACCTGTGAGTGACCAATCGGCTAATAGTATGCTGGATGCACATGTCAAACAGCCGCAGCCGGTGAGACACGCGTATTGTCATTTTCTGTTCATACAATTAAATTGGATTACTAGGTGATCGTAAACTCTGTGGTTTGATTGTGATATTTAAAAATAAGTTCACTCAATATTCCGATAATCGTCATCGCTGATGCACCGGTAACTCAGTGTCACACCGGTGTGTCTGCTCTACAGCCGTGGAAAATTCTATGGTAACAGGCTTGCCGCTAGTGTACACCAAACGTAGCTCAGAGATTGTCGGTCGTCGGATACCTACCTGCTAAAGTCATAAAACCAAAGGGTTACTTTTGTTTCGTTTCGTTTTATTTTTCTGTATCTATGGAATGAAATCGAATTTCGTCTATTTATATGTTTCCGGTATCCGAAACTGACAAAAGTGCACTGTAATATTTAATGTATTTTTTGCATGTAGTTGTAAATCGTATTTGCCCCGGTTTCTTCTTTGCTGCAGATATGCCCTTTAGAACTGATACTACAGTGTTGTTCAGCATTTTAGCTTAATTATAAAAATGTTGTTATTTTTATGTTTATTAAAATTATATAGTTACGTTCTATAATAACATCCACACACAATTTTCTTTTATGTGTGACATGTAAGGGCAGGATTTACAATCCAATATGAATGATATCACATCAGAACGATATGCAAATAACAATGAAAAAATTTATAATAAAATCATTGAAATTACAATCTATATTTATGTTACTCAATCGTTTTCGCCGTATTGCAAAAGTTTCAAGTCTACTAGTTCCGTGTATAATATTTTGTATTGCGGTCGACCTACCGGACGATCAAGCACAAAGGTAGGTATTTTTATTACACTATGGGTCGCGTTTTGTTCCTTAATTTACCTTTTTGCTGGCCTTTCCGCAAATTAGGCAATTATTGAAAATATGTATCACATAACGTTGTGACTTCGTGCCATCGACACACAATTTCGAAGAGTTACAATGCCCTATCACCTGTCTATTGAAGATCGTGCAAGAATCGTCACCCTTTGGGAACTTGGCAGAAACAAAGGAGAGATCGCTAATGAACTAAATATATCGGTACAGTGTTTTGTTAAAATGTTTGCGTGCTATTGGTTTTATTGATTATTTTATTATCATTAAATTGTTATTTACCTTAATATTAAATAATCAATTGAATTATATTATTTATTATGTAGGGTATGGATACGACAAAATCTCTGGAATGAATTGCTATTATAAAAATCCTCCAACTTGTCAATTTGAGCACCAGAAAATTTGCAAAAGAAACATAAAATGGTTGTATTCGAAATTATCCGTTGCTGCATAACAATTGGTAATACAAACGGTTAAATTAGAAAATCAGTTGCATTACCCCGGAAATTATATTTTATATAAAAATTTATTTTGCTAATATTTCAAGTGTGCTGTAACTTTTTAAGGATTTGGAATAACAATTAGGTCCATATGAAAAGTTTTACTCTGAATGACATTTAGTTTCTAAAAATGCATTTTGCGGGAATAAATGTTGGACATATAATAAATATTAATATTCCTTTTATAATACATTTTAAACACTTAAGTAAATAAATGTGCAATACAGTCCAAACCTCTATAAATTATAATGAGCAGCTAAAAGGTCGTTAAATACGTCCAATAGTTTAATTAAATTGCAATTTATACATTATATGTAATTTAAAATGAAACATGATAAAATTGTAGTGCGACCTAAAACCAATATTTTATGCAATACGTTCGACAACCTGAAACAGTTGTTGTGGGTTGATGGTTGTCTTTGCATAATACATAAGTCTATTATACATAATATCGACCCATGCAACGAAGACTATACTAACTACATAGGGATTGCACTTGAGCTACAATAGTCTTCGTTGCACGGGTCGAATTATATTTGATCATAACATTCTTTTACGAGAAAATTTTCAAAGTAAAGCTCTCTGATATTAAATGGTACTATTAATATAATAGTAGATATTAACAATATTCAATAATAATATATAATTAAAAATTATTGACAGCGGATATCGGATGTAGTAATCGGTTTGCCTTGATGCACATGTCCAATGATTAATATCAATTCCAAACTATTCTGTCACTACCAAAGTCTATTCAGTCACTACCATTTTTTTATAATCGCAGCAAATTCCTTGCTCGTACAAATAATTAAACAAAATAGCATGGTAATACACTGTCCAATATATTAGCCCAATCACTTGTAATCCCTTTTTGCACGATATTTGTAATACCCTACGGCTAAATATCTTATGTAAGAATAACTTAATAATCTCATAAACTTTCGATGAGTCTTAGTAAATATTGTGTTTTACTTGTCTGCGACTACAAATTGAGAGTGATTACTGAACAGGGTAAATATTTTGGGGAATGACTATTTGGAACTAGTGCCCGCGTTAATAGTATATTATTTGACGAGCACATAATTAAGAATATAAATCGCGAGCATGAAGTTTAATGTAATGTAATCGTGCGCGCGATGTATATCGGTTAAATACGACGTCAAATACGACTCATAAATTCCATTTTAAGCAAAATATTTTAAGTGTATTTGTCAATGATGGCGCGGCAAGGCGAACTGTCACATAACATCATCCAAGTAGGTTTGGACAGACTTTGACACTAGCGCTGTATAATGATGACAGTTCGTTCAAATAATGAGGTTATTATTTGAACGAACTATCATTATTATACAGCGCTAGTGTCATGATAATCATTGGCGCGTATGAAGGGAATTATATAGTCATAGATACGTATGCAATGAACTTATTATATGTGAGTCGTAGATAAACAATTAATAGAATTTATATAGTATTAAAAACAGACAATACGTTATTTGGACAGGTGGTCCCGGAAATGCTTTTTCGAAGTTAGCCGTTATTTTTGAGACAACCTGTATATTAATTATAATGTTGCGACCTCGCTTGATTTGTCTATTGGGACATGTGTAATTTGATTCACGAATTAATTATGTTGTTAAATGCATTATTACGTCGAGCCTTTAATAACAACGTCAATACGTACACGTCCACATGCACAATGGTTCTGTAATTACGCCGATTACAGCGCAACAAGTACCTACCTATGTGGTAATTGAAACTAGGGACATTCGAAACCTGATGTTGGCAAAGCTAAAGGATACCCTAGTGACTAATTTGTAACAGCTTGTTAATAATTTGTTAGGAGTTATTAGGTTTTATGTAACATCCGCTTTTTGTAGGCAAAGTCAATGTAGTTAAAGAGTAAAATATTATTGGATTAAATATAAAAGTTTCTATCACTTCATTATATATTATTGAAAACGAGTTAACTGTCGACAAATGCTTATAAAATACGTACCTACCTAAAAAGGATATGATCTGTAGGCAAATCTCTAGTAAGTGTTCTTTAAAATCAATTAATTTTCTGGGAAATGTTATATTTATTCGTTTTTCAATTAAACACGGAATGTTCTGTTTATTAATATTAATATTATTGTAATTTTAGATTCATAATTAAATTGATAAATATTCTCCAACTAGCAACTCAACATGCTTTTATATTTCTCAGAGCATGTGATATATGTCTGTAAGTCCTTAGGGTAATTATCTGTTGTCGCTAATTCTGAAATTTTCACATTGTCTTTGAACTATTACTTCTTCAGGTTCTTCCAATAACATGGACTAAGCTTTGACTAAGCATTGACGTGAGAATTGTAGCGGTTCATATTGATATTGCTGGTTCGCCATGATTCTGGCACAACTCAAAAAAATACGTCAATTTACAACAGAAAAATTCGAAAAATATGTTTGTCATTGCTTATTTGATTGTGAGAAATGAGATTTGCCTAAATCTAAAGGAGTATAAATAGTGTATATGATAAACATTCAGGCAGTTCCTGAAAATATGGCAGTTTACCCAAACCGACGAGACACATATTTCTTTCTCTTATTACCACAGAGAAAAAGTCATTTTGAAGTACAGGAAAGAAAAGCACCCTTGCCTGAATCGCTAGCCATTACTCGAATACTCACTGAACGGAGAGCACTCTACAAGGCAATCAAGGCAAAAAACTAGCGCTACAGTGTCTTACGCACACGGCTAGTAGTTTAGCACAGTAGCGAGTAATTTAATGAATTTTCTTGTAAATTTTCTTATCCGCACACGGAAATTCACTAAATTACTTGCTACTGTACTAAACTACTAGCTGTGTGTGTACGACCCTTTACAGCTGATTCGTGTCACTTGCAAGTAGTGTCGTGCGCTATGGATATTAAAGACATTAAAGACATGAAGAGATCAAAAGTATAAGAAAACTTCAAATCTGATGCTATATTTTAATTGTAGTTTGCATACCGGTTTCAGGAATGTTTTCCGTCTTCAGTGCAATCAACATCAATAAATGAAAGAAACAGTATTAAGTAAATTAATTAATAGTTATTTGATTACGTGTGTAAACCAAAACTTGTTTTGTTTGTTACGGTACATGTAACTAAGTAAGTATGCAAAGTAGATAGGTATAGTAATATCCTGAAGTTACTATACCAGGCCACAAATTGTTTTAATTTAATGGTTTTATTACCAAATCTACTAGTTTTTTTTTATCTAATTGCGATTTATTTTATACCTAGTTCCAGATGCTTGTGAATTATCATCGATTTTTATTAATTTTTATTCAATTCATTGCTAGTTTCACAGCTAGCAGCGAATCCTGTTCGGTATAAAGTTGGGATTTTAAATGTCAAAAAGTGACCGTTTGTATACATTTAGGCGTGGTACAGTATACTTAGGTAGAATCTGCGAACAGTTAGTATAATGAACTTAATTTGGTTTTAGCAAAAAAATGCACGTATGACCACGATTATATTAAATTCGGCTTTACCCGAATAGAAAGAAATGGGAAGATTAGACCTCGATACGTAATATGCGCAACTGTTCTTACCAGTGATGCATGAAATCCGGCAAAACTGAAACGTCACTTAAAAACCGTACATCGTAATTATTGCGACCGTCCGCGAGAATTCTTCGATGTCAAATAATGAATTAAAAAAATGAAGCTTGGACCCACTGGATCACGATATGTAATACCTGAAAAGACATTGGCTGTATCGTTTGAATCTTAAGTTGAAAGGGTCAGGAAATATGAAGTTGGTAGGCATGACCAACATATTTTTATTTCATAATAAATTCTGTGCTTTTATCGCTAAAATTGAGCTATGGGATCAACAAATGGAAGATAATTTGTCTGCCTTTGATAAGCATAACGACGGTTACACACTGGGCGGTTTTTGCCGTGGCGGCAAACTTGCCGTCGCCGTCGTTCCGGCAGTAGTGTAAAGAATTGTTTGGAAGCTTTCACACTGAGCGGCATAAATGACGCGCGGCCGTCTTGCCGATGACGGTCGCTGTGCAGCCTAGACTGGCGGTAATTTTGTCGTTTCTCTTCACATAGTGGTGTACGTGATCAAATGAGAGGTTACACATTCGGTGGTTTTTTTACCTTTCTAACGAACGGCGACGACACATTTGCCGCCACGGCAAAAACCGCCCAATGTGTAACCGGCGTAATTCTATTTTTGACGGACTGTGTACCTACTGTGATAAAAGACGAACATTAAACAGAAACAACGAAAGAAGCGAATGATAATTAATCCAGGTGAAGATAATTTTTGGAAAAAACACCTCCGCCTGGATTTGAACCAGGAACCCTTCAATTTCCGGTCGATCGTTCTGCCATTTGAGCTACAGAGGCAGTGG
The DNA here is from genome assembly GCA_964023965.1 of Melinopterus prodromus. Lineage (NCBI taxonomy): Eukaryota > Metazoa > Arthropoda > Insecta > Coleoptera > Scarabaeidae > Melinopterus > Melinopterus prodromus. The sequence continues at coordinate 47,375,780 of OZ030391.1, read as the reverse complement.
AAATTTATATGCTTTATTGTCACTTCAGGACTTGCAATCCGAGTTTCGAATTAAACACGCCGTGCCACCTATTGGGGATAGATGGAAGTTTGGTAACTAGGAATCGCTAAATGTTTAATGCTAACAGCTCAAAAAGATGAATAAATTTAAAGGAAAATGGTTATTAAGTAAACTCGTCAGTAATGTAGAATCAACCAAAGAAGCGAATGATAATTAATCCCGGTGAGGATAATTTTTTGAAAAAATACCTCCGCCTGGATTTGAATCAGGAACGCTCTAATTTCCAGTTGACAGCTCTCCCATTTGAGCTACAGAGGCAGTGGAAATTTATGTGTGGATTAATCATCACTATTTTCCCTCTAAACATTTAGTGGCCTATGACAAAACTAAAATTTAGTCAATTGGTCCCTCATCACTAAAAAGTTATGAACCACTGGTTTAGAGTATAAAAGATTCACAGACATTCACAAATCTCATAGTTTTACTTCTATAGTTCAATCCTGTGCGGTATTCTGTGTATCTAAAAATCAGTAGAAATTTGTGGTATGTCACCATGTTACTGTCGGTTTAATTACTATTGTCGAACAATCACTTATTGCGTCTCAACAGGGTGGGGTGAAGTAAGGTCGGACAGGGTGCTATAGTATCACTGAGGTAGATGGCGCTACGCAGAAGGGATATTTATAAACTTTAAAAATATTCTGTTAAATTTCTTGGGCAAGTCTTCGCCACTCTGGTCATACTACTTCATCATGCCATATTTTCCTTGGTCGTCCATGTTTGCCAGTGGTACCCAAACGGTTACTTCTCGTGCCATCCTTGAGGTCTTCTCATCAGATCACCTATCCAGGACCATTTTAGGTGTATTATTATTGATACTACGCTGGCAATTTTTGTTCGTTGCTTTATTTCTGTAATTAGGATTTTATCTTTCCGAGTTACTCCTAGTATGTTTTTTTCCATTCTATTTTGGGTTACCTCGATCTTTTGGTATTGTTTTTCTGTTAGCGTCCAGGATCGGCATCCGTCAGTGATAAGTAAGTGTATCTGCATATCTCCAATTCCTGCATATGGTCCATCTTTCGTGATTTTTCTGTATGTTGTGGTAGCGACAATTGATGTAGTGTGACCTGTATCGGTGAGATGTCGCCCCAGTGCAGACTTAGTTTTTGTTTTTTTTGATAACATGGTCGTTATGACTTATTTTTAATTGTCTTCCAGTTTGGCCCAAGTAGAAACTTTCACAATAATTACATTTTATTTCTATCGGACTTTTTTCTGTATTGTCTATTTTTTGCTTGCAATTAAGGTGTAAAGTGCCCATTTTGAATTTAGCTGCTCTAATGTTATGTTTTTAAGGTTTTTCTGGTAGGTGGTGATAGGGGTCTATCCCCGACGTTGAGTATTACATGAAGTATTACGTAAAGTTGTACATATTTAGTTTTAATCTTTATATTGGGATAAATCATGTTGTTGATATTTGCCTTATGGATCTTGCTGTAAACTGTCTGTACATCTACAATGTTATAACCATTGTCTTTAGCAATCTGTAATGGTGTAATTTTCAGATGTAAAATCAATATCACTTAAGAGGACATGATGTGTAGGTGGTTTTCTGGATAACCATCGTGGGTTTACGATATATGTTTTAGTTTAATTTGGTATTCTTTCTTTGTAGGGTGATATCTGAAAAGTTCAATTAATTATTGTTTTCCTTCTCTATCATGACCTTTAAGCTGTCAATGTTTATTAAAACGTTTGTATAAGGCTACTGGCTACAAGTTTGGAATTGTTACCTTCATATTTTATGAAGATATCGTCAACATAACGGCAGTAGTGTTTATTGTCGTTGGCGAAATACCAATGTTTTTCAGAGAAAATATGTTGTTCTATATCGTAAATTGTATAATGTAAATTTCAGCCATTAGGCCCAAGATTGAGGATCTCTTTGCTACCCCGTGATTCATTCGGTAGCGTCAGAGATTTCAACAACCAACACAGTAAAATGGCGTCCAATTCTTATATGTCCATAGACATATCTGTTATATATCTGTTATATAGATATATAACAATTGGACGCCATTATACTGTGTTGCTTTTTGAAATCTATGACGCACTGATTGCGCTCTGCGTGAAAATTGTATTGTGCATCGTCAACATTGTAAATTGTCTTCTCGCTAGAAATCGAAAATCGGAACCTGTCCCTATCATACGACCTATGCGTAGCAAACTCAAATATAAATATTGCCAGGATGTACTCGACCCTCCCATCCGCTTAAATAAAACTAGCTACCTGCACGTTTACTTAACTTACCCTGAGGAAGCCGGAGATCAACCGAGCGTAACGTCGGCTTAGATAATGAAATCGTAGAGGAATAAATTACCCCCGACTATACAGCGATAGTATTATTTTCCAATTTTATTTTGTTTAACATTACGGTCTGGAAAGTCAATAGTTATTTATTTATTTTTTATATATTATCCATCAATATATCTAGAAATATAATCATCGTTATTGTCCTCTAATGGGATCAGTTGCTTTATTGTGTGGTTAAAGTATTGTCGGCTGAAAAATGTACTTATACCGTCATGACAAATATAGCAAACCGTACGGGATGTTGAACCTTCGTCGAGACGTAACAATTTATTTATCCAATTCAATTTATCCTGCCTTGTGGCAAAGTGGGCTAGTGAACCCGAAAATCTCCACTGCACAACGAGATGAAGAGAGACAAATTCGCGGACAAATTGATAAAAATGACAGAGCGAACGAAGAACATTGACGAATTTCGGACAAATGATAGAGTTGTTCAAGTTGGTACCGCTCGAACAGTCTGAGAGGAGCAGAATCTCCGATAAGAGGTCAGTGGAAATGAACGGACATTATTAGGACTGATGTATCGTGGCATGCTGTGGAAAAACCGCCGGGAGACGGGTTTCCGTGAAAATTTTATGCGCAATTTCTTAGGAACACAAACTTGAGGCCAGAATTTACGGATTACCGGTGCTCCAGTAACTACTAAACGGCACCGCATCTGTGCTATTTGTTATTGGAGGGCGTTTCTGTTAAATTTTCCAAGCGACCAGTATTCATATCGATTCCGGCCAAGTTTTAGGAAACAATAGCACTCCTAAGTCCCCATTTGGCGCTCTCGACCGCCCACTGTTATTATTGCCGATTTATGTTGCTCCTCCACGTCGACCTTATTTATCGGCGAACCCCACCTTAAGTATTGTGCGCTTGTAATTTGATTCTACACAATACATATTACATACACGTTCTCTGGTAGTTTTATTGAAAAGAAAGATTACATAAGACGAAGTGTACGTTAGGAAGGGTCAGTCCAGTTTTATGTAATACATAATTATCATATATATATATATATATATATATATATATATATATATATATATGTTTATATATATATATAAACTAAACAATTTAGTCGGGTGTCGATCAAATAAAACTTCTATATATATATATATATATATATATATATATATATATATATATATATATATATATATATAAACTAAACAATTTAGTCGGGTGTCGATCAAATAAAACTTCTATATAACACTTTTAATTTTTGCTATATTTCGAATCTGCTCAGATTCTTCCTCAGGCAAACTACAAGAGACAAATAATATTCGTGTTACCATACATCCACGTAACGATATCAACAAGACAATAAAAACCAAATATTACAAGAATAAACTTACAATTATGTGGTTACAGTTACAACAAACAGTAAGTTTATTCTTGTAATATTTGGTTTTTATTGGCTTGTTGATATCGTTACGTGGATGTGTGGTAACACGAATATTATTTGTCTCTTGTAGTTTGCCTGAGGAAGAATCTGAGCAGATTCGAAATATAGCAAAAATTAAAAGTGTTATATAGAAGTTTTATTTGATCGACACCCGACTAAATTGTGTGTTATATAGAAGTTTTATTTGATCGACACCCGACTAAATTGTTTAGTTTTTATTATCTTCGATCGACGATTTTTAAGTGAATTTTTATATATATATATATATATATATATATATATATGCTATATAGGGAATATGACGTAAATAGAATCCAAGAGAGAAGTAATTTTTAAAATTAATTAAAAGGATACGGTCTCAGCCCGTATCCCTATTTTATTATATATATATATTATTATATATATATAATATATATATATATATATATATATATATATATATATATATATATATATATCTTTATATATTTCATTATATATCATTATACACTCACTGACAAAATTATTGCATATTTTTATTTTTATTTTAGGTCTTTATTTTTTTTTCCTTTAACACTTGTGATTTCGATTGCTAAATCTGTTACATTGGAGTATTTTACATTATTAATAATCAAATTAATTGTGGCTTACAACAGATTGGTGGAGAAACTAGTGAAATAGCCTGATTTTGATAATAACGTTAAATTAGAAAAAACAACATTAACGACACGATACATTACTTTAAGACAAAAGAATACAATTTAGTACTTAGGGAGCGGAGGTGGCCGAGTGGATAAGGCGTATGCCTTCCACTCAGAAGTCCAGGGTTCAAGCCCAGGTTAGGCAGGGGATTTTTCAAATACTCCGTCTCCCCGACTGCCGCACAGACAAGCCACTGGCTTTGTGCACATGGCAACATCCCCCCAAAAAAAAAAAAAAAAAAGTATTTCCTCCTCTAGCTCTAATGATAGTCTGCATCCTCCTAGGCATACTGCGCAAAAGATCATTGATGGTTTCTTGTGATATTCGATCCCATTCTTCCTGTGCAGCAATACTTAATTCTGCAATTGAGTTAGAAGCTGGATTTCGTTCTCGAATATTTCTTTTTAGGATGTCCCATATATTTTCTATGGTATTTGCGTTAGGACTGTTTGATGGCCACTCTAGCTTCGCAATCCCGACATCCTCAATGTACTAGTTTCCTGTTCTTCCGACATGGGCACGGGCATTATCGTGCATTAGCACAAAGTTATCATACCCAATAAAGCCGGCATATGGTATAACATGTTCTGCAAGGATGTTGCGTATGTACTAGTCAGCATTCATCCTTCAATTTGCCCAATGAGCTCCGTGTGACTCTCCCAACTAGTGCCAGCCCATAGCATAATGGAACCACTACCAAAGCTAAGATTATGTGGAAGATTACATTCTGCATAACGCTCTCCTGACCTTCTGTATACTCGACTACCTCCATCAGGCTTCTATAATTGTATTCTTGTTTTGTCTGTATGACCCCATTGCTGGTCATTCTAGTCAGCATGTGCTCTTGCAAATTGTAACCGTCCGATTTTGTGGCATGGAAGAAGCCGATGAACTCTAGCAGGACGTCTTGGATTTAAACCGACCTCCTTAAGTCTCTTTATTACCTACTGTTTTGGCGGAAACATTGACTTGGTTTGCATTTAGTAATTGATTTTTCAGAAGCGGAGCAGTAAATCTACGATTTCGCAAAGATTCAATTTCCAAATACCGGTCATCTCTTGGCGTTGTACATCCTTTGCGTCCTTGACCTGTCCTTTTGTATCCTCCAGTCTCATTTTATCGTTTTACTATCCGAGAAACAGTCGATTGATGGATATTCAATCTCCGTGCAATATCTTCTTGTCCGTAAACCTCATTGGCTAAACAAACAATTTTAGCAAAAACTAACTCACTTAAATGTGGCATCTCACTAACTGAAACTACAGATTGAAGAAATAAAGCACTGGAGGCACACTCCGCTTATTCAGTTATAATTTAACCAATTATCGCTTGTTAAGATGTATGTCTAAACATTATTTTATTTATAATAAATTGCAATATACGTAGAACACTCCAATGTAACAGATTTACCGAAATCATAAAGTTAAAGGGAAAAATATAAAAGACCTAAAATAAAGTATGCAATAATTTTGTCCGTGAGTGTATATGAAATGGTCCCAAATTACATATGAAATCGCCTATATAGTAGTTGTGTACAGCGGTATTGTCTGGGACAACAGTTTACTATTTATGCCGGCCAGCTGTATTGGTCGGTTTGATACTGGACAGGGCGCGCCGAGGTTTTACCGCTCTCTGTTAATGATGGGTATGTTGTTATTAATAATTAGGCTTACTACTAATATGGCAGTTTACTATTATTAGTATCAAGCTCGGTTTCATAAACGCAAGTAATCCATGTAAAGTACTAGCATTGATAAGTAGACAGTTTTGTGTAGTATTAAAAAAAATTTGGTTCATATAAAAGTTGACAGGTTTCGACGCGGGCAAACAATCGGTATATTATGAACTACGGTTTGAGCCAGAACTTTGTATGAACCATCATAGAAAAAGTCATGTGAATAATATTAAATAGCTCTTTTAAAAGCAAATAAGTTATTCTTTTTGAAATATTTTTTTGATTTAACGTTCAAAAGAGTGTTAAAGAGAACAACAAAATGATATTGCCACCAGGTTTTAAAATAGCATACGGAAAACCTGCAGCTGTCTGCAGCTTGGTACCAGAGATTGGTACCAACATTGAAAACTAATGCCAGCCCATAGCATAATGGAACCACCACCAAAGCTAAGATTATGTGCAAGATTATAACCGCGGAGAAGTTAGCCATAAAAGATAGCCATAACTTTTTTTTCGAATTTTGATATGAAACATATATCAAATGATAGGGGTATTCAAGTACTATACGCCAGAGTTTTGCTCCAAAAATTCATGAAACGGTGTTGCCGGAAATTTAATTTATATCGTTACTCGTCACCTTATAAGAGCACTTGTCATCTCAATAAAGAATTGCCCATAACTTTTTGCAACAACCCCATAGAGAAACAACTGATACAAATTCCGAAAGCGCACTAAATTCTGCATCCAATGATGGTATTGGGAAGGTCCTACCCCTAATATCACCTACCCCCATACGAGTATAATACAAGAAATTGGCGCGCCGTGCGACTAAGAAGTGCTATTAATGAACATAACTCACGCTAAAATTATTGCATAACTTTCCTATGTACGTCAAATTATAGGCAATGAAATGTACTATTTACCCTTGAACGCTCGGAGTTTTGCTCGACGGCCAACAACCCTTACATGACGATCATGTCAGTACACAACCGTCCCCGCCGGCAATCATATGTCGGTTGGTTGTTGTAGGAAAGCATTTATAACTTTTGCAAATATTGTTGCATAACTTTCTATCATATATCAAATTGTAGGTAATTAAAATGGCTTCTCACCCTTCGCCACTCGGAGTTTTGCTCGGCGGCGAACAACCCTTAAATGGCGATAATGTCCGTACGGAACCCGTACAATGAGCAATTACACATCAAGTGGCTTCTGCAGAAAAATATTTATAACTTTTGCAAATATTGTTGCATAACTTTCTATCATATATGAAATTGTAGGTAATTTAAAAAACTTCTCAACCTTCACCGCTCGGAGTTTTGCTCGACAGCGAACAACCCTTAAATTATGAAAATATCAGTACGCGACCGTCCCCGCCGGCAATCATATGTCGGGTGGTTGTGGCAGGAAAATGTTTATAACTTTTGCAAATATTATTGCATAACTTTCTATCATATATCAAATTGTAGGTAATTAAAAGGGCATCTCACTCTTCGCCGCTTGGAGTTTTGCTCGACGGCGAACAACCCTTAAATGGCGATAATGTTCATACGGAACCTGTACCACGGTTAATCACATATCAAGTGGCGGCTGCAGAAAAATATTTATAACTTTTGCAAATATTGTTGCATAACTTTCTATCATATATCAAATTGTAGGTAATTAAAATGGCTTCTCATCCTTCGCCGCTCGGAGTTTTGCTCGGCGGCGAACAACCCTTAAATGGCGATAATGTCCGTACGGAACCCGTACGATGAGCAACTACACATCAAGTGGCTACTGCAGAAAAATATTTATAACTTTTGCAAATATTGTTGCATAACTTTCTATCATATATCAAATTATAGGTAATTTAAAGAACTTCTCACCCCTCACCGCTCGGAATTTTGCTCGACGGCGAACAACCCTTAAATTACGAAAATGTCCGTACGCGACCGTCCCCGCCGGAAATCATATGTCGGGTGGTTGTGGCAGGAAAATGTTTATAAATTTTGCAAATATTGTGGCATAACTTTCTATCATGTATCAAATTGTAGGTAATTAAAATGGCTTCTCACCCTTCGCCACTCGGAGTTTTGCTCGACGGCGAACAACCCTTAAATGGCGATAATGTTCATACGGAACCTGTACCACGGTTAATCACATATCAAGTGGCGGCTGCAGAAAAATATTTATAACTTTTGCAAATATTGTTGCATAACTTTCTATCATATATCAAATTGTAGGTAATTAAAATGGCTTCTCATCCTTCGCCGCTCGGAGTTTTGCTCGGCGGCGAACAACCCTTAAATGGCGATAATGTCCGTACGGAACCCGTACGATGAGCAACTACACATCAAGTGGCTACTGCAGAAAAATATTTATAACTTTTGCAAATATTGTTGCATAACTTTCTATCATATATCAAATTATAGGTAATTTAAAGAACTTCTCACCCCTCACCGCTCGGAATTTTGCTCGACGGCGAACAACCCTTAAATTACGAAAATGTCCGTACGCGACCGTCCCCGCCGGAAATCATATGTCGGGTGGTTGTGGCAGGAAAATGTTTATAAATTTTGCAAATATTGTGGCATAACTTTCTATCATGTATCAAATTGTAGGTAATTAAAATAGCTTCTCACCCTTCGCCGCTCGGAGTTTTGCTCGACGGCGAACAACCCTTAAATGGCGATAATGTCCGTACGGAACCAGTACGACTTGCAATTACATGGCTGCTGTAGAAAAATGTTTATAACTTTATATATATATATATAACCAATATTGTTGCATAACTTTCTATCATATATCAACTTGTAGGTAATTAAAAGTGCTTCTTATCTTTTCCCGCTTGTAGTTTTACTCCACGGCAAACAACCCTGTAATAACGATAATGTCCGAACGGAACCAGTATGAAAATCACATGCAAGCCACTTCTTACAGGAAAATGTCTATAACTTTTGCAATTAATCGAGGTAGTTCTCTAGGTGGGGGTTAAAAAAGCTCCAATAAAAGAATAGTGGATAGCTAGAGCGATAACGATTTTATTTACATGTCTTGTAAGCTGATCAAGCAGTCAGTATTATGTGGCAGAGGTGTCAGTCGACCAGTTGCCTTTAATACAGCAATTTCAAACTGCGCTCGTCATTTAAGGCTTGTTTGCCGTGGAGTAAAACTCCGAGCGGGAAAGCATGAGAAGCAGCTATAAGCTGGTTATAGGGCTCTATAAGGATTTCTTATCGAAACCTATAGATCTATAACGTTATAGAATTTTACGAGTGAAAACACAGAATCTACCTATTAATTACATATAATTTGATATATGACAGAAAGTAGTGCAGCAAAAATTACAAAAGTTATAAACATTTTCCTGTGTCAACCACCCGACATACTATTGCCGGTGGGGACGGTTGGGTACTGACATTATCGTTATTTAAGGGTTGTTCGCCGTCGAGCAAAAATCTGAGCGGTGAGGGTGAGAAGTTCTTTTAATTACCTATAATTTCATATATGATAGAAAGTTATGCAACAATATTTGCAAAAGTTATAAATATTTTTCTGCAGTAGCCACTTGATGTGTAATTGCTCATCGTACGGGTTCCGTACGGAGATTATCGCCATTTAAGGGTTGTTAGCCGTCGAGCAAAACTCCGGGCGGCGAAGGGTGGGAAGCCATTTTAATTACCTACAATTTGATACATGATAGAAAGTTATGCAACAATATTTGCAAAAGTTATAAACATTTTCCTGCCACAACCACCCGACATATGATTGCCGGCGGGGACGGTCGCGTACGGACATTTTCGTAATTTAAGGGTTGTTCGCCATCGAGCAAAACTCCGAGCGGTGAGGGGTGAGAAGTTCTTTAAATTACCTACCATTTTATATATGATAGAAAGTTATGCAACAATATTTGCAAAAGTTATAAATATTTTTCTGTAGTAGCCACTTGATGTGTAATTGCTGGTCGTACTGGTTCCGTACGGACATTATCGCCATTTAAGGGTTGTTCGCCGCCGATCAAAACTCCGAGCGACGAAGGGTGAGAAGGCATTTTAATTACCTACAATTTGATATATGATAGAAAATTATGCAACAATATTTGCAAAAGTTATAAACATTTTCCTGCCACAACCACCCGACGTATGATTGCCGGCGGGGACTGTCGCGTGCGGACATTTTCGTAATTTAAGGGTTGTTCGCCATCGAGCAGAACTCCGAGCGGTGAGGGGTGAGAAGTCCTTTAAATTACCTACAATTCTATATATGATAGAAAGTTATGCAACAATATTTGCAAAAGTTATAAATATTTTTCTGTAGTAGCCACTTGATGTGTAATTGCTGATCGTACTGGTTCCGTACGGACATTATCGCCATTTAAGGGTTGTTCGCCGCCGATCAAAACTCCGAGCGGCGAAGGGTGAGAAGGCATCTTAATTACCTACAATTTGATATATGATAGAAAGTTATGCAACAATATTTGCAAAAGTTACAAATGCTTTCCTACAACAACCAACCGACATATGATTGCCGGCGGGGACGGTTGCGTACTGACATGATCGTCATTTAAGGGTTGTTGGCCGTCGAGCAAAACTCCGAGCGTTCAAGGGTAAATAGTACATTTCATTGCCTATAATTTGACGTACTTAGGAAAGTTATGCAATAATTTTAGCGTGAGTTATGCTCATTAATAGCACTTCTTAGTCGCACGGCGCGCCAATTGCTTGTATTATACTCGTATGGGGGTAGGGGATATTAGGGGTACCACCTTCCCAATACCATCATTGGATGCAGAATTTTATGCGCTTTCGGAATTTGTATCAGTTGTTTCTCTATGGGGTTGTTGCAAAAAGTTATGGGCAATTCTTTATTGAGATGACAAGTGCTCTTATAAGGTGACGCGTAACGATATAAATCAAATTTCCGGCAACACCGTTTGATGAATTTTTGGAGCAAAACTCTGGCGTATAGTACTTGAATACCCCTATCATTTGATATATGTTTCATACCAAAATTCGAAAAAAAAAGTTATGGCTATCTTTTATGGCTAACTTCTCCGCGGTATAAATATTCTGTATAACGTTCTCCCTGACTTTCTGTATACTCGACTACCTCCATCAGGCTTCCATAATTGTATTCTTGTTTCGCCTGTATAACCCCATTGCTGGTCATTCTAGTCAGCATGTGCTCTTGCAAATTGTAACCGTCCGATTTTGTGGCATGGAAGAAGCCGAGGAACTCTTGACCTGTCCTTTTGTATCCTCCAGTCTCATTTTATCGTTTTACTATACGAGAAACAGTCGATTGATGGATACTCAATCCCCGTGCAATATCTTCTTGTCTGTAAACGCCATTGGCTAAACAAACAATTTTAACAAAAACTAACTCACTTAAATGTGGCATCTCACTAACTGAAACTACAGATTGAAGAAATAAAGCACTGGAAATGTCATTCTGATAACGTCAACTAAAGAGAAGCGATTGTTTTAGTCGTCAAGGCACACTCCGCTTATTCAGTTATAATTTAACTAATTATTGCTTGTTAACTTGTAAAAGCTATGTCTAAAATTATTTTATCTGTAATAAATTGCAATATACGTAGAACACTCCAATGTAACAGATTTAGCGTAATCACAAAAAGTTAAAGCGAAAAATAATAAAGACCTAAAATAAAATATGCAATAATTTTGTCCGTGAGTATATATGAAAGGGTCCCAAATTACATATGAAATCGCCTATATAGTAGTTGTGTACAGCGGTATTGTCTGGGACAACAGTTTACTATTTATGCCGGCCAGCTGTATTCGTCGGTTTGATATTGGACAGGGCGCGCCGAGGTTTTACCGCTCTCTGTTAATAATGGTTATGTTGTTATTATTAATTAGGCTTACTACTAATATGGCAGTTTACTAATAGTAGTATCAAGCTCGGTTTCATAAATGCAAGTAATATATGTAAAGTACTGGCATTGATAAGTAGACAGTTTTGAGTTCTATTAAAAAAAATTTTTGTTCATACAAAAGTTGACAGGTTTCGAGGCGCGCAAACAATCGTTATATTATAAACTACGGTTTGAGCCAGAACTTTGTATGAACCATCATAGAAAAAGTCATGTGAATAACATTAAATAGCTCTTTTAAAAGCAAATAAGTTATTTTTTTTGAAACATTTTATTGATTTAACGTTCAAAAGAGTGTTAAAGAGAACAACAAAATGATATTGCCACCAGGTTTTAAAATAGCATACGGAAAACCTGCAGCTGTCTGCAGCTTGGTACCAGAGATTGGTACCAACATTGCAAACTGCAGACTCTTCCTTTAATATATGTTTGAGGTACGCTGGTATAAACAGGTGTCAGATATGTGAAATACCACGAGTATGACGTTCTTCACTGTTCAATTTATTAAATCTTATCAGTGACCGGTTTCGCCTACAATCGTCAAAAAAACTCTTTTCCCTTAGATATTATCATAAAACAGGAGATTCAAGCAGTAACATGGCATGTGCATAACCTGAATGAGTAGATGGTAAACTAAAATTGAAAGCTGCAAAAATACATAAAATGACCAGCCACATTCGTAAATGCATTTATGAATGCATGCAACGTTTTATTAATATATTTTAATGGTGCATGCGAGCAATGATATTTGATGCATGTGGCTCAGCCGGTATACCGGCAGCCCGTAACGGAACCCACCTTAAACGTAGCTTTCAGAACCGATTAAACTAAAAATGTAAATGTAATTTGTAAATGTTGTTTTTCATAATAAATTTTGTTCCACAAGACGTTCTCAAAATTTAAGTTTAATTTAAGTTCTCAAAGCTTACCAACTTAAACACATTTTTTTATCGCGTGGCAAGGCACATGACTTATCATACTATAATGTAAAATTAATAGCTTAGCTGCATGAGATTCTATTTGATCGAGATCGGTCGTGTCTGCATTAAAATAAAACTAGTTAGCTAGGTTTTGACAGATATTTTGATTCTATTGACAGTAGGTATTGTCAAAAGATCAGCGTTTGACACCTGCCATTAGAATCAAAATATCAGTCAAATCCTGGCTAACTAGTTTCAATGCAGTACAAACGATCTCAATGAAATACAATTTGCTCATGCCAAAACTATTAATTTTTCCAAAAACTGTCATAGATATAAATTATAGAAAATTCCCTCTACTTTAATTTATGTATTATTTAACTATTTAGACGAAATTGCAAAAACTGCGGCTCATTTGCAAAAACTTTGAAAATGCTTTGAGAAAGTTCCTTTGGGTCCTTTTAAACAGAAAGCTTTTTTTTCAGCTCTAAGTTTGGTCAAGAAACTTCTAAATCTGAAGTATCGTCCCTATACCTTTAGTAGTTTCCCTGGAATCATCACTACAAAAAAATGGTACACACCCAGACATTTTTTGTACGTTGGTCAAAAATATTTAGGCGGCCCAAAAGGACATATTTCCGCTAAAATCTTTTTTCGGCGCGGTTATAATACTTTATCATACTAAGTATCATAAAGTAAAAATGGAAGACGTCGTAAAAAAATGTGTTGAAGACATTGTGAGAACGTACCTCTTGTAAATTTCTGTAACAAGATTTAGAAAGAGCAAGTGAAATGTGTTATTTTATTGATTTTACAATAGTTTACAATACTTTTTTATTTTAGCGTTTGCCATTACACTGATTTTGTTTAGCTTTCCTTTGTAAGGTTAACGCATGTGTTATACATTTTAGTCATATAGATTAAAGTAATCATAATAAAGCACAGTGTACCAGGTTTCGTTTTGATCGGTTGTTTCGTTTTTGAAATAGGAATACCCAGTATACGAAATCTTTTTCATTCTTTAACTCCCAATAACTTTGAACGAGTAAAACTAACTTCTAGCTTTATTTCTGATTTCGCTAGTATAACTTAACCTACCTATTAATGTGTCTCAGTTAGTCCTGGTATACTGATCACATTGTTCTTGTGCACTACGTAGTCCTTTCTTTTTTACACTATTTGTCATTATCATATTTACCCATCTCAAAATGATCAATCCGGTGTTGTGGAGGAGTTTGTTGGCCTAAACGTTTACGTGATGATGGTCTTTCCTCGGGATTTCTTGCAGTTTGTTGTATTTTCCTGTACACACACAAGGAAATCTAAAAAATATTCATAGATTTTGAACAAATCATTTTAATTTATACTATTTGTCAAATATCAGGCTATAAGTTAAAAGAACTAATAAGACATAGATAAATAGAGTGGCGTCGGAAGATTGGACCTCTGCTGATAAAGTTGATGAGATGAAGATAGTAAAACTCATTTTGCCCTGATACGCGTAACGCCAGGACGAACATTTGAAAAAAAAATTGTATGTATGTTGTCTTAACATTTTCTGTTAACTGATTTTCTTAAGTAATTAGTTTGTTTTACTTGTTTATTTTACGTCCATCTCTTTCCGAAACTTTGGCCAATCACCGACTCTGAGGGCAGGTTACACACACCCAGGAATTTTGTCGACATGAAGGAATTCCAACCTCCAGTAATAGTGCACGTGCACGTCGCATCATGACAGCACATGGGGCCACCGGGTTTACTTCATCATCAGATGAAAGACGGCATGCAAAGGTATTTGTTCCCTGCCTAAAATACCAGGACAGCCGATTTTAACACGAGCCGAGATTCGAACCCGGGCCACCAGCGTAGATAGCAGCCGCTCTATCCTATACGCCATCGCCCCCGCCAAAAGTAATTAGTTTGCTTGGGGACATTTTAATTTGTAATTCATAATAGGTTTGGTCGAGCAGCAGTTAAAAAAGTACCCTACTAATTGGGTATTCTTCTACGCATGCGCAAACAAATTTTGGAAGAGCAAAATCTCCATTGCGCATGCGTAGAAGAATATCCAACTAGTCAGGTACTTTTTTACTGCTGCTCGAACAAACCTATTTCTCAAAGCATTGCCGTTGCAAGGACGAAATAATAACGCTATTTTTGTAAAATTGGTTTAGTATGTGGATAATTATACGAAAATTCTATTCACATCATACACCATACATCATAAACGTGTTATACAGGCAGTTATAAAGCATTCTCGATATTGTTCTTAAATCTGTAAATATCCAATGGAACGTCACATAGTTGACCATTATTGGTTCTAAACAAGAATTAACAATAACATAAGTCGTTTATTCTTAAAAGCCTCCACTGTTGCCTAAGGTTCCGGTACAGTTCACTACATGCTTATGCTAGTATTTATCTAGTTCCAAACATCCATTAGGTTAAGTCAAGTGCTCTGGTGGGCCACCGTGAGTAGTATTTTGTGATAATTTCATAAACGTGTTACACATTTTTGTAAAGCATTTTAATTTTATTCTACTTAAATCTGTAAAAATTCTATACGGCGACTATAAAAAATATAAGTTCAATGTCGCCCAGCAAAAGCTTGTCGACAAAAACATTTTCGGACAACAAAAATGGCTTTATACTGCATACTGTAAGAATACAACATTTGATACAACTATTTATTGTAATCGCAAAGTTATTCAAGAAAAAAAAACATTGACAGTTTGTACTTTTCCGTAATATCTAGTGACCTTTTTATACAGTTTTTATCCTATTTAACAGACATCGCAGCTCTTACAGATTCCGATATCTCCATATACATCATGTTTCGTGAGATTTTAGTAACTCAAACTTATCTTTTTTAATGGAACTTCCTATATTTTCGCACATTTCTGAAGATAGTAGTATTCGGAACCCAAATCTTCTTTTGATTCAATTTAGCTGTCAACAAAATCATTTCTCACCTACTGGCAATTTCCTCGACAAACTATTTTTTTTTAATCTACTTAGCAAGGATGGTAGTATCATTAATATTACATACAACATACAATTTGTGTAGAGGTGCTCACAATGTTTTGACATAAGAAAGTACTAGCGTGCGACAGTCAATATTTTGGAAAAAAATGGTTTTTCATGAATTGTCATGAAATTATATGACACTAACTGTAATTACACACAAAACGTAATTACAAGCCGATAGGTTTTTCTTTTGTGTAGGTCACGAAACTGGCAACCAAAAGTATTCATCACAGTTGTTAATAAATTAGTCCCAAAATTTAAAAAATCATTTTAAATAAATAAATTTTGCCCTAATTTTTGAGGCACTACAAACAAGTTAATTCATTGTAACCGAATTATATAAGTAGGTTAAAATTAATGCGTGCCAAGTTTGTGCCTCGTAACACCACTTCGCAAAGTACCTTGGATGAACAATTTTTTTTTATCTTTCTCTAAATGGCGAGTAATTATAGCTTCTTAAATTGCTGGTTTTAGACAAACGAAGCAATAGACAAAACCTATTGTTTCTATAGTATAAGTGTCTGCTAGTACAAGTACCAATTGCCTAAAATTTAGTAAGAAATCTAAAAAAATGCGGAATTATAGTGGTAAATTTAAAAAACATCAAGTTTGAGTTGTTACAATCTTAAGAAACAATCTGTATATGCGAAAATAATCTTGCGTGATCAGAGGTCCATTGCTTGGACAGAATGTCCCGCAATTCGATCAACATGGCATAACCACACTCGTTTGACGAATATAAAACGATGTGAAACTTTTCAAAATCCTTTTTTTTTGTAGTGGAGGCGCTTCCAAACCCATTTTGTTGATATTTGGAATAATAAATTAGGAGGAAGGCCACATCTATTGTTATTATATCTGGAATTGTCATTGTACGATTAGTTCGCACCACCATCCATCCAGGTAACGGAAGAAAATTAAACTCCTCATAGCAAGGTAGACATATTTTCAAAAAAAAATCTCCAAACGACAGACTCATATGATTGGTTTAATCGGTCCCATGTCCCATAAGGAATATACGTTTAACTAACATTCCGAACACCTTGTAAGTCTATTGATCTTATCAATAAATAGTCAATTGTGGAATTATAAAAGACCTCTTTGATCCTTTGAATAATTTTATTTTCTTAGGTACCGGTTTCGATCGTTAGATCATCATCAGCCTCAATGGCCAGATATGAAGTATAACAATTATTATAATCTTCGTAGAATAAATGGCTTTGCTACTCTGCAAAGCCATGCATGTCTTTTTATTCTACGAAGATTATAATTGTTATACTTCATATATGACCATTTAGGCTGATGATATATGACCATTTAGGCTGATGATCTAACGATCGAAACTGGTAGTAAATAAAATTATTCAAAAGATCAAAGAGGCTTTTAATTCCACCCTTGAAAATCATGGACTCGACAAAGAAGTTACCAATAAATCATCATTTTAAATAATTATTTTTGGAAACTTAGTTTTCTAATATTGATATTTGTTTGTCTGTTGCAATAGTATGTCATTTTTTTTCGTCTGGTTTCTATGCGCGTTCGAGTTACTCTATCATCCGATTGGGCAATACTCGGATCAACACAGATCATTTGTATTGAATTTACAATTTGATCTATTCCATTATCCGTTTCGTAAATGGGTAAAAATGGGAAAAAAACAATAAAAAAGGAATTAATAATATATGAGCAAGGCAGGGCAGCATACAGATTCACAAGACGTGTTACATATTCTATTTTGCATTAAAATCCTGGCGTACGTCATTCCTCCTCGAATAGTGTCATAAATTTAAAATTTTACTGCCGCATCATCACGTGCATACATACTGGAACGGCGCAGCAGAAACGACGCCAAGGACGAGACGCCAACCCCTCCTTATTACACGAAAAACTTTATAACCTGAATACGCTATTACCTCTATCTATGCGCTGGCATCGGGGTTTGTCGTAACACACGATTTGCTTTTGTTTACCGCGATGCTGTCGCTTGCAACAGAAAATTGTATTAAGACGAATAAACGTACCTTGCCATAGTAGAGAATCTAATTATGCAAATTTTGCAGTGGCAAAATCGCGGAAATAAATACTCTATCTCCCTCAGCTTCCTCTTTGCAGCCACCCTCCTTTTTACTCAGGACTTCCCCGATTTATTTTATTTCGCCAAGAAAAGATCCTCCACTCAGAACGAATATGATCGTACGTGATTCTTGGAAGAGAGCTTGAAATAGTTTCGTTCATAACTTATGCACGAATAAAGTAATATTCTTATTACAGTAGAGGGACACTCGTGACGCCGACGCTGTATTAAAATTGTTGTTGCTCCAAAGGAATTTGCTGCAGCAGATGCAATCTTAGACCTTACGTTGAGAATGTATATTAAATTATTTTAACTGGAATTTCTGTTATTTTTTTGTTTATCTGGCGTTTGACAATAAATGAAATATCAAATTTAAAAACCTTTATTAGGTCCCTCGATGCTTGTCAATTAAATAGTTACTTTATATTTTAATATTCACCTGTTGAATGATATTATTTGAGAAGTATAGCTAATCTGTTTATATTGAATGCATATGAGATGGAAAGGGAATTTGGCCTTGGAGATCGATTCAGCGGAGCCAATAACGCAAATTTTAAATCAGAACCCTTTTTACTACAGTTGAATTTATGAGCTACAGACATGTTCATTGTTTGTAAAACAAGCGTTGTTTTGTCAGTCGGTAAAGAATTCAATTATTTTATACTATTATTAAGCTGTTTCACTATTGTCTTTGTTCTGATTTTTATAATGAATTACAACTATCAAATCAGGGAAAGCACCAGAGATTGGTAGTTATCTAAAAAATAAAGACTTTTAAGGTTATACCCTACTTTTTAATTGCCATATGTATCATAACTTCCTGTTATCGGTAATTTATCATTTTTAATTTTCAATTAGTTAATCGGTAATTTAAGATGGTATAATTTGGTATTTTCAATTTTCAATTTTCCGGTAGTTTTAACCTGCGTAATTTAACATATTGAATTTTTGTTTACGTGGTAAATTAATATTTGAAATTAATATTTTTACGTTCTCCGGCAATTTACCGAAAAATATAATTACCTACCAAAATTTTGCTTCTTTGGTTTAATACACGTATTGTGTTTAAAAAATCTTCATAGGTCACAAAATAACGTATGTTTTCATATCCTGGTAAAAGCGGTGGGATAGGCTTTTCCTCACCACCAATACTCAAAACATCGAATCGAGATGACTTCTCTAATGTACGGATTATTTGCACTTAGGGCTAATATTTTTACATTCCTACAAAGTTCTCAATAGTTATGAGACAGAACGCTCAGATTTTTTGCGCAGTTTTAGCTGTTAAATGAGAAAATGTACCGGCGGCGCCGGCGGTGACATAGAGTGAACACAAGGAGCACGATAGCCGACCCATCCACCGCTTCCGACAGATCTTCTCATTTAACAGGCTAAAATAACGCAACAAATCTGACAGATCTGTCACATAACCATTGATGAGACTCTTAATTCAGCTGTTGATAGCTTTTCTAAAGTCCCATTTACTTCTGGGCTTCAGTGGGCAACATGTTGCGTACGACGTTATTTTTTGATTGATCTTATTTGATCAATGATATTTTTATTTGAGTTGTTAACAACAGCAATATATTTGATCCAATATTGTTGCCTGTTGCTGTCGCCATCTGTTGCTCTGGTCTAAACTAAGCATAACCAAGTGTCTGCGAAAATAGATACATCTGAAGTTCACCAACCGGTCCAACACGAACTAGTACATCCTAGTATTAGTACAGTACTAGTACTAGTACATCCATTATGTATTGACCAATTCTAGCATTGATCGCTATGTCTTGGTAAAAGTCCGAAATTATATTGATAAATACCATTTTTCGGACATTTACCAATTCATATTGGTCAAACATAGGATTAACCCGTTAATCCTAGGTTTGCCCGTAGGGGGCTTTTACAGTTTCGGGCTTTTACAGAATTCTGTCAACAATTTTTGGTTTTTACTTTTTACTCCTTAACCAATATTTCGGACAGTATTGTGTCCTTCTTCAGGGTTCTAAAAAAGTTGGCAATACATATATTACTCGTACTACCTATATCTAATACAAACCGGAATAGTTAATATTTAAATATAAAATACATGAAACCTGTCAAAAGAGAAATTGTATTTTTAAACAATATAGATAAAAGTTTAGAAAAATGTATAAACAAACCTCCTCAAATATATATATATATATATATATATATATATATATATATATATATATATATATATATATATATATATATATATATATATATATATATATATATATATATATTAAAAAAACACAAACAACTATTTAAAATTGTTTATTTTCTTGGGTATTGTAGGCTATATATATATATATATATATATATATATATATATATATATATATATATATATATTTAACTTTAGATTTTCACGATCGTTATGTATAAGTAAAACGTAAATAGACTAATTACCTCAATATGTGTAAAATGTCATTAATCATGCGAAACGTGTCAGAACTGATGCAACGTTGTGGGATGAATGTCTTTATATTTCAAAAGGTAGTTATAAATTGTGTTAAGATTATGCGCGATGAAGTGATGAACGCCAGAACTATATTCAATTTTACTGGAAGAAATCTATGTCCCTGGCATCGATCTACGTAATGGGTAATAGTTATACTACCACAGCTACTTGTGGGTGAACTATGATTAGGGGAGATTACAATATTGCTAATTCGAACATGACAATGCCATTATGAAGCATTACGTGCTTTTAAGTCCAGTAATGTAATTCAATTCAAAGAAGTAAATGCAAACAGTGAGTACGTGCGCGGTGTGCCACTATCGTGTACATTATCGTATCCTCTTGCCAAGGCACTAAATCATATCACGTGCTCCGCCACCAATAATAACTCCACCTCAACAGTGTAACGGTCCCTACCCGAACAGCGGAGTTACAATTTACGAGTAAGACTATGTAAAAATAGTAATAATCTCCCCGTATAAATTATTCATGATCGTGGTAATAAAGTGGCTGCATTGTATACTTCACAGCATAGCCGGATTAAAGAAAAAGATTTTATTGCTTATGAATGTTTCATGGAAAGTTTTATCTTACAAGAAAGTACCGCACGCCGTGCAGCGGCCGTTGCCACCTCTACTGCATCGGGTTCCTCCTGCGCGCCGATGTATAGTGTCGCGAGTAAATTGAGCGTTTTATTATAAATCTTTAGTTGAAAATCATTGGAGCCAGGCGCGTGTAATCAAAACATGGTATAGACACTTTTTAAGGAGGAATTCAATAACGTTGTTGGATTTTAAAAACAAATGTACTAAAAAGTTGAAAAAAAAGGGATTTATGATATAGGTTAACGACACTGGGATGCACCGTTAAGAACAGTAGCTCATCTTTACTTTAAATAGTTTTTTATTAAGCTCAGCAAAACACGTTTGTAGTTGACCAACATTTAATTCCACAATTCTAGTAGTAATTCCCTAACGGGCATATCCCTTGTATGGTGTTCAAAGCAATTAGCTATGTTGTTTTGATTACTATATAAGCTATAATTAAATGATTAAACGAACTTACCTTAGTGAAGTTCTATCATAATTATATGATCTTTCCATCCGGAATATGATAATCTGTAGTCTCTTTATTTCCACAATAAGCCACGTGTCTTTAAAGCCATGGTATCGAAGAAATGTCCAGTATGACAGGTATGGGTAAGCCGGCCTTGGTATATATCAGCATATATCTGACATTCTCTTGAAAGCATAGGGTCTCTAAATTGGTCAGGGTTCGGGAAAGTCTAAACAAAGGAAGGGTGGGTTATGTCATATTCCGGATGGAAAGATCATATAATTATGATAGAACTTCACTAAGGTAAGTTCGTTTAATCATTTAATTATATTTCCTTTCCATCCGTTCATATGATAATCTGTAGATGTTTAAAGCACAGAGCAATTTAGAGCCAAAACAGCATTATCGTCTGTTTATGAATAAGAAACAACAAAATGCACTTGAGAGAACATGTTAACATTTTGTTAACATGTTATTGCAACAATATATCGTTATCATGTTATTCAAAGTTAAAGAGTCAAATGTAAAAACTTTCATCAAACTTCTTTTCATGCATGCAGTTGTAAAATTGAAGAACAATTGCAAAATTGTGGGTATTTCAACCAATTTAGGCAATCTGCCAACACAAGACTAGATGCCAATGCTTGCATGACTTGTGACAAGTGCATGAAATACATATGGAGAAAGGTAATTATCGGGTAATTCCGTCATCGAAGAAAGCAACCATAGGCACGTGTTTCGGACTATTAGTCGTCATCAGTACGGAATACATATGAATCAACTTTTAATAATTCCAATGTACTAATGAGTGTAAATACTTTAATATACCTGTCTATGTGGCCCTTTTAAGGCTATAAACAATAAGAAGGTATATATCATGATGTAGACCTTTGTAAATATTCGGTAAATGTACTTTGTAAAAAAGATTAATATTATAGATAAACAATCGTACCTACAGCAACAGATAACACACATAGATGTATATAAATAAAGACTGGAATTAATTGCATATGGTTATGAATAAAATTAGACGTTTAATAACCATTGGGAAAATCTTTGAACGCGATGAGCAGCGGACAAAGGCAAAAGTATAATTAATTAGATCTTTTAATTAGGCTTTTCTTTATTTCAATAAGTCTAATGGTGTCCCATATTTGATATGCATATTGTTTCTTACTGCCTCGAAAAGTAATATAATTCAATACAATTGCTGAGTACCAAGTAAAAACTTAAGCTTAGTTGGACGGGACTTGACAACACCGTTTACCGGTAGTTTCAGATAACATGAGCGGTCTAAACTTTATCCACAAATAATAAAGAAAGGGTATCCAATAAATTCCTTAGTGTTTTGATGGCTCAGCATCTAATTTACATATGATTGACTATAAAGACAACTCTAGACTGTTTTGACTGTAGTCAAGGTGAACTGTCACTTAAAGAACTAACCCAGCAGCGGCTGCGCGGTTATTATTGTCCAGAAGTAAAAACACAAATTATTGGTAACGGTTCACAGGAACGTATCAACAATGAGCCGACCTCCGTATCCAAATGGTTAATATAAACCAGCGATCGCCAACTTAGGGGTCCGCGTACCCCCAGGACTGGAGCAGACTTATGGGACTGCCCGTGAGCGGGAGAAGGACCGCAGATATAAACGGTCCATTTAGCTGCTCCAAGTTCACGCCCTTGGTCGATCCAACGCAACAAACAAAGTAATTGCCCCGTTAGCGTAACTTTTGGGATCCATCTTTGACCCAATTATTAAGTTTGTTATTGTAACAAAACAAGTGTAAAAAAAAGATAAATATATCTTTCAAGGCTTATATTAACAGTCAGCTGCCTATACAGGAGTGTCAGGAATCTTTGATTTGCGCGCCCAAACCGCTCAAAATATCTGAAAAGTGCAGCAGGCATTTCTTAATGAAAGAGTAAAAACCTATTGGGCACACTCCAAAAGGTATTAATAGTCATGGTACTAATAGTCATATAAAACATATGACACACACGCATGCAACGTTGCGAGGACGTAATGACCGAAGGAAGTAATAACTTCGTTGTGGAGGATACGCAAGTTAATAACGTTGAAAATTTTGGTCAAATAGGCAATTTAAATGAAAATTCCCTTTATCTCAGCCCAAATGTCGCTTTAATTTATGTGAATTTAAAAATTTGCAGCAGAATTATGAGCAACATCTGTTGATTCCATACCTAATCCCTAGCCGGTTTAGAGCTTGGTTGACATCTATCCTGTCAACAGGGAAAGGCTTTGTACAATAGGACAACTGCGGTTGTAACGGCCAAAGCGCACAACTGAAATTTGTTGTAGGATTACTTCTAGGAGAGTATTCTAGAGGTGCAAATATAAGAAAGAATAAAGAATGTTGTTTGCCACAAAAAAATGGGGGACTTCAGCCGCTATGAAATTAGGTTCTTTAACCAGGAACAAACAAGCGTGCCCCGTTAAATACTTTTCGGTACAAATAAAAGTATAGAAGGCGTATCCAAACATTGAGTAATCCTTTTGGCAGCAAAATTAATTAGCTGAATTCAGTTATCAGATATTAGTCTATTTTTAATGATCTTGAAGCAAAATCGGCTCTAACTTATTTTTAGAAAACAAACAAATTTTACGTCCTAAACATCCTTGGGATGGTTTGCTTAATCTGTCAAATGCTCGACAGCAATTTTCTTGATACAAAGTAATGCGACATTTCAGTCTTTATACGGAGTGAACCACCTTATATAGAGTCATCTAATGACAGCACTCAAGCCAAGAATATGGTAGCTAAGGAATGTTGCTTAAAAGACAAGACACTTTCTTTAAAATAATCTTGTATAAACCGAAATATATTTCAAATTATAAGGCAACATTAAAAATTTTGCCAATCTCCATTATTTTGAAATATTCTCTCTGAATATTTAGAGTTTGATTTTAATAATTACTAGAGTAACAGAGTAATAGAGCTATAATTCACGAACAGAATTTTGCAATTTTAGAAAGTGATGACAAATCACAATCTCCACTAAATTTGATTTACTATTAGAGTCACCCGGTTCTTCTTTCTTAAGAAAATTTGGGGGCAGAAACTGATCAGAAGAATTGGTCCACCTTGATACAACATATCTTAGTCGGCCCTGAATAACGACCAAATATGGTCACCCAGATTCTTTGCCCAATGTACGCATCTCAATATGGTCTAAATACTGGCTTCCGATAGGAAACGTTCCTGGTTCTGACGGTTGGGATATTGTATACTGGTACCAAATATAAGGATGTCTGCCTTGAAAGGGTACTTTAGACCAGTCATCAGCGTCCCAGGATATTGCGCCAGAATTCGCAAGATACAAAAAAAAAAGTTGACCTTTGGTCTCTGCATATTGTTGAATAGTTCGATATTCACAATTACAAAACTTCAACAATCAATAACTAATCGATTGGGGAGTTGTTGATGACCTCATTGTGAGGTTTGTCTAACTTAACGGTAAGTCGCCATAATTATTGAACACAAAGTAATAAACTGAGGAACCTCAGTTTGATCCACTAGCTTTGCAAAATAGACCATAATATTTTGATGCACATACTCCTCCCCCAAAACTGAGGACTATTATTCTTTTAGTATTCAAATGTGTTGAATCTCAAAAATCTGTAAAAAATTATTTAATTTCTGGACCAGTCTACGGAAATTTTATAGTGTTTATACAACATTGAATTGTGTAATGCATTACTGAAATTACAGCTTGGTCAATGTCGGGAGGAGGCGCCGACAGCTGGGTGTCAGCAAAAGGTACACTGGCTGGGACCACTGCCAGATAGATATATCTGGCGGCACTCTAGAAGTTTACTGGGTGCTCTCGGTGTACACCAAGAGTAGCTTTCTGTCACTTGTGGTTTTCTTGAAGTGGTGAATGATAGAATAACGCACCTCTGGTGTCCGTCGTCTTGCCCAACATGGATCAGATGTCAGAATGCAGCTTATTACGCACAACAACACGGCCCTCTTCTACATGCGTGTAACTGAAGCCTAGGCATGCCCGGAGGTGGCACTGACGTCTGTGTGTCAGCAAAAGGGCACTGGTTGTGGTTGTGACCACTGCCTGCCAGATGCATCTGTCGGTACTCTAGAAGAGTACGGGGCGCTTTCGGTGTTCATCAAGAGCAACTTCCTGCCACTTCCATAAGAACACGACCTTCCTCTACATGGGCTAAAGGAAATGTAGGTAAAGGTAAACATTAAAAAAGTGCAGACCTGACAGCTTGTCAATTTTGACAAAAAATCACTGTTAGTGACAGTGACAGTGAGGGCCGGGGCCATGCCATTCTCCTTGGTTCGTTGAGATCTTCAACGACTAAGCTAACTGGTTAGGTTAAGATTTTGAAGAAGCCGGACGGTAAGCGATGTTAGGCGAGCCAAAAATGTCACCATCTGGTAACATTAGGGCAACCTCCTCTGCATCGTTGAGATCTTCATCGATGATCAATATTCCGGCAATAGATCCGGGCATAGATCAATCATTAACGCTAAGCCAACTGGTTAGGTTACGATTTTGAAGAAGATCTCGCTGTTAGATATGCTCCAGATGATGTGGGTCCAGTCCAGACTTGATTACTTCCATCTTCCGTTGGTCCCAGGATGCTCCCATGGCTAAAATTTTAAGCTCTGGTAGAGAGCTGAAAAAAAATGTGACGTGACATATCACGTGAAAAAAAAGAATGTCAGATATATGCTGATATATACCAAGGCCGGCTTACCCATACCTGTCATACTGGACATTTCTTCGATACCATGGCTTTAAAGACACGTGGCTTATTGTGGAAATAAAGAGACTACAGATTATCATATGAACGGATGGAAAGGAAATATAATATTTATTTACTCGGCGCAGATCATCAGCAGTGATGTACAGGTTGTTCTCTTTTGCCCCCCTTATAGTTTAGAAATTACTAGATATAATTCCATGATATTTATGTGTAATTCCATGATATACAGTCACGGAATGCCCAAAAATGTAAAATGTAAAAAAAATTAAAAAAATTACATTTCAATACAGGTGTTCAAAAAGTTAACCATGCTGATTGTTTGACGTTATTATCGTTGAAGGAACTTTCATAATTTATTACACAAAAATTATTAACTATAGACTAAATACAGTAAGACCCCGCTTAACGCGGGGGATATGTTCCAATAAGTTCCAGCTCTAAACGAAACAGCGTTAAACGAGGCCATTTGAACACGTAAATAATTGGGATAAGTGAAACAGAACGGAGAATAAAAAATTGACAGTTTTTCATTTCATTTTGTAACATTTATTTTTAAATATTTTTACTTTATCATACGCAGTGTGATAAAATATTGTAATGGTGCCGAAATTTTTTTTTAATTTTAGCGGAAATGGGTCTTTTTGGTCCCCTGGTTATTTTTGACCAGGGTACAAACAAATGAGTATGTGTGTGTGTGTGTATGCCTCTGTGTATATGTGTGTACTCGATTTTTGTGGCGACGATTCCGGAGAAACTACTAAAGGTATCGGGACGAAAGTTCATATTTAGAAGTTTTACGAGCAAACTTAGAGCTGAAAAGCTTTTGGTTCAAAAGGGTCCAAAGGAACAGGCTATATCCTCTAAGCATTTTTGAAGGATTTTGGAAATGAGCCGCCATTTCTGTAGTTTCGTCAAAATAGTTAACTAATTAAAGTAGAGGTTATATTGTATAATTTATGTCTATGACATTTTTTGGTAAAATTAATACTTTAGCTGCTTGAGCAAATTCTATCTGATCGACATTGTGTCTGCACAAAAACTAGTAGCCAGGGCATGTCAGATGAGTTGATACTTTTGACAGTATTCAGAACGTCAGCGTTTACGACACGCAAATGCATGGAGATTGCCATGAGGACGAGAAACTCGCGCGCAACTATCGTTAGGGGAAAGAAACAATATTGATACATTTTGGCGCTTACAATGTCGTGTATTTCGAGTGCGGATAAAAAACTTATTATTTTTTCGTCAATAAATACAAGATAGACTGTAAGATTGTATGTTAACCTTAAAACTTATTTGGAATATGGATACTAATTCTTCATGATCTTTTGTAACCCAACCCCAATCTTTTTACTTTATCATACGCAGTATGATGAATGAAGTATTGTAACCGTGCTGAAAAAAAAAATTGAGATTTTAGCGGAATTACGTCTTTTTGGGTCGCCTGATCATTTTTGACCAAGGTACAAAAAATATCTGTGTGCGTGTATGTGTGTGTGTGTTTGTGTGTACTAGATTTTTGTGGAGAAACTTCAGCGTAGATAGCAGCCGCTCTATCCTATACGCCATCGACCCCCCGTGGAGAAACTTCATATTTAGAAGTTTTATGACTAAACTTAGAGCTGAAAACTTTTTGGTTCAAAAGGGTCCAATGGAACTGGAGTTTTGCTCTAAGCATTTTTCAAGGATTTTACAAATGTGCCGCCATTTCTGTAATTTCCTCAAAATAGTTAATTAATAAATTAAAGTAGAGGAAATTCTGAATAATTTATGTCTGCGTTATCTGCAAGAGCAAATTCTATTTGATCAGATCGGTCGCATCTGCATTGATATAATACTATATAGTGAGCCAGGGTTTTCCAAACATTTTCAGTCTAATGAGAGTACCGGTAGTGTCAAATGCTGATGTTTTGACAATATCTCACTATATCTACTGTCAATAGTAAAAGATCTCATATTGTGATACCGTGTACGGTCCTTGCCTGACGGCGTCGGATAGGCAGCGTGTTTAAGCGTGTCCAAAACGCATGTGTCCTGCTTCTTTTTGGTTTGAGGAAGTATGATCATGTATCGAATAGCCTGGGCGACTTGGGGAGGTTGAACATGGATAACACTAGGGTGTTGCATGCAGCAATATTATATCATAAGTTGCTATCCAAGAGGATCCCACAATACCTCATCCGTAGAATGGATGTCCATAACCTTAATTTAAGATTCAGGGGTTTGTTTGCTCCACCTGCCCATCGCACTGAGCTGTATAAACGGTAATCTCTCTTGTCAGGTCAGTCACATATACAATGGTCACAGGGAAGATATGAAAAAATTATCGTTTAACAGTTTTGGGGGAAAGGTGAAGTGTTGTCTGTTTGCTCAACAGGGGGGACTTTAGGCATTGAGCGCACATCGGAGGCTGTTTTAATTAAAATTTTTATGGGCATGTGCAATGTTTTGTTGAGTTGAATTTGCTGCAATTACGTGTAATTAGACTCTAGAGTAATTTTTTTGTTTGTTCTTGTTTTGAAGTTCTCGGAATTATTGTTATATTATTGGTGCAATTATGCCTTAGTTCTAGTTTGCGTAAGGCGTTGTGTGGAAAAGCAAGGCAATTTGGGAACAAGTGTGTTGATTTCCGCCCTAAATAGAAATATTATTTTGACGCATTTAATATTGTTTGATGTTAATAAAGGAATTATTTATTTATTTAATTATTTATTTATCTGTCAAATCCTGGCTAACTAGTTTTATTTTAATGCAGACACGACTGATCTCAATCAAATAGATTATCATGCAGCTAAACTAATAATTTTATATATTTTATGATAAAGTCATGGGCCTGGCCACATCAGATTTTTTTTCTATCACAAGCATTAACAATATTATTGATTTTATTATATTACTTAATTATCTGTGTTCATACATTTGGCGAAGGCAATACCACGTTTAAATCTGGCGTAAAGTAAGAATTAGAATTAGTTGACTACCCGTACCTCTTTCTTTATTCGTATCTAATACCGAATGAAATAATTAGAGCTTGTGATGTAATGACACATTTAGAATCACTTTGGGCCTTGTTAGGGGGCGCTCAGTGCGTCCGAGCAAACTTTATAGGTCTCCAGGTGGATGGCACCACCAGAGCACCGCCCTTATCGCTATAAATGTGTGTATTAACAGTGCCAGCCCAACCCTTTTCCTCATTAACCTTATCATTGTGTACGTAACTCAAGTTGGTACTTCACGCTGAGGCCATTCTAACCCTACTTCTAAACCTTTTATGCTACTTGCGTTTAGTTAAGATCACGCTCATTCTGTCCTCATTTTGTCTTTCATGCTTTTGAGGACGTGGTTCCTCACACAAGACTGCCGTTATTTAAATTTTAAAATCTTTAACCCTTGAATAAATATATGAATCTTTCATTTACATATATATATATATATATATATATATATAACTAAAAGGTTTTCGGACATCTCGTGTAAAAATATATATTTTATTTGCAACGTTTCAGCAGACTCGCACCTGCCTTTTTCAAGCATACAAAACTAATTGAAAAAACTTTGAACTGTCAAACAAACTCGTGTCAAGTAGTCGCCTCCTAGTTCTCGATGACGGTTGCAAAAATATACTTTAGTTAAGTACACGTTCTTAATTTTGAAATAGCCTCTATCCCCAAAAATAAAACCGCTCGTATTATAAACAAGGCTAACTATTGAAATGATTACTATATAGTATTACTATATAGTTTATAATACGAGCGGTTTTATTTTTGGGGATAGAGGCTATTTCAAAATTAAGAACGTGTACTTAACTAAAGTATATTTTCTCTAACGTTTCGACGCAATTCGCGTCTTCTTCACAGAGTAACTAAAATGGTGGTGAAACGACAGCGAAACACATCGAAAGATATCTCACTCTAACAAAATACCAATATAATAACGGCGAAAAAACTGTTTGACTAAAAAAAATCAATATTTACATTGAAAGGTATGCATAAAAGTCATTCTAACGAAATACCAACCTACGAACGAGAAAAAACTGTTAGACACAAAAAAATCAATACTTGCATGGAAGGAATGCACAAATGTCACTTTAACGCGATACCAACGTAACAATGTGATTAAACTGTTTGACATAAAAATGATATTAACATTCAATGAATACAAAAACGGTCACTATAACAAATTGGCAACTTTAACCCAAATCGGTATTTACGTTAAACAATTACACAAAAGCCATTACAACAAAACACCAAACATTAACGTAAGTGAAGAGTGGTACTCACAATCTTATTACATTCAAATTGAAACAAGACAACACACTTATTCTAATCAATTAACTGGTTTACATAATATTTTTATCAAGAATCAATTTGTAACATTTAGATAAATTTATATCAGACCTATCATTTACAGCTTTCTTATTTCTTAAAATTTTATTTGTCACTATAACACATCTAGCTTTTAAATTGTTTTCTTTTTGTAGCACTGTCACATCATTAAAGTTAAACTTATGTCCTGTTTCTTCTTGATGTTTTTTCAAGGCTGTTATGTTTTTGGCGTATTTATGGCCCTTTAGTCTTTCTTCAAGTAGTTGCTCTGTTTGTCCAATATATACTTATTCACAATTATAACACGGGATTTGATACACACAGTGTGATTGTTTAAGTAGTGGTGTATTTGTGTATAGATTATTGGTATTTTTGTGGGCAATTTTGATGTCGAAGGTCTTCATTATGTGGCCTATTCTCTCTGATAAGTTTCTGACATACGGCAGTGCAATGTATTTCGCTGTTTGTGGTTTTGGAGGTGTATCGGGCTGTATTCTGTTGTTGATTGTCAGATGGCTGTGAATTGTTCTTCTAATTAGATTTTCTGGATAGTTGTTTTTGCGTAAAATATCCTTTACCTTGTGTAAGCTTTCTTTCCGGTATTCAATACTTGTTAGCTTAATTGCACGGTCAGCAAGTCCTCTAATAACGTTTATTTTGTATGATTGTGGTTGTATAGAATAATAATTCAGGTATCTGTGGGAGAATATCGGTTTAGTATACCATTTTGTGTAGATCTTGTTATGTCGATGGATTAGTGTTGTGTCGAGAAAGTTTATTATGTTGTTTTTATTTACTTCTATTGTAAATTGAAGTCTGTCATTGTAGTTATTGAATATATTTAATATTTCGGTTTCTCGACCTCTTGGTACTGCAACTATACAATCATCAACATATCGTTTAAAAAATGGTATATTAACAGATATAGATGATAGTACGGTAGTTTCTAGTTCCTCCATGACAATTTGTGCAACAACACTGGATACCGGAGAACCCATTGCACAACCAAATACTTGTTTATAGTATTTGTTTTTATATTGAAAGTATGTGTGAGTAAGTGTTATTTCTATTGCTTTTAGGAATTCTTCTATTGGTAGGAACGCAATTTCTTCCATCAGGTGCCATCTTTTATTTATAGCATCTTTCGCTAATGAGATAGGTACGTTAGTATATAGGGACACTACATCCAATGATATAAGATGGTATGATTCATCCAATGTGACTTGATCTATAAAATCTTTAAAATGCCAAGAGTCTTTAATATAATATTCATTTTGTCCAACAATGGTAGTTAAATTATTAGCTAGCTGTTTGGCTAATTTGTAAAATGGTGATTGAATACAGGATACTATTGGTCTGGAGGTATTTCAGCTTTGTGTAAATATGTAAATATTGATTTTTTTAGTCAAATAGTTTTTCGCCGTTATTATATTGGTATTTTGTTAGAGTGAGATATCTTTCGATGTGTTTCGGTGTCGTTTCACCACCATTTTAGTTACTCTGTGAACAAGACGCGAATTGCGTCGAAACGTTAGAGAAAATATACTTTAGTTAAGTACACGTTCTTAATTTTGAAATAGCCTCTATCCCCAAAAATAAAACCGTTCGTATATATATATATACCGTATCCTTTTAATTAATTTTAAAAATTACTTCTCTCTTGGATTCTATTTACGTCATATTCCTTATATAGTATATTTAAACCGATTAAACCAGTTTCATACTTTCCACTAGCAAGGTTTGCGATAAACTTGACTTACCATGAACCAATTTCCACCAGTGTCCAATAGATGGCATAATAATAGTAGTTAGACAGCAACCTGTACTGTTACTATCGTTTGAAATGACGAATTAAATCTATCTCCTGCTACAGGGCTCAGTAGTTCAGCGGTAGAGCAATGCCCCGGCAAGGCAGAAGGCCCCGGTTCGAATCCGGGCTGAGACCGTATCCTTTTAATTAATTTTAAAAATTACTTCTCTCTTGGATTCTATTTACGTCATATTCCTTATATAGTATATTTAAACCGATTAAACCAGTTTCCTACTTTCCACTAGCAAGATTTGCGATAAACTTGACATACCATGAACCAATTTCCACCAGTGTCCAATAGATGTCATGATAATAGTAGTTAGACAGCAACCCGTACTGGTACTATAGTTTGAAATGACGAATTAAATCTATCTCCTGCTACAGGGCTCAGTAGTTCAGCGGTAGAGCAATGCCCCGGCAAGGCAGAAGGCCCCGGTTCGAATCCGGGCTGAGACCGTATCCTTTTAATTAATTTTAAAAATTACTTCTCTCTTGGATTCTATTTACGTCATATTCCTTATATTATATATATATATTGTTAGCATCATCGATCATCAAGGTGGCGATAGCGATAGCAACGTGGTGTTTGGTTGTTAGGATCAATCATCATGGTGCCGATCATAGTTACGTTGCCATGTGAATTTGAAAATAAATAATTATTATTATATTAGATGAGCTGTCAAACATACCGTCGACCTTACATGTCCTAATTTGTAAAGAAGTTGTGTTGAGAATAAAGAACTGTTAACATCAGAAGTGGGATAACGTGCTTTACGCCTGCCCGTAGAAGATGTACGAAACGCTGCTAGAACTTCTTCGGTCGGTCAGACCCAATAGTGAACAAGTGGACCTGCCGATCTTCAGACCTGAAAGAGATGACGCTGAAACCTGGCTTCAACAAATACAGGATATAAAGGAGGAGTTTAGCTGGTCAGATCTTCAAGTTGTAGTGAGGGTGGGAAGTTACCTTACTAATGATGCTAAATCGTGAAGGTTTTCCTAGAAAAAGAATTCTTGGCACACTACTGTGCGAAGCTGCTAATTTTAATAGTTCTATGTGTAATACATTTGTCAGTTACGTTCACCATAAGTTAGCGATGCTAAAAAATGTTAGAGCTCAGTGGTGTGTAGAAGATTTAATAGAATAGATCATCTTTGGAATTTCTGAGTATAAAATTCGTGATTCCTTGGTGATGCATGTTTTCCTAGTATTTCAGATTTGGTGAGTTGCATAAGTACAATAACTAAACCCATTGCAGAGTCGTGTAAGAGCAGGGAACCACTGGTAAAGAGGGCACGTAAGGATCAAAATGTGCGCAATGATAATAATCTTTCGTCCGAACGTGTGTGCTTTCACTGCTGTAAACGCGGGCATATAAAACGTAACTGTCAGTTTTTGCGTTCAAATAAGTATAAAGGCTACCATCGTCATTTTTTGAGTAATAACAATGTTTATCGCTCAAGTCCTTTGTCTACTTCGTAAGTATCTAATTCAACTACCGATTATAAAGCACACAAGTGTGGTTTCTGTTTAAAAATCGGGCATAAGGAAGGCGGGTGTTTTATCAAACGCGGCACCGATGATCGAAAGAAGATTAATTTAGTATCTTCCAATAAGACAGTAGTACCGGTAGTGATTAAAATCGATAATCAATTTTGTGTGGGTATTGTTGACACGGGAGCCAGTAAATTTTACGAACATCTTTGTCATAAGGTCGAAAAATGTCAAATATTGCTGTGCGGAATTACTCCGGGTGAATTGAAATCTAAATCAAAATTTACAGCTGATGTAAAGATAACTGGTCGATGCTTCAAGTTGACATTTTTGATACTCCCCGACTAATGCTTAGATTATGACGCGATTGTGGAGTGACTTATTTCAAAACAGGCAGATTGCTGCGGTTACTGACAGAGAGGGAACGAATATTGTTAGGCGTTAACTTCCTGGTATACTCCGCGTCACTGATAATGAGACTCATATTAATTATAATGTACCAGAAATTCATCTCAGCCGGTTGACAGGAATGTTAAACAAATATATTGGTATGATTGCGAGTGGTACAAGTGTCTTGCGTCAACAATACTTCGTTGGACATAAACTTAATTGTTAATTTTCTTGTATGTCGGCGCCCTTATCGACTGGCATTACAGGAGAGATTTGAGGTTAAAACAAAAATTGAAGATTTACTGCGAAATAATGTTATACGTGAAAGCAATTCTCCATACTCGAGTCCAATTTTGTTGGTAAAATGAAAATGGTGCTTATAGAATGGTAGTCGATTTTCGTGAACTAAATTGTCACACAATTAAAGATAGGCACCCCTTACCTAGAATAGATGATCAACTAGCTCAGTTAGGTGGCGGAAAGATTTTTACGCCCTTGGATATGTTTTACGGGTTTCACCAAGTTCCGATTAGTCACACCGGATTGGTCACATGAACATTATGATTATGCCGTTCGGTTTGACAAATGCTCCCACCTTGTTTGAAAGAGCTATTAGTAAAGCCTTAGGTAAACTTAGACACGATTGCTTTAGTGCATCTTGATGATATTTTCATTCCTTCTATGACTGTAGAAGAGGGTCTACAATCTCTCGAACTAGTTTTAGAATCTCTGAAAGTTGCAGGTTTTTCTTTAAATATCTGTGTTTCTGTGTTTCTTTCTACATTCAAAGATCGATTACTTGAGACATGACATATTATGACATCTGATAAGAACGTCCAGGTTCGCGTAAAGTAGAAGTACTCACTAAAGTAAATTCTGCAGAAACGTAAAGCAAGTGCGTCAGTTTTTGCAGTACTTATGCAAAAACATGACGGCCAAAACACAGTTGTAGCATATTACAGTAAGCACACCACTCTTGCAGAATCCAAATACCCTTCGTTTGAGTTAGAGACTTTGGCAATTGTTAATGCATTAAAACATTTCAGAGTTGATTTATTTGGAATTGAGTTTTGTATAATCACTGATTGTAATTGCGTGAAAGCTACAGAACGTAAAATAGAAATGGTTCCCCGTATTGCAAGGTGATGGACTTACAAGATTTTAATTTTAAAATTATTTATCGCAAGTTTCGAAGTCGTAATCATATTTCGGTCAATAGTTTCTCGTGACAGCTGGTTGCACATAGAGCGAAAGGCTAATGCCGAAGTTCAACAACTTCTGACAGCGTTACGTGAAGGTAGGGTTGACTATAACCAATATGTTGAAAAGAACGGTTTGCATTGCCACCAAACACTGTTGCCCAACAAAAAGAAAGTTGTTAGGTATTGTGCCGAGACTAGGGTTGTTGCGTTTGTTCCATGATGAACAGCGTCACGTAGGTACCGACAAGACGCTTGATTCAATTCGAAAGCACTTTTGGTTTCCCAATTTTAGAGCATTTGTCCGAAAATATTTTGAGCACTGTTTAGTCTGATAAGCCATATTCCCATGCATACGATCCATATAGATTGCCTAGGACCTTTGCCAGTGGTAGACGGTTATAAACACATTTTAGTTGTTATTGATACCTTTACTAAATATTGTCAATTTACTGCCACTGAAATCAGTGACATCTTCGGAAACATTTTATTTCTGTTTGGTGCCCCAAAATGTGTAGTCATGGATGCGGGCTTAAATTTTAAAAATTCATAAATATGCACTCTTAGATGCTTGGCGCGTTATGATTTTATTAGTCCTGATATACATAAAGCTAACGGTCAGGTAGAACGCTATATGCGTACTGTAATGAGCTTCATTCGTATTGAAACGAGGGTTAGACAGGACTGGCCGAGTACATTGTGGTAAATTCAATTGGTTTTAAATACCACGACTCAGAAAACAATTAAAAGCGGAGTTTGAGTTTATGGGGCCTTACGAGATAGTTGCCATCAACGCACAAGGTAGATATGAGATGAAGAGAGTCGGTAAGAATAAAATTGTCAAGGCAGCCAAGGAACAGTTAAGGCCTTGGCCAGTTGACTGGACATTGTCAGAACATTTGTCGGATTTACTTGAGCTGTTAGAAAGCGATGAAGCTGTTGATTCAGGTAGTGCATCGCGGTTATTGGCAGTTGTATTAATAATGTAGTTTCTATTTCAGCAATGTAGTCAAGTTTAGGCTTTGTAGATGAATAGACAAGTTAGACAAGACACGTTGCGGGCTCGACCCGAACCTCTGAGCTTGGTCTAGGAATTGAGTTAGACAAGACACGTTGCGGGCTCGACCCGAACCTCTGAGCTTGGTCTAGGAATTGAGTTAGACAAGACACGTTGCGGGCTCGACCCGAACCTCTGAGCTTGGTCTAGGAATTGAGTTAGACAAGACACGTTGCGGGCTCGACCCGAACCTCTGAGCTTGGTCTAGGAATTGAGTTAGACAAGACACGTTGCGGGCTCGACCCGAACCTCTGAGCTTGGTCTAGGAATTGAGTTAGACAAGACACGTTGCGGGCTCGACCCGAACCTCTGAGCTTGGTCTAGGAATTGAGTTAGACAAGACACGTTGCGGGCTCGACCCGAACCTCTGAGCTTGGTCTAGGAATTGAGTTAGACAAGACACGTTGCGGGCTCGACCCGAACCTCTGAGCTTGGTCTAGGAATTGAGTTAGACAAGACACGTTGCGGGCTCGACCCGAACCTCTGAGCTTGGTCTAGGAATTGAGTTAGACAAGACACGTTGCGGGCTCGACCCGAACCTCTGAGCTTGGTCTAGTATTGAAGTATTGAAAGTTGTACTAAAATTGGAAATTTGTAAAATAGTCATGTTTGGGCTAGTATACAGGCAGCTGGTTGCCTGTACAAAAAAAATCGTTTTGACTAACGTTATATTGAATGTATTTCAGATGATGAAGTCAACTGTGCAGCCAAGTCTGGTGGAAGTAGTACACAGATGTAGCTGTTTCGAGAGCGAAACACGTCAGAATGGCCGTGTTAGCATCATCGATCATCAAGGTGGCGATAGCGATAGCAACGTGGTGTTTGGTTGTTAGGATCAATCATCATGGTGCCGATCATAGTTACGTTGCCATGTGAATGTGAAAATAAATAATTATTATTATATTAGATGAGCTGTCAAACATACCGTCGACCTTACATGTCCTAATTTGTAAAGAAGTTGTGTTGAGAATAAAGAACTGTTAACAATATATATATATATAATATAAGGAATATATATATATATATACTTTGTGTCACTTTAAATTAGCCTTGTAGATTATATTAATTAAAAACACAACAACTTTAATTCAAAATTGTTTATTTTTTTTTAATGGGCACTGTAGGCTTGTTCACATTCAACATATTAAAACTTATAACTAAAAGTCACAAATTAAAACACGCTAAAAACTATACCATCTTACGTTTCGACACTGTTTGTGTCTTGATCACAGATAGACTATCTGTGATCAAGTGATCAAGCAGTCTATCTGTGATCAAGACACAAACAGTGTCGAAACGTAAGATGGTATAGTTTTTAGCGTGTTTTAATTTGTGACTATTAGTTATAAGTTTTAATATGTTGAATGTGAACAAGCCTACAGTGCCCAACAAAAAAAAATAAACAATTTTGAATTAAAGTTGTTGTGTTTTTAATTAATATATATATTAGTGGGATGAAGGTCTCCATGGTCATTGGAATGCGTTGAATAGTAAAGACAAGCAAATAAAATTCCAACGTTTCTTGTAGTTGTTTATTTGTGGTTACATGTTTCGAGAATAACTTCTCGTCATCAGACCATACTGGAAAAAACATAAAGATACATCACAATACATCTTGAACGAACATTATAATACAAATATAAAAATCTAGTTGGTATTTACCGTCAAGAAATATACAATGAGGGCTTATCACACGTCATAGGTTATGTTGTAGCAGCCAGCAAACTGCAAATAACTCCGTGGAAAGTAGGTAGTACAACAATTGAACACTACAAAGGGCAAAGATAACAATCAAACAACGAACTTGCCACAAAATTAACAATCAATAAGTCGCAAAACACACACCTCGTGTAGGTAAAAAACTCGGCGAAAGCGTTGTTGCAGGCTTCAGTGTGAAGTATGTCAATGATTCACCTGTGGTGGCGCACTCTGTATGGCGGGAGTTTTCAAAAGTCTAGTGAACATGCGATATTGATTTGTTTCCACAATCTGTTTATAGTATAAAATGTTCTGAATGTGATAATATCTACATAGGTCAAACCGGTAGAAACATATCCACTCGCTTTAAAGAACACCTTAAAGATTGCAACTCTTGTGTATTTAAACATATCCTGGAAATGAATCATAAAATAGAGATTGACGATCTTAGACTACTGCATAATGTCGGTAAATCAAAGAAACTCGATCTATACGAGGAGTGGGAGATACACAAACACTATGTGAGAGCACCAAATCTGCTAATGAACCAGATTGTGGAAACAAATCAATATCGCATGTTCACTAGACTTTTGAAAACTCCCGCCATACAGAGTGCGCCACCACAGGTGAATCATTGACATACTTCACACTGAAGCCTGCAACAACGCTTTCGCCGAGTTTTTTACCTACACGAGTTGTGTGTTTTGCGACTTATTGATTGTTAATTTTGTGGCAAGTTCGTTGTTTGATTGTTATCTTTGCCCTTTGTAGTGTTCAATTGTTGTACTACCTACTTTCCACGGAGTTATTTGCAGTTTGCTGGCTGCTACAACATAACCTATGACGTGTGATAAGCCCTCATTGTATATTTCTTGACGGTAAATACCAACTAGATTTTTATATTTGTATTATAATGTTCGTTCAAGATGTATTGTGATGTATCTTTATGTTTTTTCCAGTATGGTCTGATGACGAGAAGTTATTCTCGAAACATGTAACCACAAATAAACAACTACAAGAAACGTTGGAATTTTATTTGCTTGTCTTTACTAATATATATATATATATATTTTGTATATATATATATATATATATATATATATATATATAGATGGAAAACAGGTTTATCGACGGTAAGATATTCAAGGAGAAAGGAAG
Source organism: Melinopterus prodromus (assembly GCA_964023965.1). Taxonomy (NCBI): domain Eukaryota; kingdom Metazoa; phylum Arthropoda; class Insecta; order Coleoptera; family Scarabaeidae; genus Melinopterus; species Melinopterus prodromus. The sequence continues at coordinate 47,336,320 of OZ030391.1, read as the reverse complement.
TTTGTTTGCTTCTTCGTATGACGGAATTGCAGTCGTGTGAAGTTAGACCCCCCATGGCCGCCAAAAATTTTGAAAAAAATACCATCGTTTGCCCTTCGTTTGCCCTCTATTGCCATTTAATAGTTTTGTTTGCCTCCTCATAGTTTCCGAGAAAATTCAATTTTTCTTCTGGGGGGCTAACTTCACACTGAGCCAGCCCCCCCAACTACCAATTTTTAATTTTCTGAAGTTCAAACACATGAAATTAATAGCATTTCGTTTGCCCATTTTTGCCTCACAAACAGATTTTTCCTATTTCCTATTATAAACAAATTATGATTATTTTCCGAAATCTGGTGTGAAGTTAGCCCCCCATAGTGTCAATTCGGTCGAAATGGAAATTAAAAGCGTGGAACCGATTAATCATCGTTTGCCCCCGATTGCCATTTCATATTTTCGCCTTTCTCTTTATAGTTTTCCCGCAAATTAACTTTTCCTCCCAGCAGTAAAATCCTGATATGCTAACAAATTTATATTTCTATATACTAATTTATAGGCAACATAAAACGTAAAAACTCTCCTAACATTGCTACTATTATTTTTTTAACCTACCTGAGCAGTTTTGGCGTCTGCCTCCCTCGGAGACAAAAGTTATAAACAATTGAACTTATGAAACACGGCAAAATCTACATTATTTTCAGTGTTTTATTTTTGATCGCAGTTTCTAGTGTGTCCCAAACAACAAAACTCTACAAATATATCTGCCACTATTTGTTTAACCATCTTGAGCAATTTTGGCGTTTGCCTCCCTCTGAGACAAAAGTTATAAACAATTGAACTTATGAAACACTGCAAAATCTACATTATTTTCAGTGCTTTATTTTCTATCGCAGTTTCTAGAGTGTCCCAAACAACAAAACTCTACAAATATATCTGCCACTATTTGTTTAACCATCCTGAGAAATTTTGGCGTTTGCCTCCCTCTGAGACAAAAGTTATAAACAATTGAACTTATGAAATACGGCAAAATCTACATTATTTTCAGTGTTTTATTTTTATCGCAGTTTCTAGTATGTCCCAAACAACAAAACTCTACAAATATATCTGCCACTATTTGTTTAACCATCCTGAGCAATTTTGGCGTTTGCCTCCCTCTGAGACAAAAGTTATAAACTATTGAACTTATGAAATGCAGCAAAATCGCAATATTTTCAGATGGTTTATTTTATATCTCTATTTCTAGAGGGGCCCAAACAACAAAACTCTACAAATATATCTCCTACTAGTTTATTAATCATTCTGAGCAATTTTGGCGTTTGCCTCCCTCTGAGACAAAAGTTATAGCAATTGAACTTATGAAATACGGCAAAATCTCAACTTTTGCAGATGTTTTATTTTTTATCTCAATTTTTAGAAGAGCCCAAACAACGAAACTCTACAAATATATCTCCTACCATTTGGTTAATCATTCTGAGCAATTTTGGCGTTTGCCTCCCACTGAGACAAAAGTTATAAACAATTGAACTTATGAAAGGGAAGCAAACGCCAAAATTGCTCAGAATGATTAATCAAATGGTAGGAGATATATTTGTAGAGTTTTGTTGTTTGGGCTCCTCTAAAAATTGAGATAAAAAATAAAACAACTGCAAAAATTGAAATTTTGCCGTTTTCATAAGTTCAATTGTTTATAACTTTTGTCTCAGAGGGAGGCAAACGCCAGAATTGCTCAGAATGAGTAATCAAATGGTAGGAGATATATTTGTAGAGTTTTGTTGCTTGGGCTCCTCTAAAAATTGAGATAAAAAATAAAACATCGGCAAAAATTGAGATTTTGCCGTATTTCATAAGTTCAATTGTTTATAACTTTTGTCTCAGTGGGAGGCAAACGCCAAAATTGCTCAGAATGATTAACCAAATGGTAGGAGATATATTTGTAGAGTTTTGTTGTTTGGGCTCTTCTAAAAATTGAGATAAAAAATAAAACAACTGCAAAAGTTGAGATTTTGCCGTATTCCATAAGTTCAATTGTTTATAACTTTTGTCTCAGAGGGAGGCAAACGCCAAAATTGCTCAGAATGATTAATAAAATAGTAGGAGATATATTTGTAGAGTTTTGTTGTTTGGGCCCCTCTAGAAATAGAGATATAAAATAAACCATCTGAAAGTATTGCGATTTTGCTGCATTTCATAAGTTCAATAGTTTATAACTTTTGTCTCAGAGCGAGGCAAACGCCAAAATTGCTCAGGATGGTTAAACAAATAGTGGCAGATATATTTGTAGAGTTTTGTTGTTTGGGACACACTAGAAACTGCGATAAAAATAACACACTGAAAATAATGTAGATTTTGCCGTATTTCATAAGTTCAATTGTTTATAACTTTTGCCTCAGAGGGAGGCAAACGCCAAAATTGCTCAGGATGGTTAAACAAATAGTGGCAGATATATTTGCAGAGTTTTGTTGTTTGGGCTCCTCTAGAAATTGCAATAAAAAATAAAACACTGAAAATAATGTAGATTTTGCCGTGTTTCATAAGTTCCATTGTTTATAACTTTTGTCTCAGAGGGAGGCAAACGCCAAAATTTCTCAGGATGGTTAAACAAATAGTGGCAGATATATTTGTAGAGTTTTGTTGTTTGGGACACTCTAGAAACTGCGATAGAAAATAAAGCACTGAAAATAATGTAGATTTTGCCGTGTTTCATAAGTTCATTTGCTTATAACTTTTGTCTCAGAGGGAGGCAAACGCCAAAATTGCTCAAGATGGTTAAACAAATAGTGGCAGATATATTTGTAGAGTTTTGTTGTTTGAGACACACTAGAAACTGCGATAAAAAATAAAACATCGGCAAAAATTGAGATTTTGCCGTATTTCATAAGTTCAATTGTTTATAACAATTGTCTCAGAGGGAGGCAAACGCCAAAATTGCTCAGGATGGTTAAACAAATAGTGGCAGATATATTTGTAGAGTTTTGTTGTTTGGGCTCCTCTAGAAATTGCAATAAAAAATAAAACGCTGAAAATAATGTAGATTTTGCCGTGTTTCATAAGTTCAATTGTTTATAACTTTTGTCTCAGAGGGAGGCAGACGCCAAAACTGCTCAGGATGGTTAAACAAATAATAGTAGCAATGTTAGGAGAGTTTTTACGTTTTATGTTGCCTATAAATTAGTATATAGAAATATAAATTTGTTAGCATACCAGGATTTTACTGCTGGGAGGAAAAGTCAATTTGCGGGAAAACTATTAAGAGAAAGGCGAAAATATGAAATGGCAATCGGGGGCAAATGATGATTAATCGGTTCCACGTTTTTAATTTCCATTTCGACCGAATTGACACTATGGGGGGGCTAACTTCACACCAGATTTCGGAAAATAATCATAATTTGTTTATAATAGGAAATAGGAAAAATCTGTTTGTGAGGCAAAAAAGGGCAAACAAAATGCTATTAATTTCATGTGTTTGAACTTCCGAAAATTAAAAATTGGTAGTTGGGGGGGCTGGCTCAGTGTGAAGTTAGCCCCCCCAGAAGAAAAATTGAATTTTCTCCTAAACTATGAGGAGGCAAACGAAACTATTAAATGGCAATAGAGGGCAAACGAGGGGCAAACGATGGTATTTTTTTCAAAATTTTTGGCGGCCATGGGGGGGCTAACTTCACACGGCTCGGAATTGCCCGACAAACTTCCTTTCTCCTTATATATATATATATATATATATATATATATATCTCAACTGGGAGAGCTTTCAACCGGCAATTGGAGGGTTCCTGGTTCAAATCCAGGCGGAGGTGTTTTTTCTAAAAATTATCCTCACCTGGGTTAATTATCATTCGCTTCTTTAGTTGATTCTATATATATATATATATATATATATATATATATATATATAAATAATAATTATATCATAAATTTCATTTGTTGCAAAATATTTTTAATGTATTTGTTAACAATGGCGAGGCGAACTGTCAAATAACTGTCATCCACGTAGGTTTTGACAGACTTTGACACTATAATAATGATATTTTTGGTTATGAATCTATAATAATGAGGTCATTATTTGAACGAACTGTCATTATTATACAACGCTAGTATCATTATAATCATTGGCGCGTATAATGATGGGGATTATATAGTCATAGATACGTGTGCAATGAACTTATTAGATGTGAGTCGTAGATAAAATGCTTTATATTTAATTTTGAATACAAAAGTCCTCCTAGACCTTTATTTTTTGTGGTAGTACAACAATTACACCATTTATATTGTAAAAATAAAGCAAGATAAAGTTTGTAACAATAGGACGTCATCTACTTTTGTATTTATGTATTTTTTTATAAAAAATATACTGCAAAAATCATAGTATTTGTATTTCCGTTGATTGGGTGGAATACCGGGCGCCTGTGAAGCGACTGCAAGGTAGTGTCAACTTTTATGTGAACGCTGAAGGTTATGCTGTGTCTGCTACAACTTGCATCTGTAATAATTTGGACAAAATGGAGCACTTATACATGATGAAGACACGGAAAACATCCACTAGTGATTTGCTTGGACAATATCCAGTAAAGATACTATGAAGTGCTAATCTCTCTTTTCCTCTTTTTAGGTTCTACTGAAGATGGCAACATAGTTGCTGAAATACGTATTTAGGTTCTAAAATACTTGTTGTGGTTATGGGTTTATAATTTTATTAAAAGGAAAAAATCATCAGTTATTCTCTAAAGATGATTATTATACCAAGTACATTTACAAAAAACTACCCACATGCTTTAATTATAAAAATGGGTGTTTTTGATAATAAAATTAACTTTTTTGAACACTCTGTATAAAATGATCTTTTTTATAATAATTAATAATAATTATAATAATTAACACTTTATTGCAAGGAAAAGGAACAAATTATCCACTTACAACAGGCATATATATTTTCCATGCAAAAGGCGAAGTTCAGTTTGACGCTTTTCAACGTCAACTGTTCTACTCAACCTTTGAAAACTAAGTAAACTAAAAACTAATGGCATAATTACTAATCTCTAAAAATTAAACTACTGCATTCGAGCTGCCCAAACCACCAAGAAACATACAAGAAAAAAAAAGAAAATTCTCAAAATGATTATACATGTATAAATAATGATAGTCAGAAATAATAATATTAAAATACAAACATAATTCTATACTATAAAAAAAAAAAAAATTTCGCGCGTGCACCAACACTCTCAAGAAATCACCACACAAAGCGAACACAATGACCACCTTCTCACATATAAGACGAATTTTGAGAGGTTTGCATGAGACATCGGAGTTTTCTTTTAAATGTTTGAAACGACAATGTCTTTAAGCCATCCGGACAACTATTATACTTATTAGGAACATTGTATGAAAATGATCGCCTAAATAGCGCAGTCGAGTGAGCAGGCACTGACACTGTGTTTTTGTGTCTTAAATTCAAGTGATGCACATCGGTCCGGAAGGAGATTCTGTTGTATAAGTAAGGTGGCGTTTTCGTTACGATTATCTTATGACATAGACACCTAAGATGGAATTCCCTTCTATTCCTCATGTTTAACCAACCAGTGACGTTCAAAGTGTGGGAGATTCTCTCAAACTTGCGTATCCCGTGCACAAGCCTCAAACAACTGTTCTGCACACGCTGAACACGGTGAGATGTAGCCATAGTTAAACATGGCCCATACACGGAATCGGCATAATTAAAGTGTGAAAGCACTAATGAGTCGCACAACATTTTTTTCACCGATTGGCTCATGCTATGTCTGTGTGGGTATATACTTCTCAAGGCATTATAAACTCTCCCGATACATGCACCAACGTGCTTTTCAAACCGAAGTGATGAATCCAAAATTATACCAAGATTCTTTGCCTCACTTGATATGCTCAACTTTTCATCATTTAGAAAAACCGCCACATCATCAACATTGACGTTACCGAATAGAAGCACCTTAGATTTAGCCGGATTCAGTGAAAGTGATATCCTGTTAGAGTACTCGTGCAGACTCCTCAAATCAGCATTTATTAGTCTACATGCCGATTGAAGATCATCTCTGCTGAAAGGCAGGTATATCTGCGTGTCATCAGCGTACATGTGAACTGAGCAATGGTTTATGTAATTAGGAATTTGGGACGTGTAGACTGAAAACAATAGTGGGCCAAGAATTGAACCTTGTGGTACTCCCGAATCCACAGCAATAGCCCGAGACAATTCCCCATCGAGAGTTACTATTTGAGTCCTGTTGGCTAGATAGCTTGAGATAAGATCAATTGCCTCGTCTGAAAATGATAAATAATGGAGCATAGCTAAAAGTATGGTATGGTTAACTCTATCAAAAGCCTTACTGTAGTCCAACAGAACAAGTATTGTACACTGATTTCTGTCTCTTGCCTGTATTATATCGTCTGTTACATTCAACATTGCAGTCGTGCAACTATATGATGGTCTGAAACCGGATTGCACCTGTGGCAACAAATTATTTATGGTCAAAAACTGATTCATTTGAAAAGCCATGCACTTCTCAGCAATTTTGGATAATGATGTTAGAATGCTGACCGGTCTCAACTCATCCAGCCTTGTTGGATTATTATTTTTTGGCAAGGGAGTTACCAAGCAGTCTTCCAAGCAATTGGAAAAATGCACTGCTCAAAACAACAGTTGATAATATGGGTAATAAATGGTATGACTGCTGGACAACACATTTTTATAAAAGTAATATTTAACTCATCAGTCCCGGTGGCCGCCGACTGGATCCTGCTTATAATTTCCGTAACCAATGCCCCATCAACAAATGAAAAGCCAAACGTTCCGAGATCCGGGAAACATTTGTTACCGCGATAACTATCACAAAGATCGGGATCAGCCGCTGCCGATTGCCCACATGACGCAAAGTAATTATTAATGTCATTAACATTTTTGAGCTCTGCTGGAATAGTACGAACCTTTTTATTAGCAATATTCATTGCGTTAAGAGTTTTCCACATGTATCTGGAATTTTTTGTATTGATAACTGAGGTCAAAAATGCTTTCTTTTCATTACGTACAGCAGCGGTGGTCAAGTTTCGCAGGCTCTTGTAATAATCCCAATGATGTGTTTGCTTAGTTCGTCTAAATTTTGTTAACGCATTATCTCTCAATCTCATCATTAGTTTTACATTATCTGTTATCCACGGTCACGGAGGCTTTGTAAAGCGTGAAGTGCGGACAGGCGCGTGAAGGTCCAGGAGGCACAGTAGCAAGTCACTCAAAAACATCACCTTATCATTGACATCATGCATACGGAACATGTGATGCAAGGGAAGAGCGCTCAAATCCATAGTCAGTGCATTTAAATCAATACTTTTTATATTTCGATACGTTTTATAAATGGGCTGAGAATCACTATCCACACATGCCAATTCACAAAAAACAAGTTCATGATCAGCCACACCAGCATTAAATGTGCCCACCTCTACAGCAGCGCCAGGGCAATTAGTAATCACAAAATCAATCAGTGTGCCTGAACTAGCTGTGATACGGGTGGGCGATGTAATAAGCTGCGTGAGGCCAGCATCATCTAAAACTTCATTAAATTTTCTCGTGTTTAAATTATTATTACTAAGGAAATCTATATTTCCATCACCAACACAAAACACAACATCAGAAACTCCCTGCAGGTGACACAATGTCATACTAAAAATATCCAAAAACTCGTCAACGCTGCCCGATGGTGGTCGATAAATACACCCAAACGCATACTTTTTTGAGTTAGCTCTAATAATTACCCATACCTGCTCAATCTCCCCGCTGATATCTCGAACCTGACTAAAGTGTAGTCTATTTGATATGTAAAATGCCACCCCTCCACCACGCGCTCCCCTGTCATTTCTAATAAGACTATATCCCACAATATTGATACTGTCATTGGCAATATGATCGCCGAGCCAAGTCTCGGTCACCCCAATGATGTCGTACATCCTCAATAACAGGACATTTTTAAAATCGTCGAAATTCGCCGTTAGTGATCTAGTATTAATGTGAGCCACAGTTAAATTATTTTGCATTGCTTATTAGTATTCAAGTTCACTTTGTGTGCATAATCAAGGAAAAAAATTCATCTCGCTAACAGAAAATCAAATATTCTAA
>OZ030391.1:47318210-47323210 GCA_964023965.1 Melinopterus prodromus | reverse complement strand
ATATGAATTTCTTGGAAATTTGTTGGTTGAAGCCAATCGGATTCATATTCAAGGCAAGAAGATACATCGAAAGCACCTACTCGCATACACAGTTCACTGGTTTAAAATGGATTCTTGTTGAGGAGAGACAATAGTAAGTTTGTGAATAGAAACTGGTTAGGCGTTTTCGATAAATGTGTTTACGCGGAATGCGAATCCGGGTCCAACACATACGTATTAGGGTTATACCACTAAAAAACCACCGTTTCAGCTTGAAGTATGATCAAATTTCGAAAGTTTTCATGGAAACAGTAAGTATAAATATTAGACAATTTTAAAATAATACTAAAAATAATAGATTTTATAGTGATAAATATGGTAAAATAGGTTCTTAATTGCCTCTACTATCACGTCTTAAAAGGAATGCATCGAACGGAAAATAGCATGAATAGCGTAAGTACCGTTTCAATACACAATATCGACTGGTGTAAACTTTCATTTTCTTCCTCTACCACTGATCTAAAAATATAACAATTTTTTCAAGATTTTTTTACAACATAACAGACCCAAAAATTATATCTCATATAACTCAGAAACGACATGCATTGTTCAATTGAAAATCTGTCAATACTGCGTATTTAAACAGTACATGCAATATATTATTTTATAAATTTATAAAGTAGACCATGATAGAAATAAAATCACAAAATATATGGATGATAAATGTTGTAGTAGTAAGTAATTTACAATAGCTGTAGTGCTGTGAAGAACAATTTTTAATACAGCTTGCTTTTTCCTATTTTGTACTGTTTTATTGTGTTTATTAAGTTATTAACCTTTAAATTCTTAGTATGAAGGTTAAAATGTTATACATAAATAAAACAACGCATCTAGACCCCTTTAAGGTGAAAAAATAATTTTGGCCAGGTTTTCGGGTCAAATACCCCCTTGTGCGTAAATCAATGTACCACGCTGAGGACAGACTACAAATACAATGAATTTATGTGTGAAGGTCCAATTTAAATTTATTAAGTAGTTTTTGAGTTATATCAACACTAAACTTATAATTTTATACTTATTTCTTTTCCCAGTTAGTGCTATTTGACAAAAAATAGAAAAACAGCTGTCACCGCCGCGTTGTCAACCTTCATGCGTGGTCAGCGCTTTATAGTTAACTTATTCTTTACAAGCACTCTATTGCCGTTTAAAATTGTACAGTCCGTTGTTGTGCTTTGTCTAAATACGTGCATTGACGCTAAAACCATGGAATAAATTGATTGGAATAAATAGAAACTGTTACTGAAAAAATTCTCGGGCACGCCAAGTTTTATTTACCAAATACGTACACATTTTTATACCCCCCCCCCTATTTACTGTGGTATGGTCTATTGAGTTTGACCAGAGTTGGCCATTTGGTAACCGTGTGATTGAGTAACAAGTGATGATAAAATTAGTTTAATTAGTTAAATTAATCATCACACGTTGTAATGAGTTACGATTGGTCACTCATCAGAAATTGAGTGATGATTTCTTTACTCACCACTCATAACTACCGTACACGATTGAATATTCATCACTGCGCGATTAACGCGCAATGAGTGATGACTGTTCTATAGAAATTACACTGTTTTAAAACATAATAGAAGCTCGATATACTTTCACGCTGATGAAAGTAAAATAGAGGCGCGGATACAATATTTTATACAACCCCCACAACATATAAATCTTTAAATCAAAACTTATCCCTTTTTATAGATATGTGTTATAAAAATCTGTCCGTCATTTATGTTATTTGATTTTTAGATCTGGCTTGATTTGTTCTGAATGAAAATTACTAAGAACAATTACAGCCGCATCTATTTTTTCAGGTTAATTAGAGATAATTGCAGATAATTTCCCAGACATAATACCGTGAAAGAGAAAAAAATACAATTATATAAATATAGACAAAACACTCCTTTGATTTCCAAATTTTGAAATGTAAAGAATGACGGGCATAACTGATGTCGCAGTTGAATAATCCCCCTAATTACAGTATAGAATGCTTTCTTCAGTTTTCTTTTTAATTATATAAAAAATTTTATGACACGTTAGATACGTACACGTTCAACGTACATTCCAAATCACATTTAGTGGTACATTGGCATAACATTTTCAAAAATTAATGATTTCTTATAGCGTATTTAGATTGCACAACGTTAAAGTATACACTGTAAAATAACGTCACAAAGAAATTCGAAAAACTAACTGTCAACCAATGGTACGTCATTTTAAAGAGGAGAAATGTGGGTACACTACGGAAAATAATTTGTGAATAATATTGAAAGATGTACGAATCGGAGATGGTTAAAAAAAGTTTCCGATAATCGTGATATAATCGTCTTCGATGAGCCGCTCGACATTTGGCTGTGGAATCGTTAATTTTTCGAGTTATTTCCTTTCAGTTTTAAAGTCAATGTATTTTTTAAATGTTGCGGAATCAAAATAAGCAATAAAATAATAAGTCATTTTTGAAAATGGTACACCAGAATGTACCCCTAATAAGTGGATCACCAAAGAATCGTATATAATTCAAAGCAGTTATTATTAATGCATTTAGATTCATTTAGGACATGAGTTCAATTCACTTTAGTCAAAATAAAAATATAAATCGCTTATTAAGGTAAGTATTTATTCTCTATAAAAATGCATATTTATTATAAGATAAAGTTGGATAAATTAAAACATAGAAAACACACATTATATTTACAGTAATTTGGGTTTAAAATCTATTAAATTGTATTTTCTTTTTCATATTTTTAAAACAATATCATGCAGTCGCTACCGGCAGTCAAAATAGAAACACTTGTTTCTACGACTAATGAGTGATAAGTGATTCATAGATTTATGATTGACGAGTAATGAGTGACGAGTGATTTCATTAATCATGAGTGTTACTCATCTCGGGTTAGGTGAGTGATACCCTACTTTGAGTTTGACGAAAAATTATCGATCGGTCTGTCTGTCTGTCTGTGTATACGATAACAATACAATTGTTTACTTTAGCACTGGTGTGTGCTACTACTTCTTGTGCAGAACGATGCATAGAATTCAAAAAATTAATTCAATACAGAGTGTTCCATTTAAAAAAAAATTATCTTTCTTAGGACAACCAGTTTGCAATATTTTGTTGCAGATTATGACCAACCGGTGCACAATTTGGATACGGCAGGTAATCACGGTTATTGAACGCTTCTTACGTAATCATAATCAAAGCCAGAGCAATAAAACTAAAAACCGGTATTGATATATACAATCTTTCTTAGACTGCTGTTTTCCATTAAAAATGCCAAAAAATCAAAAAGTATAAAGTTTACAGTATGTTATGTTATTTTTCATTGTCGTAAAATTTTGCGAGGAATTAAAAATTGTGCCGAAATATAGGTTGTTCCATTTAACAAAGCATAAGTTTACGTTGGTACTATCTTATGGAACAGCCTGCACCACGCTAATAGTTTTACAATGTGCGCCTCGGCTTTGTGTATATATGAGTTATTGAGTTATATGAGTTATTATTGATTTTTAAAGCCTACGATGCAAAATAAATTTTTTTTGGTTTTTATTTTTTTCCGCTGCGGTCACTCAACCAATTTCAATAAAATTTTGGTGATATGTAGGCAACCATAAAAGGCTTCCAAATGTGTAGAAAAATGTATAGCATGCAATTTAAAAAAATATATTACCATGGCGTTGCACATTTTTGGAACAGCCTGTATAATAAAAATAATTTCTTGAATTGTACCTTGGAGTACAGGGTAAGCTTGCAAAATGTCAAACTCTTAGCTTAATGAGTAAGTGACCTACAGAAGACGGGAGCTTAATTGCAGGACCCTGTATATTCACAATTAGTTGTGTAGGTTTTGAAGTATTTCGCCCCAAGAAAAATCGGCGTCGAACATACATCTTTCCGCGACTGTAGCTTGTTACCTTAATTGATATCTACAATCATGATCAATAAACTAAACTAGGTGCTGTACTATTCATGCCTACCACTACAGTTTACTGTGACAATATGGTATTTATTGGAGATTATAAAAAACAATAAATAAGCTAAAAACCCAGGCACCCGGAGAAACTTTAGCTACTGCTACACATTTTTGTATAATACATAACTGCGAAGTGTAAACGTTTTCTTGTGTATGTCGGTCTTTTCATGTCTCAAATTTTCAAAATAATGTATGTAATATTTAGTCGTATTACCTAAAAATTCCCCCAACATATTTTAATATGTCTACTTGAGTACTTGTTTCAATGGGATTTGTGGTGAACACAAGAAAAGGTATGTGGAATTTATTGAATTTATTGATGTAATAGCACCGCCAATAATTTATTTAGTTTTGTTTCAAATAATATTTGCAATGTGCGTACACTAGAATAGTTGACATAAAGCAGCCATATATGCCATTCAAAATAAATAACAAACGATAAATACAAGCGGGATGTAATTTTGAAATAAAAAAATTCAGCCAATGCCTGGATTTGAACCAAACACCTTTGTAGCTCGCATACCATGCACAACTCAACTGCGTCCGAGAGCAGAAATAAATATGAAAATACTCATATAATATATGTTTCTTGCGCTATCACCTCCGCAATGTTGCCAGCGTTTTTCGGATGTCACAGCGTACGTTGTACGATACAAAACACGAGGTCATATATGCGGAGGTGACTTCGTAGCGGCCGTATCTAGTATGGGCGACACTAGCGCTCGTGATCTACGCTTGAACTAACATGACTTGTCCGTACATATATAATGGACGTCATCGGCTCCGACGCAAATTTTGGATTTGAGCTCCCTGAGCCACCTAGACCACATTTCCGTTGAAAACAAGGCGATACGTTGTCACCTCCGATTTTGGAGCCATCAACGTTATATATGAGGTGACAACGTACACTCTGTCATACGCGTTGGAGCCCACACCGTAGCAACCATATGTATATATATATATATATATATATATATATATATATATATATATATA
>OZ030391.1:47238780-47318010 GCA_964023965.1 Melinopterus prodromus | reverse complement strand
ATATATATATATATATATATATATATATATGTGCGATTCACTATTTGTTTGGGTATCGATCATTGGCGAAAATTAAAGAAAACTCTTTAAATCAATGCAATATTTCGGGTCTTTATTGATCCTTCTTCATGGCATGGTCTAAAAATAAGTTTACAAATCTTTACAAAACAAACAGAGTATTATCGGCGGACAAACTTACTTCGAGTCTTAATGAGGCAGCGAATAATTGCAGACAAATACATTTAGACGAGACGATCGATTAGCATCTCACAGCAACTAACAAGACACTTGGACATTACAAATACACAAATCAAAACAAACCACATGCAAACCGTGTGGTGTCGTACGGTGCCCACTTGACATATGCAACCAGCCACCAACCTCCAAAACAAAATATATTAGCGGGAACTGTATGTTGCCAACTAACCTCTCTCAAAGCTATACAATTTTCACGACACACAATCAAACAAACGAAACCTCAAAAGCCTCAGAATGCTAGTAACGAGCTTTCACCATTCCCCGATTTAGAGCGATTCTTATCATAATCGATTATGAACGCGTATATATTGCTTAGATTTTCCACATCAAGCTTAAAATTAACTGTATTCTCTGTAATGTTTATATAATACATCTCAAGGAACATTCTGTTGTTATAGTTTGCCTCAGTGTCAAGTACTTTCACTTCATCAAAGTTGAAGGTGTGGTTATTTTTGATCGCGTGAGCCGCCAAGGCACATCTGTAAAATTAAAAGTAATCCTGCCTTTTCTGAGTGAAAACCAAAAAATTGTACAACATTACCCAAATAAGTTGAAAGCTATTTTTGGAAAAATTAAAGATCGCGTCGTGCCTCTACTGTTTAGACCCAATGTTGTGTATGGTGTCTCATGCAACGATTGCGATGGAAAGTACGTGGGTGTAACTTCTCAGTGGTTTAGAAACCGCCTAAACTTACACAAAAGCGACTGCAACACCAAAAAAAAAAAAACAGATGTGCCTTGGCGGCTCACGCGATCAAAAATAACCACACCTTCAACTTTGATGAAGTGAAAGTACTTGACACTGAGGCAAACTATAACAACAGAATGTTCCTTGAGATGTATTATATAAACATTACAGAGAATACAGTTAATTTTAAGCTTGATGTGGAAAATCTAAGCAATATATACGCGTTCATAATCGATTATGATAAGAATCGCTCTAAATCGGGGAATGGTGAAAGCTCGTTACTAGCATTCTGAGGCTTTTGAGGTTTCGTTTGTTTGATTGTGTGTCGTGAAAATTGTATAGCTTTGAGAGAGGTTAGTTGGCAACATACAGTTCCCGCTAATATATTTTGTTTTGGAGGTTGGTGGCTGGTTGCAATGTCAAGTGGGCACCGTACGACACCACACGGTTTGCCTGTGGTTTGTTTTGATTTGTGTATTTGTAATTGTAATTGTGTTTTGAATATACATATATTGAACAATTTACTATTAGTATTACTTAGTTCAGCGTAGCTCCTCTTGATAGTATCTTTGAGAAATTTATTTTTGTTATCTTGTTTTTGACGCAGAACCACAGGTGTTGTCGTCACTCTACTACTTTTAATTAATTGAGTTGGTGGATTTTCTTTGGTGCCTGGGATAAATATATTTGTATCGAGTCATATAGTTTATATGTTTTTTTGTGACCTATGTATGTATTATATGTATGTTGATATGTAGGTAAGTTATTTTTTTACAATTATTTGTCAATTATGTCAATTGAGTAATGCTATTTGATTTTCAACTATCCGTAGCGCCTGAAGAAGAGTCTAGAATGACACGAAACATGTAGCGACAATTTATAAAAACAAATAATAAGGAAAACGCATAAAAACTTATTACACTACACCCTATTGGATAAAGGAAACGTTTTATTATAGAATTTGGCGATAGTTATGATATGTCTTCACAGAAATAGTCACTTCTCTACAAAAATAGCAATTTCTCTACAGATATATTCTTATACATCTGTTATGAGTACGAGAAACCGTTTTCAGTTCGAACGTCCGAAAGGACGTTTAACACACGTGATAATTACAACATATTAAGAATTAGTCAATTTTTCTCCGGGTACTTCATGGATACACCCTGATTAGTCTACAGGAATCATGTTTCCGATTACAATGATGGCTGATATTTGACATTTTTCTGAAAATAACTGCGTCGAAATGGTTTAAACTAGAGAATATTCAGAACGGCATCATGAACATAACATATTGTTACGAATATCGTGTTTTTAGTTAGCTTTGAATAGTTTTCAAATAGTAGAAAAATGATGTGTTTAAAGTGTCATAGTTACCTGAAAAACTGGTAGACAGCTTGACATAGTTTTTCTGAAAGTTTCCTATATTTGTAATTCTTGTTGTAACTCTTAGAAAGCAATAAACAACATCACAGAAGCAGTTTTTGTGACAATTGGTGTCAGAAGTGTGGCATCAATCCACGTAGAATTACGGTTTATTTCGGAGCTAGTAAGGTGTGAAGAGAAGCGAAGGAGAGAGGTAGTTAATGCCAGTTACACGAAAAATGGTAGAAGATACGGCTACCCAGTTGACAGCTATTATGCAAATGATAGAAGAAAAGATGCAGTCCATGAAGGAAGATTTGCAATCAGTTATATCAAAACAAGAAGAACTGAAAACAGGTATGAAGGAGAATGCCAGCAAAATTGAAGATAACTTTAATCATCTGAGGCAAGAGACTATAAATAAAATTGTATGCATAGAAGAAAATGTAAAACACATTGCAGAAAAAGTAACTGATGTGCGTAAAGATGTTGACCAAGTCCGCAATGAGCTTGATGTAAGAGTAGCAGAAATAATAGATCAAAGACTTCGACTACTAAGAGACACTGAACCCCAGTCTTCTGCTGTAAGCGCCAGTGGAGCCATCATCGCCCGTCAACCAAATACGTTGAATATCACTGTCAAACCGAGTCCATATACTGGTAAAACGCCCTGGGATGAGTATTTCACCGAATTTGAAATCGTTGGGGAAATAAATGGATGGAATAACCCAGAAAAGGCTAAGGTTTTAGCTACGATGCTGCGAGACTCGGCGGTGGGTGTGTTACAGAATTTAACAGCAGCCGAACGCCTCGAGTACGAGAAATTAACGAATGCATTGAAATTACGGTTTGGTGATGAACATTTGACAGAACTTCTTCATGGACAGTTGCATGATCGCATCCAAATTCCTAAGGAGTCACTGACCACTTTCGCCCATGACATTCAACGAATGGCCAGAAAGGCATTTGTCAACTGCCCTACCGAAACTCAGGAGCTAGTAGCTGTTAGACAGTTCATCTACGGCATCGCCGACAGAGAGGTGCAGAAGGTGGTAAGATTGACAACACCAAGGACTTTGCAAGCGGCTCTTGTGAAAGCACTAGAGATTGAAGCGGCGACCAGAGCGTCTTGCGAGAGCAGAAGAGTCCACTGTCTGGAATCCATAAATGAAGACGAGCACGAGCACGTGATGAGAGCTTTTGAGCAACCTAGAAGTACCAGGTTCCATACTTCTAATAATCCTTCCGGGTTGCGTCCGTCTCGAGGTCCACCAAAATGTTGGGAATGTGGAAAGATTGGGCATCTCCGTAGCCAGTGTAGGAGTCAACGATTTTCACAACTCCCAAAGACAGTGGAACGGGGCACTAATACGCCGGCGGAAAACTACCATTAGCCAACTTTGAGGGGCAAAGGCTGGCTGAGCATCTGAAAAGAAGCCCCAAAATTATAGAAGAGGAACACCTGATATCCAGAATTGCAACCAGTCCTGTGGTGGAAGGATTTATAGAAGATACGCCATGTAGCATGTTGATTGATACTGGCGCAAATGTAACCATCGTTAACCCCCGAATCTTAACAAAAATTCCAGCAGAATCGACATGCAGCTCACAGCAAAGAAGAGTTGTGCTAAGAACAGCAAATGGCGAACGTATTCCTGTGGAAGAAATACGTAGTTTAAAATTTGCTGTTGGGGATTACTGTAGTAACCACGAAGTTTATGTGGCCAACATCGTCGATGATTGTATTCTAGGGGCAGAATTTTTGCGAAATAACGACTGTGTAGTGGACCTGAAGGACAATGTTCTACGCATCGGTAAATTTGAAGAAGTGTCGTTATATTGCAACTTGATGACTGAGGAAGAAATTGAAGTTACCGCTCCACATGATATTTGTATTCCACCAGAATCTGAAGTAATTGTTCCATTGAGTGTTAATAAAGTGAAGAATTGTGTACCTTATATCTTTGAGCCTGAAAAATCATTAAGTTGGAATAAACCGATAATTATCGCCAGAGTTCTTGCTCATAATTTTAAACTTCCACTCAGAATGGTCAATGTTTCAAAACGATCAGTCAACATTAGAAAAGGAACACCTTTAGGAATAATTCAGGCAGCAGCCATCATAAGACAATTAGAAGTTCCTGGCGACAAAGAAGAAAATAGCAGTTATCATGCCCTACCAGAACCAGTAAAGAATTTGGTCAAAAGTAGCTGCTGCAATTTGTCTTCGATAAAGAAGAAGAAAGTTTGCAAACTTCTTCAGGAATATCAGGACATATTCGCCAAAGACTCTGGAGATTTTGGGCACACATCTCTAGCACAACATAGAATTAATGTTGGGGATGCAAATCCGATCAAGCAGCACCCCCGAAGAATACCTCAAACCCGGATTGGAGAAGTTCATGATTTGGTTAAGAACATGCACGAGCAAGGTGTCATTGAGCCATCAACTAGTCCATGGGCATCGCCTATTGTCCTTGTAAAGAAAAAGGATGGGTCTACACGGTTTTGTGTGGACTATAGAAAGTTGAACGCCATCACTAAAAAGGATTCTTATCCACTACCTAGAATCGATGACACCCTCGACGCAGTAGGAAATTCTAGGTGGTTTTCGACATTGGACCTCCAGAGCGGTTACTGGCAGGTGCCGATGGATGAAAAGGATAAAGAAAAGACAGCATTCACGTCATGCGCTGGACTATGGCAATTTACGGTGATGCCATTTGGATTGTGCAATGCTCCTGGAACCTTTGAAAGACTAATGGAAAGAGTTCTGCATGGTATGTCTTGGAATATTGCTTTGGTCTATCTTGATGACATAATCGTCCACGGCAAATCCTTCGATCAATCGCTACATCGATTGCAACAAGTGTTCCAGCGTTTACGTCAAGCCAACTTGAAGTTAAATCCAAAGAAATGTTTTCTTTTTCAAAGGGAAGTTAAGTATTTGGGTCACGTTTTGTCTAGCAGTGGTGTCCAAACAGATCCGGACAAAATCAGCGCCGTCAAAAATTGGAAGGTTCCAGCTAATGTGAAAGAACTAAGGAGTTTTATGGGTCTGTGTAGTTATTATCGTCGATTTGTGAAAGATTTCTCATCATTGGCAAAGCCTCTCTTTACATTGACCGAGTCCGGAAGAATGTTTGAATGGACCAATGATTGCCAAGAAGCTTTCAAGACCCTCAAAACAAAACTGATCACATCACCGGTTCTTTCACATCCCACTGGAGATGGCATATTTTATTTGGACACTGATGCGAGTCATGTCGGAATTGGTGCAGTTCTATCACAAGAACAAGATGGTGAGGAAAGAGTAATTGGCTATTACAGTAAGACCCTACATACAGCACAAAGGAATTGGTGTGTTACAAGAAAAGAGCTTTACGCTGTAGTTAAAGCGACTGATAACTTCCATAACTTATTGTACGGAAGAAAATTCGTGGTTCGCACAGACCACTCAGCATTGCAATGGTTGTTGAAATTCAGAAATCCTGAAGGCCAGACAGCTCGATGGTTGGAACAACTGCAGACCTATGACTTCGAGATTCGACATCGACCAGGCAAACTTCATACTAATGCTGATTCTCTCTCTCGAAGACCATGTGCAGAAAACTGTAAGAACTGCTATAAACAAGAAAAACGTGATGAGATCATAAATTTACTACGGATTGAAAAATTTCAAGTAGGAGAATTAACCTTTTCTCTTGAAGACTTCAAAAAGGAGCAGAAAGCGGATCAAATCCTGAAACACGTAAGGACTTGGCTAGAAGAAGGATTAAGACCCGCACCAGATGAGATAACCCATATGACTCCAATCCTAAAGGCATATCTGGCTCAATGGAACTCTCTGAAGATCGACGATGGTGTCCGCTACAGGCTTTGGGAAAGTGCTGATGGCCTTGTGGTCAAAGAGAAGCTGGTTGTACCTACGAAATTGAGGAAGGCAGTGATGGAACAGCTCCATGACGGATGTGCAGGTGGTCATTTTGGAGTAAAGAAGACATTGGATAAGATACGTGACAGATTCTATTGGGTTGGCTGCCATGAAGACGTAGATCTCTACTGCAAAACATGTAACATCTGCAACTCTCGGAAAGGCCCAACTACTAGAAGACGAGCGTTAATGCAGCAGTATAACGTGGGTGCGCCGTTTGAGAGAATTGGCATCGACATCCTTGGTCCATTACCTATGACTCCTCGTGGTAATAAATACCTTGTCGTCGTCATGGATTACTTTACCAAATGGCCTGAGGTGATTGCCGTTCCAAATCAAGAAGCCGCAACTGTTGCAGAAGCTCTGGTCGAAAATGTAATCTCCAGGTTTGGTGTGCCAATGGAACTTCACTCAGATCAGGGTAGAAACTTCGAATCGGAACTTTTTGGTGCATTGATGAAAATTCTCGGGATCAATAAGATTCGCACTACACCATTACACCCTCAGTCCGATGGCATTGTGGAGAGGTTTAACAAAACTATCTTGGACAACCTTTCGAAATTTGTCGCCAGTAACCAAATTGATTGGGATAAAAAAGCACATCTGTGTCTAATGGCTTACCGTTCCGCAACTAATGAGTCAACAAAATTCACACCAGCAAAATTAATGTTCGGTCGTGAGCTAAGATTACCGATAGACCTGATTGTTGGAAAGGTGTCCCATAAGAGTGATGAAAGCTTGCCAGAGTGGGTCGACAAGCTGCGCAATACTCTTTGGGAAATTCATGAATCAGCCAGAGTAAATATCAATTGTGCAAGTGACAGAATGAAGGCGAGATACGATCTGCGGTGGAATGGGTCCAAATTTAAGGAAGGAGATCAAGTATGGTTCTTCAACCCGAGGAGAAGAAAAGGTAGATGTCCGAAATTGCAACGCGATTGGGAAGGCCCTTACAAAATCTTAAAGTGTTTGAATGATGTCGTGTTTCGAATACGCATGGGTAACCATGGAAAATTCAAGGTAGTGCATAGCGACCGTTTATGGCGGTATCATGGACGTGATCGTTTGCTCAACGAGGACGTCGAGCCTTAAGGAGGGAAGAGTGTTACGAATATCGTGTTTTTAGTTAGCTTTGAATAGTTTTCAAATAGTAGAAAAATGATGTGTTTAAAGTGTCATAGTTACCTGAAAAACTGGTAGACAGCTTGACATAGTTTTTCTGAAAGTTTCCTATATTTGTAATTCTTGTTGTAACTCTTAGAAAGCAATAAACAACATCACAGAAGCAGTTTTTGTGACAATATCTATCGCCACCTAAGGCAAAGAAAAAAAAATCAATTTGCTTTTTTATTCTAGGCTTTGAATTGGTTAAAATAGTCACAAATTGTCAAATACACTGCCGACCTCTGGCGGTATACTGTTGGTTTTTGGGCAAGAAGTCGTTTTTCACCACACGCACACACATTTTGTGCACTAATCGTACAGTGACAAGACCCGATATCATTGCAAAATGTGTAATCGCTAGATTGCATTGTCTGTCTTCCTACTTTATGTTCCAAATATGAACAAAAGAAAAGTGAATTTTTAAGTTGCACAAAAACGAAATGAAGAAGTATTCCACATAAATAGTTTTGGTGGAATCAATTGTCTTATATTCATCCCAGGAGTCCGTGGTTAATCGAATTACGGGACAGAACTATAGGCAGACGTATGGGTATTGAGTACAGAGGATATATTTTACTTAAAAACACGATAAATCCTTTTCTTAGTTTTGGTTGTTTCTGATAACATCACAAATATTTCCAAAATGACAATTTTTGACATTATGGCCTCAATCTTTCTCAAAAACCTTTATATCAATCTTTGATATGTCTCACCCGGTATATATTTTTGAAATATGTTACGCATATTTTTTCATTATGAACACATTATGTTTAAATGCGAATCTATAATAGCACTAATTGTCTATTACCGTAGAGGATTGTATGCATGTACGGAGGGAGTGAGTCCCTTTTGTTGAACAATTTTCCACAAACTAATGAGGTAATGGTATCCGGTCCGGTCTAGAATGTGATATTTCCACTAGACGCGGTCGGCTTTTCGTAATAAAATCACACCTCTATACAGATTTGGCACGAACAGTATGACGAACAGTGACAAACGCAAACTGGACCTACTCACGTGACATATAATATTTACGTTTATCACATCGAGATTAGTGGTAACTCTAACACTACACCACTTGCCACAAATAGCTATCGCCGGTAGTCCCATAATAATTAAATCCCTCGAGCTTTAATCTCATCATGCGCGTTATCGATTTACCCAAATGTGAGCCAAACATGACATATCTGAACCTCAAAACCATACCGCACCATACCCTTTCTATTGTAACTATGTACGAATTTACGAGGTGCTTCACTGCAATAAGCCCACTTGTTATATATTAGTTTGAGTAATGATTAAAAGTGTTAATTGCGTGCGGTTCCAAAAGTTATCGCAGAACTTGCGCTTTTGGTTTGGATACTATCTAGTACAGACTACTATCGGTTGCAATACAATGTGTGTTTGAAATCTGCAACGACTAAACGACTAAAAATCTGGTGTGGCTAGGCATATATAAAATTAATAGTTTAGCTGCATAAGATTTTATTTGATCAAGATCGATCGTGTCTGCATTAAAATAAAACGAACTAGCCAGGATTTGACAGTTATTTGGATATTATTGACAGTAGGTATTATCAAAACATCAGGGGTTGTTTCAACGCAGACAACCGATCTGAATTTGAATCTGCTCCTGCAGCCAAACTATTAACTTTACCAAAAAATGTCATAGACATAAATTATAATCAATTTCGTCTACATTAATTTATTATTTAACTATTTTGACGAAATTACAGAAATCGCGGCTCTTTGCAAAATCCTTTTTAAACAAAAACCTTTTCAGCCCTAAGTTTGGTCATGAAACTATGAAGTTTCATTCTGATGCCTTCAGTAGTTTCTCCGGAATCGTCGCCACAAAAACGCACGCACGCACGCACGCACGCACGCACGCAAAAAATAAATTGCAAAAGCAACCATACATTTATTTTGTGTCAAGTCGATGCAATGATCAATGAACACTGTTTCAAAGGAGAAACTTTTAGAACCAATTATAATCAACTTGGATGAAGGTGATGATAACGAATTTTGAGACTACGACAGAAGAACAGATAATGGAGAGTGCGATGGTGAACTTCTAGTTAATGACTTACTTATTTCTTATTTATTTCTAAGTGATTTTAGATAGTGATACACAAATTGCCGGCGGTATTTCCAATGTTGGTTGCACAAACCGCTCAAATTAAATGCCAAATTCTCACCACAATTCAAACATTTGTAGACACCGAACGTTTTATTTAGCCCTAGAATACACAACAACTACGTGATCATCAGCAATCACTGATTTTCGGCAAAAAAATATTGTGAAATAATAATAAATGACAAAACAGAATATATACATAATTCCATAAATAAAGAAACCTGTATGCTATTTTGAAAAATTAAACCGAACGCGAACATGACAAAAATATTCTAGAATGACAAAAATAATATACAATCCTCTTGATCGTCATCACTCGAACCTGAGCACCGAACCGATCATTTTCATTTCGTTCCTAAAAATTATCAAATAACATATTTTATACGACTCACATATTATAAGTTCATTGCATACGTATCTATGACTATATAATCCCCATAATTATACGCGCCAATGATTATAATGACACTAGCGTTGTATAATAATGACAGTTCGTTCAAATAATGACCTCATTATTTGAACGAACTGTCGGAATTATACAACGCTAGTGTCAATGTCTGTCAAAACCTACGTGGATGACAGTAATTTGACAGTCCGCGTCGCCATCATTGACAAATACATTTAAAATATTTTGCATAAAATGGAATTTATGAGTCGTAGACAAAACGTCGTATTTTACTCGCACATAACGGTATAAATCGCTCGCATGATTACACGCTCGCCTGCGGCTCGCGTGTAAACTTCATGCTCGCAATTTATATCCTTAATTATGTGCTCGTCAAATAATATACTATATTGTTACCAAACGATGCGTATTACAGTTTATAAGGATTGCTTACATGTAAATTGCTTTCTGCTGCTATAATTCATTTCAGAGATATTCGCACCCATAAAACCGTTTACTCACCGTTTACAGCAACAACTATATATACATTTAAGAAAACACGAACTCCAATGTATAGACGATATTCTGCTTTTTACCTGATCGAAATTTAAAATTTCTGTGGCAAAAGGTTCAGGTGACAAAAAATCAGAAAAATCGAGGTTTATTTTAAAACTTCTTTACGAGCTTTTATTGAGAGAAAAGAACTAATTCATCATCAATTTGGTTTTAGAGAAAACCATTCCACTATAGATCATGTCCATAGAATAACAGATATAATAGAAAAAGCATTAGAGGAACGGTTTATTTGCTCAACAATATTTCTTAATGTGACACGCTTTCGATAATGTTTGCGACGAAGAATTGATACACAAACTAAAGACTATTTTACCTTTACAATACGTCGAGCTGCTTACATCCTATATATCTGATAGACTATTCAGAATAAAACAGATTGGTGAATACTCGGAACTAAAAGAACTAAAAGCTGGGGTACCCCAGGGTAGTCTCTTGGGACCAATTCTCTATCTAATATATACAAGTGACGTACCACAGTCGGAAAATGTTACACTCGCCACATTCGCAGATGATACGGCTCTAATGGCAGTGGGATCAACTATTCGAGAATCTACTAGGAATCTTCAACAAGCTAGTAATAAAATATATGAATGGACCAAAAACTGGAAGACCAAGCTCAACGAACTGAAATCTGTTCACATTAACTTTACTAACAAAAGAATCGAGAACATATCTCATGTCAGGATTAACAACGCTATAGTTCCATATGCGAACACTGCAAAGTATTTGGGTATGACTCTGGATACAAAGCCAAGGTGCAATGAACACATTAAGAAGAAAAGAGTAGAGTTAGGCCTCAAATAAATAGAACTGTACCTACTGGCTTCTGGGAAGAAATTCTCAGTTGTCAGTACAGAACAAACAACAAGTTTACAACCAAGTACGGAGACCGATTAGGTTATAATACGCATCCAGCTTTGGGGTTGCGCCAAAAACTCAATAACTTAATAACTACAACCTGTTACTTTAAGTTGTTATTTTTAAATAACGTTAACAGTCGCAACTTATATTTAAATGTAACAGCTTTGCTCATCTCTAACTAATCTCTATACTGAACTATAGACCATACAATTCCTACCAAATATTTATTAGGCCAATATTAGGTTGATTGATAATGTACAATTTTTGGTAGGTCTAGTGATAAGGGACAAATTAATGGTTGGGTTTACAAACGTCTGGAAAATGGTAAAATTTATAGTTCTACAAAATATCTTAATGCAATACAGCTAGTAAATTTCAGTGATCCCTGGTATATTAATATAATTTAATTTTATTTGAATCACCGCCACCGACACATTTGTATCCATACAAAACATAGTCTGCATTTTGTAACAGAATCCAGAGCCTCTACTATTTGTTACGTCTGATGCATGTGTGTTCAACCGTAAAGCAATAACGGAATGGAAATTTGCGCCATTTCCGCCATTTTTTAATTAATTCATCAAAAATTGAAACCGGACCGTAGTTTTGAAAACCGCTCGCTCAATGAATTCTTTCCGTGGTTATTAACATTTATCGGCAATCGCATCCGTCCATTCTTGAAATAGTGGCCGCCTCGCGTAAAACAATTGGGCGCCAATCGAACGCTTCACACACAAAACTACACTGTTTGCGGCCACCGTTTAATACCGTGGAATTTTTAATTAAGCGACATAGCGAATGAGCGCCTAACGTCCTTGGACCATTTCATTTATTGAACTGATATTAGCCTAGATCCAAAATATGCATTTGAACTGCAAATTCCAATGAGTCAGACACAATGTTGTAGCATTCCTCAAGTTTTGTATTTTGATTCGGTATTATCGACGTCCGTGTAGATCTAAAAAAATCTACGTAAATACAATTCATTCTGCAGCATTGTCTACATATCCGAGCAATCCATATCAGAGCACCGATTCATTTTCGGACCTATGTTGATAGTTTTTGCTTATATACATGGTGTGCTATAAAGATTGTGACACACTGATAGAGGTATATAGAGGTATATCTATATAGAGGTATATAACCACACACTGAAATGACTTGGATAATGAATTTGATTTTGCGGGTGCTGAAGTGTAGGATGAAGACAACAATAGGAGAAGAAGATTGTACAAAGAAATGTACGACTTTAGACTTAGGACCCAGTTGACCCAGTTCTACCTCTCCTGAAACGCGTTTTCAAATAAAAACGTTATTTATTGTTCAATGTTTATGAAATTTTCAGAATAACTTCTTAGCTAAATAACAAATTGAGCAGGGTGAAAAATAATTTTTTGGAAATAAAAAATTAATTTTACGTCTACTTTTTTCGCTTTTTTCAAATATAAAACATCTAGCCCAACTCATGATAGAAAACTAGATTTTTTATTTAAGTACAATTTTAATCCAAGCATAATTGAGATACTAAAGCGTATTTGCCAGAAATGTATTACTGCTGCCCGGTGTAGACAGCAGACGTCAGGCTCTAAACACCGCCTATAACCGGTGACTACCGATTGACGTGGACCACTAGCAGTAAAAAAAACATCGAAACCAAATATTTCGTGTCGGAGTTGCGATGTTTTTACAGCGGAGCTTTAATTAGGAATTTTTTATTGACATGGATGCTGTTTGCGGCGTTGATTCTGGTTAACCTTTTGTGTTGTTGGTAGGGATGTACCGGAGTTCCGGTCTGGGTATTCGGCGGCCGAAGCAAAAAATTACGTCATGTTGAGACGGCATTTTTTTATGTCTGTCACCTCAGAACGTTTATTTTCGCAATTGGTACGAATTGGTATCACCAACCGCGGAATTAGTACCTCCAGGGAACACTCCTAATTTATAAGTAGTTCGTTTGAACATTTTTGTAAATATTTAGTACCCAATTGGTACCCTGAGAAAACGCCAACCTCCAAATCAGTACATCAAAGGAACACACCAAAATCGCGGGACAAAGATAACGCTCATCACCTCAGAACATCTCGTTTCTATCCTAGTTTTTGTAAGGAATTAGTACCCAAAGTTCACCCTGTACAACACCAACATCTAAATCTCTAGAACACAGAAACACCCTAAATTACGGATAGTTCTTTCAAACGTCACCTCAGAACACCACTTGTCGTACAACAAAAAAGCCACATCGGATTTGATAGCAGAAAGCAGAAAAAACCATTAGACATTTCCATAATTCTTCGGTGCCGTGTTCTAAAATTGAAATACGTACAAAAAGAATTAACCATTGCCCATAAAAGGTTAGTTCAAGATGTAAGAACTAGGTGGAAGTTGTTTTTTACGACAGTATAGGTACCTGACAAAAGGTGATCTGCAACAATTTTTGCAGCTGATAATAAGAAAAATTTAATCATTTTGAAACTCGCTGTTTAATAAAAAGAAATATGAAGACCAAGAATAAAAATGTAAATGAGTTAGTTAATAATGATGTTGATGATGAGCATTTTTATGTAAATATTGCAGAGTTGAGTTCTAAGATAAAAAATGAGAACGAATGGTTCGAGTATGTACTAATAAATAAAACGAATTTTAGGTTCAATTTAGACACTGTGGCACAGTGTGACGTCCTCCCAGCCAGACTCCTTGCGATGTGTAACAACAGTGAAGAATTACAACCCTGTAAAGCAAGTATGATGACGTACGATGGCAATAAAATGATTGCAGAAGGGACAATATTACTTGAGTGTGAAGTCAATGGTAAAATTCATGAAATTATGTTCTATGTTGTCATCCATAACACTCAACCGATCTTAGGGTTAAATACTCGTGTGCAATTAAACAGAGTAAATAGAGTAGATGAGATAGAATTAAATAGAGATGTTTTTGCAAAAAGAGGCTTTAATTAAAAAATATAATTTTTTTAAGGACTAGGTAAGTTTCCAGGTCCGCCATGTAAGTTAGAATTAAATGAAGATGCCAAAGCTAGAGTATTTCTGCCTAGACGTATTCCGAAGAATTTAGCTCCAAAAGTAACAGTAGCACTTGATAGACTAATAGCACAAAATGTAATTAAAAAGGTAGAGGGACCAACACAGTGGGTAAACAATGTAGTTATAGTAGAAAAGCCAAACTCACAACAAATACTGATATGTTTAGATCCGATTCACTTAAGTAGAGAAATCCAACGGGATCATTACGCTATTCCTACTGCTGACGAAATTCTGCCAGACTTGGTAATTATGTCTTATTTTTCACTTTGGATCTTAAGGATGGTTCTTATCAGATAGTTAGATGAGGAATCTTCCAAAGTTTGTACGTTTGCACTAAACTGTGGAAAAGGCCAGTTTTTACGGTTGCCTTTTGGTATCAATACAAGTGCTGAACTATTTCAAAGAAAAAATTCGGGGATTTTTGATAGCATAGAAGGCGTAAAAATATACATTTATGACTTGGTCATAGCTGCATTGATGAAGCAATTCATGACAAAATATTGCTTGAACTGTTAAATTAGGGTTAGTAAAATATTTAACTAAATTTATTCCTAATATGACTAAACTCACATCTAATTTAAGGGAATTAACTAAAGAAAATAGTTTGTGGTCATGGGAACAGACTCATACTGATGATTTAAATGAATTAAAACAAATTCTGACTAAGGCACCAGTGTTAGCACATTATGATGCAAGTGAAGAAATGATAGCACAAACAGACGTCAGTAAAGATGGGTTAGGTTGTGTTGTTTTAGAAGAAGGTCGTTCTTTGGCTTACGCATCAAGAGCATTGACAGATTGTGAAAAGATATGCACCCATTGAAAGAGAGCTTCTTGCGATACTGTTTGGTGTAGAACGGTTTAATTATTACACTTATAGAAGGAAAATTTTGGTTCAAAGTAATCATAAACCGCTTGTAAGTATTC
Source organism: Melinopterus prodromus (assembly GCA_964023965.1). Classification (NCBI taxonomy): domain Eukaryota; kingdom Metazoa; phylum Arthropoda; class Insecta; order Coleoptera; family Scarabaeidae; genus Melinopterus; species Melinopterus prodromus. The sequence goes on along the minus strand of OZ030391.1, from coordinate 47,302,674 downwards.
TTCAAAAAGGTCTTAATAAAATATCTACTAGGTTGCAGAGAATGATTCTCAGATTGAAGAAGTGTGGTTTGAGTGTTAATTATATACCTGGTAAAGAATTAAATATCCCTGATACACTTTCTAGATCATTTGTGAAAGATAAAGTTCAAGATTATAGGGAAATTAATTTGATAGTCCATGAATTGCTAAAAAACTTGCCAATATCTGAGGAAAAGAAGCAGATGTTTAACTAACTGCATCAGACGAAGCTTTAAGTTTGGTAAAACAATATATTTATACGGAGTGGCCAAAGAATGTCAAATCTGTGCCAATTGTAGCAAAGAAGTATTTTCATATTAAAGATCAGTTGAATCAATGTGAAGGGTTATTGTTTTTCCAAGATAGATTAATAATACCTAGTAAAGCTAGAGAATACGTATGTGTTAAAATTGATCCACGAAGGACATTTTGGTATTGTTAAGTGTAAGAGTAGAGCGCGAGAATTACTATATTTGCCCGGAGTCACTAGAGATATAGAGGTAGTGGTGAATAATTGTGAAATATGTGAAAATTTGAGAAGCCAAAATGCAAAGTTGCCTCTAATGTCACATCAGGTTCCAAATAGACCCTGGGGAAAGTTGGGAATGGATATCGCTGAACTGTTTAGACGGACGTATTTGGTGGTAGTTGACTATTATTCTAAATGGTTAGAAATACGACAGTTACGTAATAAAACTTGTGGAGAAATTATAAAGAAAGTTAAGTCAATTTGTTCTTGTCATGGATTTCCAGATGGCATTATTTACGATAATTCGCCATTTAATGCACATGAAATTAAGACTTATGTAGTGTGACGACGGCCTGACCTACCGTGGATAGGTGAATCACGGAGAGCGGCCGGTCCCAACAAAGGAGGAACCTGATTCATTATCTAAAGAGTTGTGATACGATACAGTTGTATATCCTCATCACGTTACGTATATCAATATATATTATTATTAACCGTAGTTACTGTGTATTAGTGCGTACCCGACTACATCAGAAGTGGTGGTTGTGTTGTGCAAGATGCTGAAAGATAACCGAAAAAGAAAATCACGAAGACCGTCAGATTGTCGCCGTTCTCGATGTCCTGATAATCATTTACATCATCCACAAGTTTGCCGGTTAGTTCTAACGGTAATAAACATAGGAAAACGAGGAAAGGTATAGCAAAACATGCCCAAGTAAGTCACTTGAAAGATGTTATAAAATGTAGCGATCATATGGAGTTTGTTATGTAACCAAGTATACTGGAATTTTACCAGAAAACTGAAGCTATTAGTGAATGGGTAGAAATAATAGAATACAATAGTTAAATATATGATAAATATATGGTCGAATAACACACAAGTTTATTAGTTTATTAAACTAAAAGAAACACGTAATACCTACGATATATTTATGTCTGTGCGAATTTGTATTTCAACACTAGGAAAAAATTAATAAATGACGTCTAAATTTTCCGAAGAAGATTAAGTATCGCTAATAATGGGGACACATCATACTATGACATCCGCTACGGAGGTATTATATGTCACGGACACAAATGTATTAGTAACTAGCTGTTCAAAGAACAAACGAACAAACGAAGAAACAAAAACTTATTAAAATTAAGTATGATAAGACTCATACCAAATAGCTCAATCTATTCTAGACCTAGTAAATAATATAAATATAAACCAGACGCAATTTATTTTATAAATAAAGTAAACGTGGTATCGATATGATGTCACAAACTAGGTCACCAAGGAAATGCATGTAGGCATAGAAAACAAACTGAACTTTTTTGGTAAAAAAAAAGGTCACATCAAAAGAAATTCCATAAGGATGGCCGAACGAGAATGGAAACTAGAGCAAACCGGATTCGATTCTAGCTACCTCTGGAGAAAACACCAAGTTTAAATAATTTTGATACCAATATTATCAAGGACTTTAAAGCATTAATTGCACGAAACACCGAATCACAACAGCATGCCCGCCAACGTATTTTTCTGTTTTGTATTACGATGAATTACGATCTGAATAACACATGAAGAGGACTACAGAAAAGTAATGTCTCAAACGAAGAAATAATAACTTGGATGAAATAGTTGATTTAAGGAAGTCTTTACTCTGTTGCCTGTAGTTATCTAACTGGCTGCAGGTATTTTATAAATTTAAAACAAAAAGCGTATTCTGTTAAAGGAAGTAAGTACTGTACTATTATTGTAAACACACTAAAAAGTGTCGCAAGCGCATCCTGTAATTTGAAATTTTTGGTTGAATTACCACTATATATATGATTTTATCAAAATCAGAAATAAAAGCTGTACATTTCGACTTAATATTAGCTACTCTGGTGGCCGGAAAACAGCTTCTTTGATTATTATAGGTTTAGCGTATCTACATTTGCTTTAACCAGAACAACGTCCTGGATGCGTTGTTTTCAAGAAACACGATAATTATGATTGATAAGTATAGTTTTTCTGTTGGACCATGTTACTTTTAGTATTGTTTTGATGCTTCCTGGAATACTACTTGTATTTAGTGGCATAACTTATGTGTTGACACAGCAACAACTCGTATGTTAAGTTTTAGCAGAGAACTTAGTAGCAGAATGGTTTTCGAAAAGAACCAACATCTTCCAAAATGACGACTACTCCTCCATTTTTTTGGACTTACCAGTTGTTGGCAATTTGATTAGGACTGTATCAAGTTTTGAAGTAACGTCTTTTTACCACTTTCATATATGATTTCAGAATAAACGCAAGCGAAAGTTTAGGGAATCGTTCAATTTGGCTGATGTTGCACCTAATGACAGGTACCATTCTGTATTTGTCGGAAAAGTAGCTCTCCAGTAGGTCACTTCTTGTCCAGCCGTCCAGCCAACCAGCTTGTGTGGCGAAGACCAGGTCATGGTCCAGGGTTTGCCGTCCTGGAACCAACGGGTTAACGTGCCTTCCAAAGTATGACGGCGGAGTGAAAGATCCGTATACCTATCCGGAGATTCGAATCAAGGACCTTTGGAGTGCAAAGACGGTTTGCCACTCATGTCATCATATCGTACGCCCTCGTTGCGGCGATATGAAGCCTTAGCGGCACAAGTCATCATATCGTGCGCCCTCGTGGCAAGCGATATGAAGCCTACGCGGCACAAGTCATCATATCGTGCGCCCTCGTGGCAAGCGATATGAAGCCCACGCGGCACATGTCATATCGTTCGCCCTCGTCTCGTGGCTAGCGATATGAAGCCTACGCGGCACAAGTCATCATATCGTGCGCCCTCGTGGCAAGCGATATGAAGCCCACGCGGCACATGTCATCATATCGTTCGCCCTCGTCTCATGGCAGCGATATGAAGCTTACACGGCACAAGTCATCATATCGTGCGCCCTCGTGGCAAGCGATATGAAGCCCACGCGGCACATGTCATCATATCGTTCGCCCTCGTCTCATGGCGGCGATATGAAGCCTACGCGGCACAAGTCATCATATCGTGCGCCCTCGTGGCAAGCGATATGAAGCCCACGCGGCACAAGTCATCATATCGTGCGCCCTCGTGGCAAGCGATATGAAGCCCACGCGGCACATGTCACCATATCGTTCGCCCTCGTCTCATGGCGGCGATATGAAGCCTACGCGGCACAAGTCATCATATCGTGCGCCCTCGTGGCAAGCGATATGAAGCCCACGCGGCACACGTCATCATATCGTAGGTACGCCCTCCGTGGCGGCGATATGAAGCCTTCGCGGCACATGTCATCATATCGTAGGTACGCCCTCCGTGGCGGCGATATGAAGCCTACGCGACACAAGTCATCATATCGTGCGCCCTCGTGGCAAGCGATATGAAGCCCACGCGGCACATGTCATCATATCGTAGGTACGCCCTCCGTGGCGGCGATATGAAGCCTTCGCGGCACACGTCATCATATCGTAGGTACGCCCTCCGTGGCGGCGATATGAAGCCTTCGCGGCACACGTCATCATATCGTAGGTACGCCCTCCGTGGCGGCGATATGAAGTCTTCGCGGCACACGTCATCATATCGTAGGTACGGCCTCCGTGGCGGCGATATGAAGCCTTCGCGGTACACGTCATCATATCGTAGGTACACCCTCCGTGGCGGCGATATGAAGCCGTAATGGCAATAGGTAAATCAGGAATGGAAAATGGTAACCTACCAATGGAAAAAGATAACACATAAATGGCAATAGGTAAAGCAGCAACTGAAAAAGCTAACTCGCCAATTGAAAAAGGTAACCCACAAATAGCAAAAGGTAACTCGCCAATGACTAAAGGTAACCCTTCAATGGCATAAGGTAAGCTCTTTGCAGCCTCAATTGAAATGAGAAAAGAATGATAATAATAAAGATAATGATAACGCTAATGAAAACGATAATGATAACGCCTAATGATAACGATAATGATAATGAAATGATAACGATAACGATAACTATAATATAAATGAAAATGAAAGTGTAATTTGAAATTGAAAGTCTAAATGAAAAACCTTGGGAAGCAGTAGATTCCCTCAGTAATGATTATATTAATTATTGAGTATTGTTGTTCCTAGGATGTACAGATCGAGGACGATCTGCTTCACAGGATGGCCGTGTAGTGTGACGACGGCCTGACCTACCGTGGATAGGTGAATCACCGAGAGCGGCCGGTCCCAACAAAGGAGGAACCTGATTCATTATCTAAAGAGTTGTGATACGATACAGTTGTATGTCCTAATCACGTTACGTATATCAATATATATTATTATTAACCGTAGTTACTGTGTATTAGTGCGTACCCGACTACACTTACTTGAATACGAATAATGTTAAAATTATAACAATCAGCCCATTACATAGTCAAAGTAATGGACAGGCAGAATCAGCAGTACGAATAGCAAAGATCATGATAAAAATGTAAACATAGAACATAAGAGTATAGATGAATACCTTCTGCATTATAGAAACTGTCAATTACCTGATTTGAATGTATCCCCTGCTCAAATGTTGTTTTCAAGAAAATTAAAAGGCAATCTTTCTCGTGTAGAAAAATTATGAATGCCAAAAGTTGTAAATAGGAAGCTTGTGAATACACAGTTAATAAGTAAACAAAAGAAATATTATAATCGCAAAACAAGGAGTCTGGTGGAAGGAGAAATAGGAGATTGAGTGTTGTTTAGAAAAAAAGATAAAAAATGGCATGAAAGATATATTATTGAAAAATGTAAGCAGCCCAGGTCATTCATAATTGAAAACAGTCAACATAATAGATATAAACGAACTAGACAGCACTTCATAGTAAAAAATAGACAACATTTCAATTATGGAAAGGATCTGAACTACACTGATAATAGATATAATACGTATTTGAATGATAATAAAGAATTTAATTGTAATGTTAAAAATGAGCCGTATGTTCAATTAAGGAATAGGAATTTATTACGAGCGCCGTTACGTTTTGGTTACTAATTTGTTTGCTTGTAATTAGTGATGGATTTAGTTTTGTAATTAATCTTATAGGGAAGGATGTTATACATGTTAGTTTATATAGTTATACAATAGAGCGCATGTCCGAAGGTATGACTACGACCAGTGCGCTCTTCAATACTAGACGACCATACGTCTTTGCAAGAACATGTACATAATATATTATGTTGAGAGTTTCAATTAAGAATAAATATTAAGTTATTTACTACGATGTGTGGCTTTAATATACACCTATGGTATATAACAAAGGAAATATTTCCGGACCTAGTCTGTGTATCTGAAGTTATATTATGCGTAGACATGTAAAATTAATTAGAATTACTCTTGATACAATTAGTCAGCAATCGAATTGTATAACAATGCAAATGAGAATTTTCCTGAAAATATCTGCATGCAGATACTCTGTTAAACCGTATGAATATTCATTATTCGTACATAGTCGGAGTCATTTACACCGCACATATGTATATAGTTAGCGGTCTGCGGACATTCACAAATGAGCAATTGTGAATCTGTTCTGTGAAATGCCAAAAGCATTCCAATTCGAGCGGAAACTTGGTCAAGTGACAGACCTACAAAATCCCGCCGAATGAGGCCTTTAAATTGATTAGCGCGCTATATATTTGCCGTCTATCTGGGTGTTCACTCGACGGGAAATCGTTTCGCATTGGTGGACATCTTCCTCTGTCACCAGTGGTTACCAACAACTGCAACATGAGGATGGACGGAGAGGTCCGCATCTAGAGATAATGCAACGCGGGTACCGATTGGGAGGCCGTAATTCGCCGATTGACAGTTGCTAACGAATCTGCGTTTAATTACCGGCAAATTCGTCGTTTAACTTGAACGTGCGTCATTTGTCATTTGTGATTTGTGTATTAATTATTCATTAGTTCGGATTGCGCTGCGGTTACGTTTATACACTACACGAAATCACGCCGCGCCAATCGGGGGGTTTTGGTATGTCATACCCAATTCAATCGAAAATGTAAACGCGCATCGTCCGCTTATTTGTTTATTTCTGTATTTGCATTATCTAGATTTTAAGTTCTCTAGATTATTTACGACTTGTACTACTTTTACTTTTGTGGTATATCCTTGGAATATGTCTGACACATATGTCTGAAACAATGTGGGGCGGTAAATATAAACTACGAACTTTTGGAGATCTTTTTAAATGTTTATTTTATATCAAAAACAAGCGATCATCTCGAATGCTAACTACAGACTGGCTAGTATTTTATTATAATGCACAAATGAAGTTAAGTTGCAATTGGAATGTCTGACTAAGCGTTTCCTAAGATAGCGTCTACTGTAAGCGGTCGTATAACATGTCCAATGTAAGAGGATAATATAACTCGGCCAAGGAATACTTATTCTAGGAATAGCTATTCCGTTAATTATAATCTGATTTGTAAAAACAGCCCTAATAGTAGGAGTAACTAAGTACAATTTTTAAATAAGCAATGAGAAATGTTATTAATTAAAACACGGAGTTGGATTGAATACCGATATGTATTTTCCTCGCAACCATTTGTGCATGTATGTACAATAGGCTCTCCTACACAGCGGTTAATGTGTTGTATGAAACTGCGTTATAGGAAGTCGAGCATCGCGAATTTTTACGCATGTACCGTGCGCCAGTAGCACTTTGTTGGCCATTACCAATTTTACCAGTTGTACAATTCAAAAATTCAAATTTTATAAGTAACTGAACTTTCTGTTTTACCATTATAAATACATTAAAGATTATCATTTGATGAGTGCTGTACTGAGTTGTGGTAGTACTTCATGTATTGCTTATAAACAGACTATCGCCCTGAGACCCAAACTCCAAAAAATGAAATCTATCAAATTATAGTCTAAATAGTTGATGTAAACGAATTCGATATTACATACCCACTGTCCAATACAATGGATGCGGAGTCTCCGGTGATATATAATTTGTCAATACTCGTGAAACAGACACATTCAAAATTCAACCCACAGAAACTTTCATACTTAACGCAAAATGGTCTGGACATTTAACACTTATATATTAATTTTTCCTTGTTAATTTTACATGCATATGTTTTCTTTTGAACTTTTGTTTGACTCCAACATTCATCGCGCTGTTACGAAACATGTTGGTTTCTACCGTGGTGACAGTTCAAAATAGAAGCGCCATTTTGATGGTCAGTGCGCACTTAGCTTTATATCGGCCGTATGAGTGTACGCACACATAGCTTTATGCATCATTGTTGTTCGAATTGTTAATTTTACATCGATATGTTTTCTTTTGAACTTTTGTTTGACCCCAACATTAATCGCGCTGTTACGAAACATGTTGGTTTCTACCGTGGTGACAGTTGAAAATAGCAGCGCCATTTTGATGGGTAATGCTCACTTAGCTTTATATCGGCCGGATGAGTGTACGCACACATTGCTTTATGCATCATTGTTGTTCGAATTGTTAATTTTACATGGATGTTTTCTTTTGATCTTTGTTTGACTCCAACATTAATCGTGCTGTTACGTAACATGTTGGTTTCTATCGTGGTGACAGTTCAAAATAGCAGCGCCATTTCGATGGTCAATGCGCACTTAGCTTTATATCGGCCGGATGAGTGTACGCACACATTGCTTTATGCATCATTGTTTGACTCCAACATTCATCGCGGTGTTACGAAACATGTTGGTTTCTACCGTGGTGACTAGCAGCGCCATTTTGATGGTCAATGCGCACTTAGCTATATATCGGCCGGATGAGTGTACGTACACATTGCTTTATGCATCATTGTTGTTGGAATTGTTAATTTTACATGGATACGTTCTCTTTTGAACATTTGTTTGACTCCAACAGTCATCGCGCTGTTACGAAACATGTTGGTTTCTACCGTGGTGACAGTTCAAAATAGCATCGCAATTTTGATGGTCAATGCGCACTTAGCTTTATATCGGCCGGATGAGTGTACGCACACATTGCTTTATGCATCAGTGTTGTTCGAATTGTTAATTTTACATGGATACGTTCTCTTTTGAACATTTGTTTGACTCCAACATTCATCGCGCTGTTACGAAACATGTTGGTTTCTACCATGGTGACAGTTCAAAATTGCAGCGCCATTTTGATGGTCAATGCGCACTTACCTTTATATCGGCCGGATGAGTGTACGCACACATTGCTTTATGCATCATTGTTGTTCGAATTGTCAATTTTACATGGATGTTTTCTTTTGAACTTTTGTTTGACTCCAACATTCATCGCGCTGGTACGAAACATGTTGGTTTCTATCGTGGTGACAGTTCAAAATAGCAGCGCCATTTTGATGGTCAGTGCGCACTTAGCTTTATATCGGCCGGATGAGTGTACGCACACATTGCTTTATGCATCATTGTTGTTCGAATTGTTAATTTTACATGGATATGTTTTCTTTTGAACTTTTATTTGTCTCCAACATTCATCGCGCTGTTACGAAATATATTGGTTTCTACCGTGGTGACAGTTCAAAATAGCAGCGGCATTTTGATGGTCAGTGCGCACTTAGCTTTATATAGGCTTTATATAGATGAGTGTACGCACACATTGCACGTTGTACGAGAATCGCGTTATATGAAGATGTTGCCGCAAAATCTTTAATTGTCTCAAACCAACCCGCGGTGTGTGTACATACTAATTTTCGGAGTGCACGCGTGTATCAAAAGCCGACTCCGCACACTTACTTCGCCGAACAAAGTAAATATAGGACAGCAGTGGGCAGTATATTAAAGCCTTATAAAAAATGTACTTGGGTTTGACATTTTTGTGTGACATATAACTTGAAAATGTCACCTCGCATTTAAACGATCGATAATAACATTTTTGTAGGGTACTAAAAGATCAACATTTGCTAATAATTGATTGATGTACGATCTATAGAAAGCCAGATATTGCTACACCCCAATTCACTCATTATTATACATAGTGTGCGCTATTTCTTCTAACCAGCGATTTGATGAAATAAACTACTGGTCAGAAATTCAATTAAGCTACTGTTTCACGTGGGACAAAATCATGAGGCAAAGTTGCAAACGGCATCGTTTCCGAACTGAATTATTTAATTATGCTTTGTCGGAACGGAATACGTTAACATCAACTGACGATGCGCAATTACTTTTCAACTATGCCCAGTCCGTTGCGACGGTGGATAGTTCAGTGCAACGCGGCAGCCCGTCCAACTCTCAATAACAAAATTCCTTGAACAATTGGAACTGGAATCCTTGTTGCCCGGCAGGGAATTCAACTTCTTTCAGTTTGTTATAGACACTTTACCTTGTACCTCCGGTCCGCACCATAAAATGGAATTGAATTATTAATTGGATGGCCATGAGTCTGTAAGTAAATAAAGTTTGTCTGTAGTTTGCATTGCCCTCCCACGAGGATCACAACAGTGCCAGAATTGTTTAACGACTGATTTGCACATATAATACTGCGCTATACTGCACTATGCATTCATATAGACCTTAATTGTGTGTCAATTCGCACATGTTATACATCAAATTATAGATAAAGTGGTTGGACAGGTCGGCGGCGCAACTACTGCAAAATGAAATATATAATTTCTATATTTCTTTTGCTATTTTTACTTTAGCGTGCATCCGTGCGTGCGTGCGTGCGTGCGTGACACACAGACAAATTAAAAACTACAAACATGTGACGTAGGAAAACCGTAGATCCGGCCGTCAAAGTTACAAATGAATTCAACTCGACCGATTTTTTCTGTATTTTTTGCAGGGGTTAGATCAGAGTCAAGAGAAAGTAAAGTTAATAAACGGATAAATATCATAAGCAATGTTTCTTATACATCCATCTGTTTCGACCTCGGGCGTTGGACACTACAGGTCAAATAAGTATAACAAATGTGACAATAAACCTGGTGCAAAAGATACTTAACAACATTTTAAGCATAGTGGAAAAATTGGCGCTGCTACCCACACTTACAAAAAATTGAAACCCCAGAAAAAGTAAAAAGTACTCCTTCAGCGAAAGGAAAATTATTGAGAAAAAGATGCAACAAGAGCGGCATACCATTAATTATGCGTGTAGCTGTTAAACTAGTACCTAGAAAAGGTTCCTGAAATACAACGTGGACTAATTAATAAAGAGTTTCGGAATATGACCGTCAAAGATAAAGAACTTATATTTTTATTAACGTATGTCAAACATTTACAAAAAGAAAAACAACGGAGCAGAGATGTTGCAGTGAGTAAACACAACAACGTGTACATTTAAAGATCACGATGGAGTGAGAACGAACTGTGGAAAGTATTTTCTCTTACTGCCCTGGGCTATAAGAAAACGAATGACAACAATCATAAATATGTTGTCGAAAACTGACAAAAACGCTATTTCACCGCCGACCGTGGAAACATTAACGAAAGAAAAAGTGACCGTGAAAAAATTGTCGAACACATTACCTACAAAATATACCGGCGGCCACAGGAAGGACTCCATAGATGTGGAATGTGAAGCATGCACATCTTGGAGTGAACATGGTGAACGGTATCTATCTGTAAGAGCACAGTATCAGAAGAACTGGAAGAATCCGACGTTGTCGTTACAGTGGATTTGCAGAAGGTAATTTTCTTAAATAAAATATATTAATATTCTACTGCAAGATTTTTTAGATGATAAGGCTTCCCCGCTGTGACACTTTCAAAGAGGTCATTTTTGTACCTAGGTTTTAATGAAAGTTTTATTCCTGAAGGCAAAAACCTGCAGTGCCCCCTTTACAGCAGTGTGGCATGAAGCCACTGCAGGAAGTATCAAGAAAGACATCAGTGCTTTTTAAAAATATATTCTTCAAATTTAGGACATCAATTCATAATTTTATGGATAGACAATTGCGCGGTCTAAAACAAAAATTAGTATCTTTATAGTTTTTTTATATACCTTGTTAATTGGGATGAGATTGCACCGAAACATTTGGAGCTATAATACTTTGAAACTGCTCGCACATTTACGCTGCACATTCTTTCCACCTACGGCATGGTGGAACTTCACTAAAACGAAAACACAAGTTTATGATGAGTTTTTATTTCTAACAGTAAAGAAACCTGTTCACACAGCGTATTTTCTCAAAACAAGTTTATGACTTTAACGATTACATAGAGGCTGTAAAAAAAGAATTTAAAGGAAACACTGTCGTCACGCAAGTCGATAAAAATTCATTTCCTGAATGGCCAGACACCTCCCAGTACAAGATCAGCAAAATAACTCCACGACCGTATCTAAATTCAATGGTTCATATCAATTTTAGAAGAGCTGATAGAACCATGTCATATTCTCAGTTATTTGGAGCTCCGTCCACGTCACTAAACTTTTTAAATCACAAAGCGTTTAAAACTGGAATCCCTATGCCAAAATGTAAACGCATTCCAAATGAAATTTCTAAAATAAGAAAATAAATCATTTTGTCTAAAATTGGACCAATTTATTCCTAATAGGGATGTAACGGAGGTGACATTTCGGTGACGGAGGCGGAGGCGAGAGTCAAGTGTCGACTTTCCCGGAGGTTATAAAAATTGTTCGCCTTTAATAATAATAATAAATTATTCAGTATTAATCGGTAACACATACAATTTTGGGTAGGCAATTTATTGGGTTTATATGGGCAGCGAAGTTGAAGACGGAGGACGTAGATGTATGTAAAATCGACTATTAACATACGTTGGAGGTTGGGTTGGCGATTTATTGGGTTTATACAGGGTCCTGCAACTAAGCTCCCGTCTTCTGTGGCTCACTTACTCATTAAGCTAAGAGTTTCACATTTTGCAGGCTTACCCTGTACTTCAAGGTACAATTCAAGAAATTATTTTTTATTATACAGATTGTTCTAAAAATGTGCAACGCCATAGTAATATATTTTTTTAAATTGCATGCTATACATTTTTCTACACATTTGGAAGCCTTTTATGGTTGCCTACATATCACCAAAATTTTATTGAAATCGGTTGAGTCACCGCAGCGGAAAAAAATAAAAACCAAAAAAAATTGATTTTGCATCGTAGGCTTTAAAAATCAATAAAAACCACAAAATGCAGCTCGTTAATAAAATTTTGCGACGTGCTTATTAACTTAGATGTAATAGTCTCGTTAACCAAGTGACATTGATCCAAATTATACAGGGTGACCAAAATCGAGTGTCAAACTTGTCAAACTTCAAAGCGCGCTATTGTTCTTATTTTAAATTGGAACCCATAATTTTTTTTATGTGAAACGATGCGAAATTAAAGAATAAATATTGTTTCTGAATACAACCCCATCACAATTCCCAATATTTTAAAAGTTATTCGCCAAAAACTCATTTTTCAACGTTTCTAACGGCAATTTTAGGTAATAAATATCGTACGTGGCGTTGAAAAACAATTTATTACATAAAATATAACGCAGAGAGGTATTTTAGATTTTACTGTACTTAATTAAGTAGTTATTCAATTGCTAAATTTACTGAAAAATTTACCTATAGCCACATTTTCGTCCTTACCGCTATAGGTAAATTATGCAGTAAATTTAGCATTTGAATAACTACTTAATTAAGTACACTCAAATCTAAAATACGTCTATTATTTTTTATGAAATAAATTGTTTTTCAAAGCCACGTACGATATTTATTATCTAAAATTGCCGTTGGAAAGGTTGAAAAATGAGTTTTTGGCGAATAAGTTTTAAAATATTGGAAATTGTTATGGGGTTGTATTTAGAAACAATGTTTATTTTTTAATTCTGCATCATTTCGCATAAAAAAATGTATGGGTTCCAATTTAAAATAAGAACAATAACACGCTTTGAAGTTCGACAAGTTTGACACTCGATTTTGGTCACCCTGTATAATTTGGATCAATGTCACTTGGTTAACGAGACTATTACATCTAACTTAATAAGCACGTCGCAAAATTTTATTAACGAGGTGCATTTTGTGGTTTTTATTGATTTTTAAAGCCTACGATGCAAGATCAATTTTTGTTGGTTTTTATTTTTTTCCGCTGCGGTCACTCAACCGATTTCAATAAAATTTTGGTGATATGTAGGCAACCATAAAAGGCTTCCAAATGTGCAGAAAAATGTATAGCATGCAATTTAAAAAAATATATTACCATGGCGTTGCACATTTTTGGAACAGCCTGTATAATAAAAACTAATTTCTTGAATTGTACCTTGAAGTACAAGGGAAGCTTGCAAAATGTCAAACTCTTAACTTAATGAGTAAGTGAGCTACAGAAGACGGGAGCTTAGTTGCAGGACCCTGTATGTGCGACGGACTTGCTGCCCAAAAGATGACAAACTAATATTAAAAAACAATTTAGCGATTTATCTCGACTATTTCAAAAATCCATTATAATAGATTATGTGATCCGAACACATATCGCGGCGGAGTGGGCGATGTACACTCATAACTCCGCCAAAAATATGCGGAGGCGGAGGCGAGAGTTGAAAAACAAGCAAAAGTTCCGCCTTTACGGAGGCGGACCTCCGTTAGATCCCTAGTTCCTAATAATAGATTGAAGTTTTGGCAAAACCTGCCAACAAATAACAATGAAGAGTCAGAAATTGGTGACATCTAAAATTCGATGTCATATAATCCTATGCAAAAGCAATTTTTTAGTTATATTGATTTTGTTTGTTAATAAACATTAATGATTCATCAATTCCCCAATTCTTGTTTTGTATTAATAGAAGATAACTTATATACAGCCTTGGTCAGGAGACTAGTGTGAAATTTCAAAAGAAGATTGAAATTTGGATTGTCTTTACAACAAGATAAAATGCAAGGCTTCAATCCGCTAGTGAAATTCAATCCACCAAATGTAGCTGATTGTCTTTTTGATTTCTTCCGATTAAATCTGTCGTGTTTATGTCGCTGTTTTCTTTCGGATCTGAACATCGGCTAACTCTCGATCGGATTCTGTTGATGTTGGATATTATTCATATTGATTCACATTGAAGATTCGTTTATATAGTAGCATGTTATGTTGCTATAGTAATTATAACTATAATATACGAATGTCAATGTATGTAATTGTAGAGGAATAAAACAGGAATGGAAGTTTATCCTTATTCTCACAGTTATTAGAGTTTTCACGAACCGCACTTTGCTTAGGAAAGCACGTGTTTCAATAGGTTACGGGCCCAGAAAATAGAATGGAGAATTTAACGAAGTTGCAAATTGGTTTGTTGCAAGGGAAGGCTAACTGGTCAACCTGGAGGTACAAGGTACAAATTCTCTTTCGCAGCATCCCAAATGCAAATAATGTTATCGAAGGAAAACTTGAAAGACCAAATCCTTTACAAAAAGGAGATGATGCAGACGTCAAGAGTTACAAGACAGATCTTGCAGTCTTTGTAAGAGCTGACAGCAGTGCTCTGCTTCTATTGACAACAAATATGTGTGACGACACACTAAAGAAAGTCATGCGTTATACGACCGCTCGTGAAGTTTGGCTGGAACTACACAGGATCTATGATGGTGTGAGTGAAGACCGCTCCAGTAATCTATGTATGAGTTTCTTTGGATTTAAGAGAGACTCAGAAGATGATATCACAACTCATCTCTTGAAGTTGAAAAATATGTGGAACGAGCTCAATCTAGAAATGTCTCAAGATAGCAAACAGTTACCCGAACTTTTCAACAAAAGTTCAACATCTGCAAAATCAACATCTGCAAAATTCTGGATACACTTGGCGAGGAATATTTTTCATTCAGGAGTAGCTGGCTTTTAACACCAAAATCAGACAGAAATGTAGAGAATCTAACCAGTCATTTATGTGCTTTTGAAAGAGCCATGGCTAAAAAACAAGTACCTCACGGAGGGATCTTTAGTGCATCTACGAGTATGCAAAAGCACAATAGTGATAAGAATAAGGACGCAAAAATGAAATGCAATTATTGTTCTGAGGTTGGTCACCGTGTAAGGAACTGTCCAAAGTGGATCAGAGATGGTAAACCACCTAAGGAGAAGAATAATGTGCAGAAGAATATTTCTCAGAAAGTGAATATGATGCTCATGTCTATAGAAATGGCACAGGCAAATACGAAAGTGTTTTTGGGAGAACGAGACAGAGATAACTGGTGGGTTGATAATGGTGCAACAAGCCACATAACGAATCGAAGCGATCTTTTCCAAACCTTTGAGTAAAAATTAAAAGTTACTACAGCTAATGGTGACATAGTTCCTGCAATAGGTAAAGGAACTATTATCATTAAAGCAAATGTCAATGAAAAGAATACCGATTACTTTACAAGATATTTGGTATGTACTATCGTGGCCATATATTATGTCCCTTCTTTTGACGTCGATTTTTTCGCAGAACTAGGGGCGAAAAAATTTGAAAACATTCTGAAGCTGTCCGTGATTAATATGCTACAACTCATCAAAATTAGAAAGCTGTATATGTTGGCGTTTCCCGATTTTACCAAATTAAGAAGAATTGGCGCTGTTTTTGCCCCGTAAAATTTATTAGTTTAACTTTAGTAATTAATTACTCCAGAAATAATCTATAGATTTCAACGAATTAAAAAGTAAAATCACCTGCGGAATGCTAGTTTTCAATGTGCATTTTTGTAAAATCATTGGATTGGTGGTTGACCCACAAAAAGCTATATTATGCAATGCCAGCAATTCCGTTACTAGAAGAGCTAGAATAATGAAATATAGACTATCGGCTACCCAATAATTCATAAGTTCAAAGTTTATTACATAATCATTGTTTATCTTGCATTTTTCATATAGAAGATCGTGCTGAAACTCAGCGTGACTTCCGACGCTCTACGGTCTTTGGGGTACTGCGGGGAAGGGAGGCGTTAGCGGTGCTGCCATGTCGTAGAGAACCGACGCAGCTTATTATCAATACACAAAAAGAACGATAACAAGGTAGTAATTTTAACTAACAATTAAATTCTTAATTTTTGCATAATTTGGATTATAATATGTGACCCGGTACGAGAGAAATCTCTTCTATGGATTGGCGTTTATGTTTTCTTCAGTTTCATACAATAAGGTAGTAAACAAAATTTTGATGGAAGCGGATAGATCTAATAATATGGAGTTAGCATATTTTCCGACTAGTGGTGAATACTAAATTAAGATAGCTTGATAAACCCAAAAAATATCTATAAAGTATGCCCGATTTTCTTATATAAATATTCAAACTATTATAACAATTTCAACAGTTTATTCATTAATAATATTTAAATACATGCACAAAAAATATAAAATAAATAGAACTCTTGATATATTACATATATTACAAACGTCAGCTCTGAGCGTATAAAACTTAGAAATAACAAAAAACTTTTACTAATTTAGCATATTTTGCAGATCGTTCGTTAATTTTAAATGCCAATCCCGAAACCTGATTTAAATTGCCAAGAATTTCCATGGGACTTCCAAATGCCTGTTCGTGGTTTTGTTATCTTATTGACTCATTTTGTCATTATTTTTTAATTCGGTAATCTGTCGCCGGATATCCTAATTTCTTTAGCGAGGTATAATCGCCGTGTCGTTAGCTGTATTGTGTCCGTAAACACTGTTCTCCTAGTTCTCACTAATGCACTTGCGATCCGCCACTACCGGCAGCGTCGCTGTCGTTCCCTTCCCCCGCTCGCCCGAAAGACCGAAGAGCGCCGCGTCAATTGCAGCAATCATGAGATGCTTCTACTGGATCCTTTGTAGGCAAAATGCAACATAAACAATGATTATGTAATAAGCTTTAAACCTATGAATTAGTGGGTAGCCTGTAGTCTATATTTTATTATTCTAGCTCTTCTAATAAAGGAATTGCTGGCATTGCATAATATAGCTTTTTGTGGGTCAAGCACTAATCCAATGATTTTACAAAAATGCACATTGAAAGCTAGCACTCCGCAGGTGATTTTACTTTTTAATTCGTTCAAATCTATGGATTATTTCCGGAGTAATTAATTGCTAAACTTAAACGAATAAAATTTACGGGGCAAAAACGGCGCCAATTCGTCTTAATTTGGAAAAATCGGGAAAACGCCAACATATACAGCTATTTATTTTTTATATTAAGCATATTAATCAAGGACAGCATCAGAATTTTTTCAAATTGTTTCGCCCCTAGATTTGCGAGAAAATGAACTTCAAAAGAGGGGACATAATATATGGCCACGTTTCAGAAGAACCTGTACTCAGTATTAGCTGCTCGTGATAAAAATACAGTGTTTTCATATCGAATTCAACGAAATGCAGTTTGGCTATTGATGATGAAACAAAGATTGTTGGAAGACGTTGTCAAAAGGGTGGACTTTACAAGCTAGATGTGAAGAACGTACATCTTGTAAAACAGTTGGAAGTTTTTATGACAACTGAAACTCAGGTGTATCACGAACGACTCGGACATCAAAATAAGAGGCATGTCAGAGCTTTTGTTAAAAGAGAGTTAGGTATCGACCTTCCTCCTGAAGATAAACTTTGTCAAGGTTGTTTATATGGTAAAGCGCATAGATTAAAGTTCAGTACCAGAACAAGAGCATCAAAGCCCGGTGAGTTGATACATATGGATGTATGTGGACCTTTTGATCCATGTTCATATTCAAAATTTAGATAGTTTTTACTTTTTAAAGACGATTATACAAAGTTTCGATTCGTTTACTTCTTGAAAGAAAAGTCAGAAGTTCCTGAAAAATTGAAACTGTTATTGGCTGAAATAAAAGCTTCAGAACGTAATATAAAAGAAATACTCAGTGATAATGGAGGTGAGTTTGATAATCACAAAGTAAAAGATATACTTCAGAAAGAAGGAATACGACAGCGGCTCGTATGCCCTTACACTCCAGAACAGAACGGTTGTGCTGAAAGAGAGAATCGTACCGTAGTAGAAACAGCAAGAGCTCTGATGTATAGACAAAAACAGTTACCGCTTGAGCTATGGGCTGAGCTAGTGAATACGGCAGTTTACATTCTCAATAGAACTGGTCCAACACAACAAGATGTGAAATCACCTTACGAGCTCTGGTATGGAAAGAAAGAAAGTGTTAAGCATTTACGTATCAATGGCAGTACTTGCTACGCACATGTTCCGAAACAAAAGGGAAAGAAGTTACACAAGAAGGCTATTAAAGGCATTTTGGTAGGATATGATACAGACGGTTATCGTATCTGGGTGACTGAAGGCAAGAAAAATAGTCTAATAAGATCTCGAGATGTAACATTTGACGAAAAACCCTTAACCGCTTTAGAGGCTGAGAAGGAAGCAACAACAAAGAGCAAGAAATCGTGGTCTAATATATTTGAAATACCTTTGCCGCCTTCTGAACCTACGGAAATAGAACATCAATGCATCGTAGATTGGCCTATCGAGACAGATGACAATACACGAGATAGAGACAACGTGCTCCCAGATCAGTTAAACCAAAGAGAAGTTTTTCCGGAAGAAGAAATGGAAGATAGAGATCATCAAATTCCGAGAGGTGATTTTACCGAAGATGACGAATTTTTTCACGCATTTGATAGATACGATCTTAGAGATAGATCAACTTTAAAGCGTCCAGTTAAGTTTATTGACTATGCTATGTCAGTTGTAATGAATTTATCCGAGCCATTAACTTATAACGAGGCTATGCAGAATACTGATAAAGACCAATGGCGTCTAACGATGGAAAATGAATTCAATTCACTGAAAGAGAACAATACGTGGACTCTGGAAGAAATTCCTAAAGGACGCAAAGCATTACCGGTAAAATGGGTATATAAGACCAAAAGAAACGTAGACGGTTCTATAGAACGATACAAAGCACGTCTCGTAGTGAAAGGCTTTCGTCAGCGGAAAGGTACTGATTTTGAGGAGACTTTTAGTCCAGTAGCTAGAATGGCAACAATCCGCTCAGTTTTAAGCGTTGCTGCAAGTGAAAGAATGTACTTAGCACAGTATGACGTGATAACAGCATTCTTAAATGGCCACTTAGAGGAAGACATTTTTATTAAACAACCTGAAGGTTTCGAAGATGGTACTAATAAAGTATGTCATCTCAATAGAAGTCTATATGGTTTGAAACAAGCACCAAGATGTTGGAATACTCGATTAAATACAATTTTAAAAGAGTTCGGGTTTGCACAGAGCACAGCAGATCCATGTCTTTACACAAAGGTGGAAGGAAAAGAAAAGATAATTCTGACGGTGTATGTTGATGATGGTTTGATTGCTGAATCAATTCAGAAATTGCCGGACACTTTCTTAGTCAGCTGAAAGAAAGACTTAAGATTACGTCGAAACCGACGTCTTTTTATTTTGGTATTGTAATTCAGAGATGTAACGATGGGAGTATTGTTATAAAACAGGAAGCTTACTCCAACAAAGTGTTAGAGAGATTTGGAATGAGTAATTACAATCCGATCAAGACTCCGATTGAAAATCAGACTTTTGATTCAGGGAGAGAAGAGTCGTCCTTAGAGGAATCAAAAGTGAATTTTCCGTATCGTGAAGCTGTTGGAGCTCTCGCATATTTAATGGTGGGAACGCGCTCTGATATCGCATACGCAGTAGGTATAGTTTCAAGGCAATTAGAGTCACCAACTCTAAATGATTGGCGCAAAGTAAAGCGGATAACGCGCTATCTCAACGAAACTACTGCTTATGGTATAAGATACCAGCCAGATCGACCTAGAAGCTTTCTTTTCGCTAAGAATCAATTTCTTCTTTCCCAGCGTCAATTTTTGTGCTTTGAAACAGCTGGCACTCTAATGTATGTTCCCACAGAAGACGCACTTCTCTGCACCATGGTTCACCAATGTCGTAGCTGGTTTGCGCAAAACCTTCGGCCGCCAATTTAGTCCGCTGATCATTCTCCACCTCATTCTTCAAAATCCTCAGAGTTGCCAACCTCTTCTCCAACCCTGGAACCGCTGGGGTGAGAGACGTGGCGTCTTGATTTGACGAACGCTGCCACACGCGTAATAAATCTTGGGGTACGCATGACTATCAGAGGGAAACCCATCACAGCACACTTGTCAGAAGTTATGTCCAATGTTTACAGTGCGCGCAGTTGCGTCTCGATTTGATCATACAACATTGCTAGGTCCATTTTTGCTCCGTCGATGGCGTTGTGTACAACAAGGATTCAACAATTCTCTCACATATACCTCGACTTGCAAATCTCTACGTTCAAACTTTGACATCAATGACTCGATCATTTTTTCGTAGTCTTTTTCCGGTAGCGGGATTACTTTCTACCAAATTGCTTGCTCTACTACCCGGTACTGTGGCCTGGATCAAGTATTCTACTTTATCGTTCACATCTATATTTGGATCATCATGCACTTTTTGAAATCCAGACCAAAACGGTAACCAATCTTTTATCTCTCCGTTGAAGGTCTTAAACTCGATAATAGGTAATCTAAATCTACGCATAGCTGCTGAGTTTCCTTCTAATACAACGGATTGTTGGTCGTTACGTTCCATCAACTTCTGGCATCGTCCACTTGCTGTGATAAATTTCTCCGCGTAAACGTCCATGACCTCGACGCTTTCCATTTCTGCCAATAATTCCTGCTCAGTTGCGTCCTTTTCGAGTCAGTCACCTTCAATTTGTCAAATTTATTTAGTTGTAGCTCCCACGATACCTCAATGCTATCTGTCGCAACTGCATCTAAATGCTTCTCCAGCTCAGTATAATTTTTCGTAAATATGGAACGTAAAACTCCTCTGTGCTTCTTCTTTTGCTCCAATGTTCTCGTGATGCACGTACGTTCACCATAAATGCGCGAATTATAAGACCACCGGTCATTAAACTCATTGACGGTTCGTGAATAAAACGCCACACGGTTAATTACTCGATTTATTCTTAATATACGCGTGTGTTTAGTTGATACAACGGTACGGACGGACGCGCTACATGCACACTCTACGGAGTTCTAAAACGAACTGACTATCGCGCAACACTCTGTAGCCACGTACGTCTCTCGCTCGATAGGCAACCTAACATGCATCACAAAATAATCAAGAAATCAATACGAATTCCAACACATTATATACAATTTCATAACTTTGTTCGTGAAGAGGACCCACCGAAACAATAAAATAAGTTTTCGAATTATCATTCGATTTTCGTTTCAGTGATTAAACATTACATATCGTTATGTCTGCTAATAATGAACAAATAATAAACGAACAGCAGTATAAGTCCAAATGAAAATTTGAACTGTTAGCGGTCGAAGCTGCAAATAATTTAGTAGTCTGAACCAAGTCGGTTGGGTTACGGCTGTCAGAGGTACCTGTGATTGGAAGAACGTGGCGTGCACCTTTCCACCGTGTAGTCAACAACCTTGTCGTTAATAACACACTCTTAGGCCACAGACCTCCTGTAATTGAATATATCAATATTTTACATTGAACTGCTGTCTTTACTGAAAACTTTAAGTGACGGCTCATGCCTCGCACTCACTGGCACGGATGAGTTATCTGCTCTGCGTTTCCTATTTCTACAGATTTACTCAGCTAAACGAATAATTTTAATTAAATACAATACGAAAATATACACGGGTAAAACCCAAAATCATTAGTTCCTTATTACATCAAACTATTGTCTAAATCTAACTGAAGAAACAAATGAAAACTGAAAATAAAGAGAAAAGAAAAACCCACCAATAATCACCAAAATAAAAACTAATTAACAATTGCTTCTTGAATTGAAAAATGCAATACTAAACCGTAAATTTTAAAAACAGGAACACAAGTTACCCGTAGAACTAATGACGCAATCTACTCCACTCGGCAACATCGCAATAGCGCGGCTCTTAATGCAGCAATCGTGCACGCAAAAATGTAAAGATCGGTAACCTATTCGATTGCAAACCGTCGAGAAACGATTTAGTAACGATTTGTTTTGGGTGGCGTTAGTGCGCGAAATTTTGATAGTAAATAAGTGGCGTTGATGAATATGACGTGTTCCAGCGTTCAGCACAAACTGGATTAGAATATTCGGAGCACCGTAGAAGCCACCTGATTACTTTGCTGAAAACATACATCCGGCAGACCCTCCTGTCCTCCATGCTGACAAAGCCAAAGCGACTACATATAGTAGCATAACTAGCATCATCAATGCCAAATTCATTCTTTAGGAACCACAGAGACCTGCGCTGGATCGACTCTATACAGTTTATATATGTTGCTATAAAAGCCCGAAATACGGTCAAACCTAGGATTAACGCGTTAGTCCTAGGTTTGTCCAATTTTATTTGGAAAAGTCCTTAAAATTCTATTATGCATTTAATTTGAGGCTTTTACCAACCTACATTGGTCAATCCTATGCTTCACCTCTTGGTATTGGTATAAGCCAGTTTTAATAATTTATCAAATAAAAAACATAGTTTTGTCAGAAATGTTTTGTTACGAGTTTGTGTACTATAATGAGTAGGTAGATTACATTATCCCTGTGAAGTGGGTACGAAATTGACAACATAATATCGTAATCATGTAAAGTAAAACACCTCTTTTTTGCAACTAAATTGTTTATTTATTTAAATCAGACCGGTTTCGCGCCTTCGATTAAGGGCATCATCAGTGGTGAAAGCTAAAATACATAAGAGTCGTTAGAATTATGTGCGCCTGGGGTAGGAAACTTCAAACAAATTTCACATTTTTTTTGGTGATTTTTTGGTCAATATCAAATCCGCGATAATCAAAACAGAAACAAACGAAAAAAATTACTCTAGAGTCTAATTACACATAATTGCAGCAAATCCAACTCAACAAAACATCGCATCTGCCCATAGAAAATAAAAATTAAAACAGCCTCCAATGTGCGCTCGATGCTTAAAGTCCCCCCTGTTGAGCAAACAGACAACGCTTCACCTTTCCCCCCAAACTGTTTAATAATAAATTTTTCATATCTTCCCTGAGACCATTGTATATGTGACTGACCTGGTAAGAGAATGACCGTTTATACAGCTCAGTGTGATGGGTAGGTGGAGCAAACAAACCCCCGAATCTTAAGTTAAGGTTATGGACATCCGTTCTACAGCATATCTTCCGCATGAGGTATTGTCGGGTCCTATAGTGGATAGCAACTTATGATACAATATTGCTGCATGCAACACCCTAGTGTTATCCATGTACAACCACCCCAAGTCGCCCAGCCCATTCGATACATGATCGTACTTCGTCAAACCAAAAACAAACAGAACACATGCATTTTGGACACGCTGAACACGCTGCCTATCCGACGCCATCAGGCAAGGACGGTACACGGTATCACAACATGAGATCTTTTGATACTATTAACTATTGTCAATACTAATTGTGAGATAATGTCAAAACATCAGCATTTGACACTACCGGTTCTGTCATTAGACTAAAAAATTTGCAAATCCTGGGTCACTATATAGTATTAAATCAATGCAGATGCGACCGATCTCGATCAAATAGAATTTGCTCTGCAGCTTTACTATTAATTTTACCAAAAAATGTCATAGGCATAAACTATGCAAAATTTCCTCTGCTTTAATTTATTATTTAACTATTTTGACGAAATTACAGAAATGGCGGCTCATTTCTAATATCCTTGAAAAAGGCTTAGAGTAATCACCCAGTTCCTTTGGACCCTTTTGAACCAAAAGCTTTTCAACTCTAAGTTTGATCATGAAACTTCTAAATATGAAGTTCCGTGCCGATACCTTTAGTAGTTTCTCCGGAATCGGATTCACAAAAATTGAGTACACACACACACACACACACACACACACACACATACACACACACAGACATTTTTTTGTACCTTGGTCAAATATGTTCAGGGGACCCAATAGGACATATTTCCGCTAAAATCTAAAAAAAAAATTTCGGCACGATTACAATACTTTACATACTGCGTATGATAAAGTAAAAATAACTACCTACCAAAATTTAGCATTCTTAGTTTCATGCAGCTATTGGCTTTATATAATCTTCATAGCTCACAAAACAACGTATGTGTACTACGGCTTCCAATCCCGGACTATATACTGATCCCGGGATTTCGAGATTAAAGAATTTGTAATTCCGGGATCCCGGGATTCATGACAAAAGCGAAAATTGCCGCATCAAAATGGTTGGGATGACAAATCCAGTCAGTAAGAAACGCATAAAATATATTTTATTGGATAATATCTTTTACCCCGAAACATGATCATCATTTTCAAATTTTACAAGTAGAAAACCAAAATTGACGGTCTAAAAGGTAAAAGGTGTCAAAGTGTGCGTTTTGACATCAATAATAAACAAAATATATAATCTATTAGATAATAACTTGCTCTTACATCTTCAATTTGTTAAAAAAATTTGCATTTTTGTAAAATGTTTCAAGAATAGTCACGGCAAAAGAAATTGTTTGATCGAGCCAAATTTTCATTTTTCATATTGATGCCAATAAAACATTTTGACGTATCTTTGTTTTCTTCTTTAAGATAAAATTGGATAACTTTAGAATTCATATGTCATGGATGTTTATTCATGTGAAGACGTTATTTATTGTTCAAAATTGATGAAATATTCTGTGCAACTTCTTAGAATATTAAATATTCAATTTCTTGTCACGAAAAAAATTAATATTAGATACTTGTACGTATTTCGGTTTACTCAAATACAGTTCAAATAGCCCAACCATACATTATAGATTTTTTTATCTAAGTGCCTTTCTGACAAAACTTTTCCACTAAAAAAAGCGATAATTGTGCGATGAAGAAATGTTAAAAGTGACCATATTACTTCTGCTACAGCTCATCACAAACTCGAGATGCTTCGTACCAAAATATTACATTTTTTAGTTTATGGTAAAATCTCTAAACTGAAAGAAACTGTTTCGCTGTATTTTATTACCTATTTACTAATTTTATATTCTGTACTACATCACTGAATTCAGGTAAAGAAATCCGCCACAAATTTCTATATTTTTAGGTTTATGTTTTTTCGTGTTGTTGAGGGTAAAGTAACAAAAAATACTTAAGCAAGTTGAAAAAGTTCATGTTTGTCTCCATATCGAATTATATCTAGTACTTGCAAAATCTGTTCTTCCTATTATAGCAACATGTTGGTGTAAACGAACATTTTATGCTTGATACTTAATTTAATCAGAAAAGGCGCTGTTATAGACTGATATTCACACTTAAAAAATAGCAGCTCAGTTGATTTATTGTAGGTCAGTTTCGTTAATTACCAAAAAATAAGAAAATAATTTAATGTTAACCTTTTTAGGATACCGGGATTTAGATTTATAATCCCGGGATCCCGAAAAACTCATTATTTTTCGGTATCCCGGGATCCCGTAATCCTGGGACTGGAAGCCCTAATGTGTACACACTGTACACATCCTGGTACAAGCGGTGCGATAAGTTTTTCCTCACCACCAATATTCAAAACATCAAATCAAGTTAGACTTCTTTAATATAAGTACAGATTTTTTGCACTTAGGGCTGATTTTTACATACCTAAAAAGTCCGCAATAGTTATGAGAGAGATCTGTCAGATTTGTTGTGCAATTTTAACTTCTTAAATGGGAAGATGTACTGGCGGCGGTGACACAGGCTAAAATTACGCAACAAATCTGACAGATAACCCTTGATGACTGCAGGTAGGTGAAAACATCAGCGCGTAAGCCCGCCACTGACGGCACTGCGCCGCAGTACGACAAAATCGCACTGCGGCGTTGTACAACTTCGCAGTATACGTTGAGCGGCCACACACGATCCAACCCGGCAGTCTCTGCCATAACAGCGTGTAGTAAAGATGTCGGACAGCGAAGAAGATTTATTGTTAGCTGCAGCTACAGTCAGTGCGTGCAAGATGAAAAAAAAAAAAAAAAATAAAAAAAAATGTTTAAACAAATGTTTTTTTTTGCGTTAATCAAGTTATCGTCAAAATAAAGTTTTAACAGATAGGGTGTTCATTTTATTATAGAAATTTGATAATCTTTTGTTTTTCTAATAGATTAATTCTAAGAACGTTTTTTTGGCGGAATAATTTTTTAAACGCGTCATTTTTGAGTTATAATCAATTAATCAAAACTCCACAACGTCAAATTAAGAATATTTTCCTACAAAAAAAATCTTGGAAAATATATCTTTAAATAAAAAAATATATAAAAATAAACATGAACATCCTATATATTAAAAACTATATTTAAAAGATAGATTGTTTAAACCCAAAGAACTTAGGTTTGATTTTGTTGTAATTTTATTATGGTTGGAGAATTATTCAGGTGTTTAGGTGGTACAATCAGCACGACTCTCTGTTAAAAATTCTACTAGCGACTAAAGTCTAGTTTCCTCAACTAGCTCTACAGAAATTCTACTAAATCTACCAACATTATAATCACCTAAGCACATCCTACAATGCGGTATAATGTACTATCGTGGCCATATATTATGTCTCTTCTTTTGACGTAGATTTTCTTGCAAAATTAGGGGCGAAAAATTTTGATGCTGTCCTTGATCAATATGCTACAATGCATAAATATTAGAAAGATGTATATGTTGGCGTTTTCCTGATTTCTCCAAATTAAGAAGAATTGGCGCTGTTTTTGTCCAGTAAATTTCATTCGTTTAACTTTAGCAATTAATTACTCCGGAAATAATCCATAGATTTCAACGAATTAAAAACTAAAATCACCTGCGGAATGTTTCAATGTACCGTTTTGTAAAATCATTGGCTTAATGGTTGACCCACAGAAAGCTATATTATGCAATGCCAGCCATTCCGTTATTAGAAGAGCTAGAATAATGAAATATAGACCATAGGCTACCCAATAATTCATAGGTTTAACGTTTATTACATAATCATTGTTTATCTTGCATTTTTTATACAAAAGATCGTGCTGAAACTCCGCGTGAATTCCGACGCTCTACGGTCTTTGGTGTGCTGCGGGGAAGGGAGGCGTTAGCGGTGCTGTCATATCGGAAAAGAGTGACACAGCTGAGAGAACCGGGGCAGTTTACTATCAATACACAAAAAGAACGATAACTTTTCAAGATAGTAATTTTAACTAAAAATTAAATTCTTAATTTTTGCATAATTTTGATCATAATATGTGAACCGGTACGAGAGAAATCTATTCTATCGATTGGCGCTTTTGTTTTCTTCAGTTTGTATACAGTAAGGTTGTAAACAAGATTTTGATGGAAGCGGATAGATCTAATAATATGGAGTTAGCAGATTTTCCGATTAGTGGTGGATACTAAATTAAGTTTGCTTGATAAACCCAAAAAATATTTAAAAAGTATGCCCGATTTAGTTATATAAATATTCAAACTATTATAACAGTTTCAACAGTTTATTTATTAATAATATTTAAATACATGCACAAACAATATAAAATACAACTTGATATATTACATATATTACAAACGTCACCTCTGAGCGTATAAAACTTAAAAATATCAAAAAACTTTTACAAATTTAGCATCGTAAATTTATAGACACGTAGAATATTTTGCAGATCACTCATTAATTTTAAATGGTAATCCCGACACCCGATCGAAAATACCAAGAATTCCCATGGGACTTCCAAATGCCTGTTTGTGGTTCGGTTATCTTATCGACTCATTTTGCCATTATATGTCGCCGGATATCCAAATTTCTTCTAGTAACTAATGCACGTGCGATCCCCACTACTGGCAGGCGGCGATACCTTCCCCCGCTCGCCCCAAAGACCGAAGTGCGCCGCGTCAATTGCAGCAATCATGAGATGCTTCAACTCGATCTTTTGTAGGGAAAATGCAAGAGAAGCAATGATTATTTAATAAACTTTAAACCTATGAATTAGTGGGTAGCATATAGTCTATATTTCATTATTCTAGCTCTTCTAACAAACGAATTGCTAGCATTGCATAATATAGCTTTTTGTGAGTCAACCACTAATCCAATGATTTTACAAAAATGCACAAGCTAGCATTCCGCAGGTGATTTTACTTTTTAATTCGTTCAAATCTATGTATTATTTCCGGAGTAATTAATTGCTAAAGTTAAACGAATGAAATTTAGGGAGCAAAAACAACGCCAATTTTTCTTAATTTGGAAAAATCGGGAAAACGCCAACATATACAGCTTTATAATTTTTATGAATTGTAGCATTTTAATCAAGGACAGCATCAGATTTTTCGTTCCTAGTTTTGCGAGAAAATGAACGTCAAAAGAAGGGACATAATATATGGCCACGATAGTATGTACGTAGTATAAAATAAATATTTGTTATATAAATATTAAAGATTGTATAGAACAATACACTATGTATTGACTTATGACTTATGACACTAGATTTTCACTAAACATCGCTAATCGATACACCAGATCTAAAGAAAAATCTACTGTTTTAGAAATACAGTCCACATTTGCTAAGGAGTAAGGATTTTTGTAGTTTTATTAGTATTAGTATAAGTTAAGTTAATACTTACACAAATATAAGTACAGAACAGAAAACTACTAAAAAATATGTCAATCTATCAGATTTTCTATCTACTAAACTCAAAATTTGGTGACCAGATCAATATTTCATTCTACCAGATTTAATAGAAACTCTACTAAGTTGGCAACCCTGAACACAACAAACCCCCAACCCATAGTATCAACTGGTACTGCGCCTCTGTACAGTTTAGTCGCAGAGACACACACGGTCCAATATGGGCATACGAGCAACTGCGGCGTACAACTCGTACTGCTGCAGTTAAAAAATTTTAACTGCAAGTGAAGCAGGCTCAATTTGATCGGTCGTGCCACATGGTAAAATTTCGCCCGATTCATTCCAATTTCGTTGAAATCAACAAAATCGTACTGCGGCGCAGTACCGTCAGTGGCGGCCTTTAGACTCTGCTGTTGATAGAGTTTCTAAAGTCCTATCTACTCCTGGGTTACAGTGGGCAACATGTAGCGTGCGACATCTTATTTTTTGTGATGGACCTTATCTGGTTAATGATATTTTTATTTAAGTTGTCAATGACAGGATATCTATTTGACCCAATGATGTTGCTTGTTGCTGTCGCCATCATTTGCCCTGGTCTAAACTAAGCACAGGCATGTGTCTGCCCAAATAAATTCATCTTTGTTTCACCAGCAGTGCAACCACGAACCAGTGAATCCTAGGTTTGACCATTATGTATTGGTCAATTCTAGGATTAACCGCTATGTCTTGGTAAAAGCCCGCAAGTATATTGATAAATACCATTTTTCGGACATTTACCAATTCATATTGGTCAAACCTAGGATTAACGCGTTAATCCTAGGTTTGACCGCATGTCGGGCTTTTATAGTAACATATACACCACAACCACATACTCAGGATAAAAGCTTACTGTAGGCAGATAATTCGTTTACGACGACAAAAATAAAGCGTCGCTCGTTGAATAAAGCCAAGTATGCTATGCTTACTTGGTCATGCTCTCGACGCGGTCACTGAAAAGCAGCTTTGAAACATTCGGTACCACCGATTAATTAATTGTGGACCAGCGGAGACCTGTATCGAGAGAACATTATTAGATTACATTTTGTAATGCAGGGCGGGGCGAATGGCACTAGTGGTAGCGCGAGATGAAGTTTGTCTTACAATATAAATTCGGTTGATCTACGTCTCGCTGAAGCCCGAGATATTCATCGTTAATCAATTTCTAACGTTAGAAAAGATCTTCATGTCATCAGTATGCATTAAACCGTGACACCTATGAAAGCAATTAGTGACGTTAGATATATACAACAGAAAGAGTAGTGGCCCCAAGCGACTTCCCTGAAGAAGTGCAGATGTTATCTGCATGTGTTTTGATTTAAAGCCGTCTATAAAAACCGTTTTAGATAATTGTATGCAAAGAAATAACCCGGTAATTATGCGAAATGCTAGTAGTCGCTACCTCATCGGCAGATATCTTAACTTACTAAAATCCTTAGACCTGACGTTGTCTTTAATAAATTTTCCTTCATTGGACAAGAAACGATTTCCGCACAGTAATGTCAGTAATGTTGTGCACTGTATTAACCAGATAAAGGTCAGATCAATCTGCTAGAGTAATTTATTACACCCGGAGAGAGGGAGAGAAAGCAAACGGCATTCCCTAAATTTACCGTGCTGGAAATTTACTGGCTTATAATACTCATAGTGAGCCCACAAATAAATTCTAAACTGTTACGCCCACTACTCGTTGTTAAGCGTACATTAAATGGATTGGATTTCGTCTAAGCTTGATGTGGGCTTTCAGGTATTTAATTACTGTCATTGCGCTGGATGAGTACACTGCCATTGCACTCCAGTGTTATCTATTCAATACCCTATGGCAACTGTGCTTCTAAATATTATGAACAAACTAGCCAATGCACAGTGGTCGAACACGCGAAAAGTTGGCCAAATTCTCAAACTTGGTATATAAGGGATTTTAAGGTCGCTGATCACAAATCTAAACTCTAAATTGCTAAAAGCAAAATGGCGGATCCAATATGGTGGACGACTAGTTTATAATATGCTTTGATTTTTTTAAAACGTGGCTGTTTGGGGTTTTTGAGGTAGATGATTATTAAACTGAACTCGCAATTTCCGAAAATAAAATGGCGTACCTAGACAACATGGCGGTCGACTACATTAAAAGATGTTTTAATTTAGTTAATACATGTTTTTTTTTTTTCGTTTTTGGGGTTGCGGAATATAAATCTAAACTAAAATGTTTTTAAAACAAGATGGCGGATCTAATATGGCCAACGACTACATTAAAATATGTGTTGATTTACTGCAAACGTGTATTTTAGGTCGCTGATTATTAATCTGAACTCTGATAAAACAAAATAGTGGTTTACATATGGCGGACAACCACTTTAAAATATGCTTTAATTTATTTGAAACTTGCCTTCAAAGGGTTTTTATGGTAGCTGATTATGAACCTGAACTCTAAATTTCAAAACAACAAAATATAAAAATTGCGGATTGCATATGGCGGACGGCTACTTAGAAAAATTATTTAATTTATTGAAAACGGGGACGAGGACGCGTAGTCATAATTATAAATATGTACCAATTGCAAATTTTACTTTAAAAACTATTCGGCCTCTAATTCTAAATTATCAAGTAATGATAGATCGACAAACACGTTGGTAGTCTTCTTCTTCATTGCTTCTGTGTAGTCATGGAAAAAGAAGTCTCAGTTTCTGACGGAAATGGTCGTAGTAACGAAATAACTTCTTTTAGAAGCAGAATCTTTAATTTTGTTGGCGTTTTATACGAGTTTTTAAACTAATGCTATATATGTAGTGTGACGACGGCCTGATCTACCGTGGATAGGTGAATCACGGACAAAGGAGGAACCTGAATCATTATCTAAAGAGTTGTGATAGGATACAGTTGTATATCATCATTACGTTACGTATATCAATATATATTATTATTAACCGTAGTTACTGTGTATTAGTGCGTACCCGACTAGATCAGAAGTGGTGGTTGTGTTGTGCAAGATGCTGAAAAATAACCGAAAAAGAAAATCACGATGACCGTCAGATTGTCGACGTTCTCGATGTCCTGATTATCATTTACATCATCCACAAGTTTGTCGGTTAGTTCTAGCGGTAATAAACATAGAAAAACGAGGAAAAGTATAGAAAAACATGCCCAAGTAAGTCACTTGAAAGATGTTATAAAATGTCGCGATCATATGGAGCTTGTTATGTCATCAATTATACGGGAATTTGACCAGAAAACTGCAGCTATTACTGAATGGGTAGAAATAGTAGAATACAATAGTTAAATATATGATTGGTCGAATAAAACAAAAGTTTATTACGCACTAAATAAACTAAAAGAAACACGTAATACCTACGATCTATTTATCTCTGTGCGAATTTGTATTTCAACACAAAAAATAACAAAAAGACAATTTTCCGAAGAAGATTAAGTATCGCTAATAATGGCGATACGTCATACTATGACATACGCGATGGAGGTATTATATATGTCAAGGACACAAATGTATTAGTAACTAGCTGTTTAAAGATCAAGTGAAGTACAACAATAAAAACTTATTAAAAATAAGTATGATAAGTCTCATACCAAATAGCTCAACCTATGCTAAACCTAGCAAATAATATAAATATAAACCGGACGCAATTTATTTTATAAATAAAGTAAACATGGTATCCATATGATGTCACAAACCAGCTCATGAAGGAAATGCATGAGGCATAGAAATCTAACACGAAACTTTTTGTCAAAAAAAAAGATCTAAGGATGGCCGAACGAAAATGTACCATTGGAGAAAACACAAAATTAAATAATTTTGATACAAATATTATCAAGGTCTTTAAAGCATCAATTGCACGAAACACCGAATCACAACATAGCGCCCGCCAACGTCTTTTTCTGTTTTGTGTTACAATGGATTACGATGTGAGTAACGAAGGAAGAGGACAACAGCAAAGTAATGTCTCAAACGAAGAAATAATAATTTGGATGGAATAGTTGATTTAAGGAAATCCTTACTCTGTTGAACATCTTTAATAGAGGAAGTTTGCCTGTATTTATCTAACTGGCTGCAAGTATTTTATAAATTTAAAACAAAAAGCGTATTCTATTAAAGGAAGTAAGTACTGTACTATTATTATGAACACACTAACTGGTGTCGCAAGCGCATCCTGTAATTTGAAATTTTTGGCTGACTGACCACTATATATTATTTTATCAAAATCAGAAATAAAAGCTTCACATTTCGACTTATAATTAGCCACTCCTGGCCGGAAAACAGGTTCTCTGATTATTATAGGTTTAGCGTATCTACATTTGCTATGTTTAGTCCTCAATGGCAATAGGTAAAGCAGAAAAGGAAAAAGGTAACCCACAAACTGAAAAAGCTAACTCACCATGGAAAAAGGTAACCCACAAATGGAAAAAGGTAACTCGCCAATGACTAAAGGTAACCCTTCAATGGCATAAGGTAAGCTCTCTGCAACATCAATTGAAATGAGAAAGGAATGATAATGATAAAAATAATGATAACGCTAATGACAAGGAAATGATAACGATAACCGTAATGAAAATGAAAGTGTAATTTGAAATTGAAAGTATAAATGAAAATGAAAGTTAAATTTGAAATTGAAAGTCTAAATGAAAAACCTTGGGAAGCAGTAGATTCCCTCAGTAATGATTATATTAATTATTGTGTATTGTTGTTCCTAGGATGTACAGATCGAGGACGATCTGCTTCACAGGATGGCCGTGTAGTGTGACGACGGCCTGATCTACCGGGGATAGGTGAATCACGGACAAAGGAGGAACCTGAATCATTATCTAAAGAGTTCTGATACGATACAGTTGTATATCATCATTACGTTACGTATATCAATATATATTATTATTAACCGTAGTAACTGTGTATTAGTGCGTACCCGACTACATATTGTAGCGTTTTTCGTTCGTTAAGGTGTGAATTAAAACACTCGGTGTATTAAAATAGTCAACTAATTTATTTAACACTATTACAGTCTTATTAACTAATTATTAAACACGAACACTGTTTAGTGTTCGTTTATAAACATTTATCTTCACTGTATTTATTTTGAACTATTTATGTCGATCTATAATCGCGCCGACGCTCCGACTGCACTCCGAATAACACTGGCCTAGAGAGCGACGGCTCGCTCTTATATACCCGTATCGATCGTTGTGCGGGGATGTTCTACGGTCGCCCAGAACGGTCGCGACTTGTGCTCGCTGTCCGGATAGATCTCTCTGGAATTAGTTGCCTCGAGAACAACCCAGAACTTCTGGCGCCTTCGCGGCTGTTAAGATCGTCACAATATATTATTGGGTCCGATGTGTCTATGGCTCTATTAAGTATATCTTCTAAATTAATTTGTGTCTGTTATTTTTTCTAGAATGAAATTCTCGATCTTGTTTATAAGGTTTATATCTGGCTTCAGAGCCCTCCTCTCCAAAATAACCAACTAGCAGTAAAAAAATGCTACTATTTGTTTTCCATGAATTAGTACCTTCTGGACAGTAGCAGGCATCGGGTACTATGGATATATATTCATAAATAAATTTGCAGTTTTGAAAGTAAAGCGGAAATTTACATGATAAAGAAATTAAAATGATTTTAAAGTAACGTATAAGAGTTTCGTCGACATCGGTAATTTTCCGAAAATAAATCGGGTTGGTTAAATGCCCGTCGAGCCGTATTTCCGTCGTTGGTACTTCCGTTTCCACCTACTTTGGGTTCGTCCACATTTTGACTCATTTTCGTCCAAACCTATTCCTGAATTTCGTGTTTCCGCGTGCAATCAATTTGGCTTTATCTCTTCACCTCTCACTTGCCATTTTTCAATTTCACAGTTATACGAAATGTGCATTATGCACTAAAAAAAGCGAATCCAACAGTGCAGGACTTATTCCACATTGCAATGTGTTAGGTTTTGGTTCAAATTCTTTACGTTCAAACTCCTTTATTTTTTGAAATTGTGTTAGTCCTGCGCCGTAAATAGGACACGCTTGACTATATTTTGTGTCTGTTAACAGATTTAAAACTTTTCCATCAATCAGTGTCGTGAACAAGTTATAATGTATCTTTAATGTTTTTTGGTTGGGAATTTTAATGATAAGGGCGTCAAGGTTTCCTATTTCTTTGTCAATAGATGATTTTTCCTTTAGTTTATGTTCTTTACTTGCTTTTGTGTATTCTAGTTTTAGTGGCTTGCAAAATCGTATTTATTGTGGTGTCCTGGTTATTCCATAAAATTATATTATTGTTTGTAACCAGTCTTAATGGTATTAGAGTTTATGGGTTTTCCATAACCTAAACACGAACCTTTTGGCTGCAAAGTATACATTTTGGCTCTGTGCTTTAGTTAATACTTTAGTTAAGTTCTATTTTATTTACATAGTAAACCTGGGAGAACCAGGGTTGCAGTCCATAAATATTAATATTATTATTTGATGGCTATTGGGAGCAGCGTAAATAAAACTGCTTTACTTTTTTATGCTGACGTTTCGGTTTATTGTTTAAACCTTATTCATAGCTACACCGAAATGCATACAATTATTACAACATCAATATAACTATTACTATCTACTTTATCTGGCCGTGAAAGCCAACATACTTAAATAAAGCACTTGTTATTTTTGAACTTTGTTTAATTCGATCAACATATAAGTCATTTATGGAACATTGATGGATTCGTTCGGATAAAATCCTCTACTATACACCATACATCGCTAATGAAAAAAAAAAAATCTGATGTGGCCAGGCACATGACTTTATCATACAATATATAAAATTAATAGTTTAGCTGCATGAGAATCTATTTGATTGAGATCAGTCGTGTCTGCATTAAAATAAAACTAGTTAGCCAAGATTTAACAGATAAATAAATAATTAAATAAATAAATAATTCCTTTATTAAAATAAGACAATATTAAATGCAACAAAATATTATTTATATTTAGGGCACAGTTCAGCACACTTGTTTCCAAACTGCTTTAATCTTCCACTCAACCCCTTACGCAAACTAGAACTAAGACATAATTGTAGCAATAATATAAAAATTATTCCGAGAACTTATCAAAACAGAAACAAACGAAAAAAATACTCTAGAGTCTAATTACACGTAATTGCAGCAAATCCAACTCAACAAAACATCGCATCTGCCCATAGAAAATTAAAATTAAAACAGGCTCCAATGTGCGCTCGATGCCTAAAGTCCCCCCTGTTGAGCAAACAGACAACGCTTCACCTTTCCCCCAAAACCGTTTAATAATAAATTTTTCATATCTTCCCTGAGACCATTGTATATGTGACTGACCTGGTAAGAGAATGACTGTTTATACAGCTCAGTGTGATGGGTAGGTGGAGCAAACAAACCCCCGAATCTTAAGTTAGGTTATGGACATCCGTTCTACAGCATATCTTCCGCATGAGGTATTGTCGGGTCCTATAGTGGATAGCAACTTATGATACAATATTGCTGCATGCAACACCCTAATGTTATCCATGTACAACCACCCCAAGTCGCCCAGCGCATTCGATACATGATCGTACTTCGTCAAACCAAAAACAAACAGAACACATGCATTTTGGACACGCTGAACACGCTGCCTATCCGACGCCATCAGGCAAGGACGGTACACGGTATCACAACATGAGATCTTTTGATACTATTAACTATTGTCAATACTAATTGTGAGATAATGTCAAAACATCAGCATTTGACAATACCGGTTCTGTCATTAGACTAAACAATTTGCAAATCCTGGGTCACTATATAGTATTAAATCAATGCAGATGCGACCGATCTCGATCAAATAGAATTTGCTCTTACAGCTAAACTATTAATTTTACCAAAAAATGTCATAGGCATAAATTATTCAAAATTTCCTCTGCTTTAATTTATTATTTAACTATTTTGACGAAATTACAGAAATGGCGGCTCATTTCTAAAATCCTTGAAAAAGGCTTAGAGTAATCACCCAGTTCCTTTGGACCCTTTTGAACCAAAATCTTTTCAACTCTAAGTTTGGTCATGAAACTTCTAAATATGAAGTTCCGTGCCGATACCTTTAGTAGTTTCTCCGGAATCGGATTCACAAAAATTGAGTACACACACACACACACACACACACACACACACACACACACACACACGCACACGCACACGCACACGCACCCGCACACGCACCCGCACGCGCACGCGCACGCGCACGCGCACGCGCACGCACACGCACACGCACACGCACACGCACACGCACACGCACACGCACACGCACACGCACACGCACACGCACGCACGCACGCACGCACGCACGCACGCACGCACGCACGCACGCACGCACGCACGCACGCACGCACGCACACACGCACACACGCACACACGCACACACGCACACACGCACACACGCACACACGCACACACGCACACACGCACACACGCACACACGCACACACGCACACACGCACACACGCACACACGCACACACGCACACACCCACACACACACACGCACACACACACACACACACACACACACACACACACACACACACACACACACACACACACACACACACACACACACACACACACACACATACACACACACAGAAATTTTTTTGTACCTTGGTCAAATATGTTCAGGGGACCCAATAGGACATATTTCCGCTAAAATCTAAAAAAAAAGTTCGTCCCGATTACAATACTTTACATACTGCGTATGATAAAGTAAAAATTCGTTTAAAAGTCGGTTGCTTTATAAGACACAAGACTACTGCAGAATGTATATGACACTTGGACAAACGTGTGCAATCTGCGCCTCGTTTATTTAAACTTTATTTAGGACCCGTAAAGAAAAAAGTAACGCTGCACGCAAGGCTCGCACAAATTCTAAATATTTCTACTTTTTAGAGGAATAAAGGAAAACAAAAACGCAAAAAATCAGACTTGATATGAAGTTCTTGAGTCTGAATGCGTATTCAGCACAAAGAAACTTATCCATAACATATATTCAGTTTTTATTCATAAAATCCATTATTCCCCATAGTTAACAATATTTTACGATTGCTAATTGTCTTTTTCTCTAAAATTACTGAAATCACAAACAATCCAGTAAGGTACCAAATTAACATTAGAAAAATTATAAAGTGTATATATTCATATATGTAGGATTGGAAGAAAATAAAACATAACACTTGCGAAAACAATACATTATTTACGTTTTACTTATTGTTATAATCATACTTATTAGTTTGTTAAAAAAAACGTTCGCGAGTGTACAGTTTTATTTTCACCTAATCCTACAAATATAAATATGAAAACCGTTAGTTGCTATAGCTACAAAATAGAGTACGTTACAAGTAGGTATTTTTTACACTCTCTGTATGCGGGTAACGGCCATATTTTAGGTTCATAGATTTTATTCGGTACAGGAGAATTCAACTGAGATAAAAATTAAACAAATCTTGGACAAGCTATATCCCAGGATCTCATCCTTATTTTACTCTTTTTGAGGCTTCTGACCCCTGATTTAGAACATCAACGTAAAGCTGCTTGCAAGGCCCGCACTAATTCTGAATATATTTTTTTTACTTTAAAGTATAATGTCGCCGATTCTTTAAAATTTTCTATGATATCTGTATGCTATCTGCCCGCAGTTTTGGAACAGCCGTTCAACGACCTAATCCACCAACAAAGTTAGCTCCTCCCACTATCCCATACCTACATAAAAACCTCCAACAATTCGTCCTAGACATCCAGACCAGCATATCTACACTATTTACAGTCATCGAACAAACTCACTTCAACTGCGCGGCAACTTTAGCGCATTCCACGCATTAAGTCGATGCATAAAGGCTATTCCGTTGCCTCTGAACCAGAAATTCGTCAAGTTAGAAGGTCGTCAATATTCACGTAGCTTTGAAGAAGCGAGCAATATGGTTCGCGAAACGTCAGCATTTACAAATCTTGACACACGGCATAACCCGGAAGCAGATTATTTTCTAAATGATTCTGGCCGTGAAAGCCTACGTACTTAATTATTATTATTATTATTTAATACGAAGGCAAGGAGAAAATTCGATTGTACAAAATAACGGCCACCTTTTATATTACTACGGACAAACAAAAGGTAGGAATGGGGTTGCTTTTTACATCCACAAGAAATGGACAGACGTGATAGAGCTGAGAGGTATCTCGGAAAGAATAGCTGTGTTAAAGATGAAACTAAATCACAGAACATCTGTTAATATAATTGAAGTGGACGATCTAACAGCCGAAGCTCCTGAAGATGTAATAAACGTATACTACGCAACACTAGAAAATACTCATGATCTAAAAATATACAAAATACAAAATGTACATTGTTCAAGAAAAGAACATCCAGAATGTGGACCTTGCTCTCTCCAGGAGAACGATATAAAACCCAAATACTTACCAACAAGATTAACGTCATAAAAAATATTGAAACAATCAACAGATTTCCTTGTCAGTCTGATCATCGAATGCTAAGGGCCAGGTTTGCGTTTCACAAACACGAATTACGACAAAATAGACATCTACAAAGGAAGCAAATCATAGCGAGAATAAACGAGGAAAATTTTAAAGAGGTACTGAAATCAAACCTAGCTAACCCAGGGACAGTTAAAGGTGACGCACAATCTTATTATAATGACCTAGAAAGGGCACTTCACACAACTGCAAAAAACAATACAGGAGAAAAAGTAAACATCAAGTACATTGAGCAAACACATCTAGAAAACAAAGAAACTAATAGAAGAGAGACGAACGGAAAAGGGACAGAAGAGATTGAAACTCTAAAAGAAATAAATAAGCAGGTAAAGAGGAATATCAGAAAGGACATACGACGGTACAGAATAAGAATGATACAGGAATAGGATATAGGAATTCAGCGCCTCAAAATGTCTCAAAAATCATAACCTACCGATAACCTACCCCACCAACAAGCTGGATTTAGGAGAACATATTCAACCGTTGAGCTGACAGACCCAGGCTTGTTGAAAGACCAACGGAATCCCTGTGGGCAGTCCAATCAGCCCAATCCTGGCTACACTGGTCAATGGTCATGGATGATCTTCTCGACTCGGTTAAGAATACTCTGCCTTACCAATGTCCGTTCATTTACAAGTTTGTTTAGATCTCATCTGTGGAATACCGGAGACGTTGACAGACGTCACTGTATATACAGGCTTCATATGGTAATCATAACAAACTTCAATTTCGGATTGAAAAGGAAACACATCGATCG
Organism: Melinopterus prodromus; assembly: GCA_964023965.1. Lineage (NCBI taxonomy): Eukaryota > Metazoa > Arthropoda > Insecta > Coleoptera > Scarabaeidae > Melinopterus > Melinopterus prodromus. The sequence continues at coordinate 47,262,474 of OZ030391.1, read as the reverse complement.
GTAACATTTTTGGACACCAGGGTGGTGAGAGCATCAGACCAAAGACTCAAACTGGGTTGATACCACCATTCCAACCATTCCAACCATAGCTTGAAACAGAAGATTAACACTGTAATAGGCATGTGAAATCGAGAGAATCAGCCATGTGAGTACACTGTTATATGGTGACACTATCAGAGCTATTGAATCACAAGCATACGGGGATGTTGGGCGAGCTGTCAACATATATACAAAGCTACTACATCTGGGAGATCTGACAGACTCTGTTATACGACTCATTCGACCGTTAACCAATATAGAATTGGTGAAGTACAATGGCTTAACCATCAGCAGACTCTTTGGACGGTTGAAGTATGCTACACCGGACCATTATCGTTCAAACATTGTTTACTGTGTTCCGTGTCTGGGTTGCGACGGCTGTTATGTTGGACAAACAATTCAGTGGCCTACGAATCGAGTCACTCAACATAGGAGTGGGCCCTAGCCACTCACTCAAATGACCGGGACCATCAGTTTGACTTTATGAACGTCAACATTCTGGACGGGGATCGGAATCGAAAAAGGGGGCTTTTCAAGGAAATGTATCACATGCGAGGCAATAACAGTGTAAATTTTAAAACAGATACAAACACTATTAATTGTATGAACAGCTACATTTTTCCTCTAATCAAAACTTGAAAATTATTGTGTTGAATTGGACAATAGTATTGTAAATGACCCGATCACATTTCGCCATATGTATAAGTTATGTGTTTTAAGATGTTCCTGGAGGAGTTTGCTATTCCGTGTGTGTGTCTTGTGTTGGTAATCCTGAGTGCGGCATACCTCGCGCCTTCTGCTGTTTCGACCTGACCTATAAAATAAATGAAACTTATTTGCTAATGATTAATAATATTTATTGGTTTCTAGCATATCATGATTTCAGGTATCATCCCGTCTTCAGTTCTTACGTCAATTCAAGTAATTGGAAAACATGAATAAACTTAACATCAGGACAGGTGCACAGTCTACATTACTCTACATATATAAAAAAATTATATGTAGACTGTGCGTTTGACTATAACTTTATTATCATAATTTTAACTCGATTGATATAATTGTCCGTCTTATCGTCACTGTTAAACAGTGTAACACTCATATCTGTGTATTATTTTTACATATATAGAAGCACAAAAAGAGATATATATAGAAGCACATGGACATAAAAATCCAAAAACTCAATTCAACTGACATTTAAATGTACAAATTGGCAAGTCGTGCAGCAATGAATTCAAAGCATTATATAACTTTATTCCCTGATAAACCGATGATTGCTGGGACACTTTTAATTAATATAAAGGAATCAGCAAATCCAACACAATTCTGGATATGTAGCTGTGCATATTACTTCCGTCGGCATCATAGATTTAATATAGATCAGAGTAGAAAACACATAAAGGTACGGAACGGTTAAGCCTCCGAATTTCTTAAATAAAGGCTTACAATGTTCCCTGTGTTCTATATTTGCCAGCATCTCTTTTGCAGTATAGAAACCCTATATGCATAACTCATGCATCTCCACAAAATAATTGAATAATTAACAGTACTTTTGAACAAAGCTGAATACAAGATTAAAGGAGATTCCACATTAACTATTTCCGCAATGTTCCTAACTTGGAAGGTAATGGTGTTGAGTCTTTTGCAGTGAAAATCTAAATGGTGTTTCCAATTCAAACCGGGGTCTATATAAAAACCCAGCAACTTTATAGATAGTTCATTATCAGGTTTTGGCCTAAACATGATTTATTGTCTTTTGAGCGTTGAGTTTTAACATGTTGTTATTGAACAAATTTTCAACTGCCTGCATATTTATAGTTTTCCTATCGAGTGAATCATTTACTTGGTTGGCTGAATAATTAGTGTTGTGCGTTCTGCAAAAGAACAGTGCCACAAACAGTTAAGTTGTAATTTACACCAGGAAAAGCATTTGATCCAAGTAGATCCTTGCGGAATTCCTAAATTTACTTAGATAGGACTATGCACAAATCTAGACATAGACGTTTAATACCATAATCTCTAGTATTCTAATTAATACTAAGGAGTGTTTTATGGGACACTACATAAAATGCTGTGCTCAAGTCCATAAGCAAAGCAGATGTCTTTTCACTTCTAGAAAAAGCTCTTATAATGTTTTCAACTGTAGCCAACAAGGCTGTAGTAGTTGATCTATTTTTAAGATAGGCAAACTGACTTACACGAAATAAAAAGTTACTTTGAAAAAAAAACTTGTCAGCCTCTCCCTTATTAAAACACCTTAGATAGAATAGGTAAAACTGCAGGGTCTACACTTTCGCACCCTTTTTTAAAAGCTGGTAATATTATTGTAAATTTTTATAGTGTAGGAAAGTATGACTCCTCAAACCATTAATTTATTATGTTTGCCAACGGTGCAACTATATGACTAAAATAAAATGCAGGGTTGCAATAGTTCCAAAGTTTATTAGTAGATTGGTTTTCTGGCAACCTGTTTCGAATAATACTCGTCTTCAGGCAACTATTGGAAGTATTGCAACCCTGCATTTTATTTTATTCAAACCAAAGTTCCCATGGAGCGAATTATTGCAATACTATATGACATTAGCCGTTACGCCATAATAATCTGCTGTTGGGCTGTTCTGTAATTTGGCAATAACATTAAAAACCTCTATTCGTTTATTTGCACTCCTACTTAAATAGTACTCAGCCGAGTGTCGAGTAGGAAGCTGATTAGCTGTAGACCTAGGACGGTTAGCGAAATAATCGCAAACACTTTCTACCGATATTGATCAGTTACAGTCGTTTTAGGTTGCAAGTTTAAATTTGAATTTATTGCATTCCATGCACTCCTGCTCTTGTTAGATACCTCAGAAAGATAAGAACTATTTTTTTTAATCGCTTCGCGCTTTGAATTTCACAGCTGTATTCATTTTTATATCTTTTAAAAATATTTTCAGATTCGTTAGACTTAATGGCTTTTAGGATGGTATATAAAATTGAGAGTACTTCCCTCATTTGTTTGATAATGTCATTAAACCATTTAGGTTTATTGTAAACATTGCTACAGCGCCTCTCACTAATATAAAATTATTATTAAAATAAGCTGCAAAGGCATTGAAGAAATTATTAAACAATTCCACGGAGGAGTTTGCACTGTATATTGTACACCAGGTCCCAATCAACTCTCGATAAATCACCGTCAAAACTGCTTAAGCTTATATAAATATTATAGCTTATCGAAAGTCGTGAACAATGCTATCAGGGTAGCGCCGTCGTCATCCACATGCATCGACAATCTTATTGTGAATATCCCACCGATTGATTATGCTTGTCACATTGTATTAATTTTGATCTGTGAGACCACCGCGCTTTGGTTTTGGATTTAAAGCGTACGTTGAAACCACAAGATTTTCCTGTAGTGTTAAAGTGTAAGACCAAATTCGTTGAATCGCTTTAAGTTTTGTTTAAGTGGTCAGGCGTGGCGTGCGGTTTACGAGTCGAACTGCGCAGATAGTTCTCTTCTGACCCCGGATCTGTTGTTAATCTTAAAGCCTTTAGTACTAAATTCTGTTTTTTAAAGAATGTTCTGTTGAATATTTAAATCTTTACTACGAAATGTTAAAAGTAAAACAAGTAGAGGCTAGCGACTCGCTTATATTGCAGGCTCCCAATAAAATGTAGGCAGTGTGGTCTTGGATAAGATAAATAACAGAAGGTCGAATTATTCGCACAGCAAAACGCTGTCTGGTGACATTCCGTCAGATGCTGCAAACCGCATTGGTAATCACTTTGCAAGTGTGGCCCACAGTACAATCACGAGCAATTTACCTGCCCATATAAATTTGAACTAAATAAACCATATCATACAACGAAGCTTGAAGTCCTTCTTACTTACCCGGTGTATTATGTCGATATTATTGATGCTGTATATTCCGTGAGGCGACTGGCGACGATACAATTCCTATCATAAAGCCTTCTCTAGAGCACAATCTTGAGCCATTAGGTTACTTAATAAATTTGCCGTTTTCATCAGGTATTTTCTCAATCGTCTAAAGATTGTAACGCCTTTTTTTTTCGCAAAAATACCAAAGACCGAAAGTTGCCGAAGAAACACCAAAATACGTCGACTTCCACCAAACCTGTGCTGCTCATGCGTTTCTCCCGGATGCTCCGGCCAACCAGGGAGGTGGTCGTGGGACAGTAACCAAACGGTTCCTTGATACGATGTTCTAGGGCGCCACGTCAGTCTTAATCCGTTGGAGAAACAGCACTCGACTACGAAAGTGCAGCTGAAATAAAGGCAACACAGGGAACAAGCAAAGTAAATGTATCTTCAACCAATTTATTAGCCTCCAAAAGTCAACGATGATATCGCCAATATAATCTGCATCGGTATACAGGTACACAATAATTCGTGGTACAGCCAAAACGTACCACGCAGATGCTACGCCGAAGGCTTGCTTATAATTGGGAATGCACACAAACAAAACAATAAAAACTCAAACAATTCAACACACTTAAGGGCTTCGAGCCCAAACCGCAAATCGTAAAGATAAAAAAAATAATAATAGCGACCGACACGAAGCTTGGCCAAACCGCGCCGCGACTCGCTGTAGATTTGGGTAAAATCCCCAGAAAATTACCGCAACAAACGTCTATGTTGAAAAGTTGATAACAAACAACATTAATATAAAAGGCAATCAATAGCCAAGACGGCAACCCGTCCCAAAAGGAAATGAAATTCCCATCGGCACTCAACTTGGCTAACAAACGGCTTCCGTTAAAAATCTTGAACGATCAAAGGAAATTATACCAGAGGATACCATTTATCCGAATTAAATTCAGAATCCACAAAGATAAATACTGTAACGGGTAATCAAAATTACGAGTACGTAAGGCAAACTCGAAATTAAAGAAAAAGGTAATTAATAACACCTACGGGTTGAGCACCGATGGTCCGAGCGATATCTTCGGATAATTAAACACGTAACAATCAATAACACTGAGCTGAAGGCGCCGGAATGGACAACGATTACTAAATCGTAGCCACACTAATCTAATATTAATCAAATGCGCCACCATAAAACGGTGTGCGAGCGGAAGGCTCCTCGACGGGTAACGATTACACAATCGTAGCGATACTAACTACTAATCAACAAAAGGCACAACCAAAAAAAAAGATATACGAGCTGCCTGCTCCTTCGAGGGACAACGAGCGTCCGCCACAGCTGATCGGAAAAATATAGGACCTCTGACCTTTATCCGGAGCTTCGAGACACTGTTTGCCACCTACAGACGCTCCGATGCTAGCGTTGGATCCTCCACGACGGATAATAATCACCGCACGTGCCGGTCCCGTCACGGTGCCACCAACTCCGACTCGATATACTTCGAAAAGGTCTCGTACCAGATGTCGAAGGACCTACGCAGGGTCTCTTGCCTCGTACCAGGTGACTACTGACTTACGAAGGGTCTCTCGCTTCGTGCTAGGTGACTACGAACGTTCGAGGGGTCTCCGGCCTCGTATTAGGTGACTACGAACCTTCGAGGGGTCTCCTGCCTCATACTAGGTGCCTAAAAAAAGAGGAAATAGTCGTAGAATCGACCCACCAATTGCCACCAGACAATCTCATCGAATCTAAAGAGAGCTTACCCAAAAATAGATGGACACTGGGCCTACGTGAACGTGATAGAAGTTCGTTTAAATCCGCACAGTGGCGTGGTGGCCAGATTTCCACTAAATCAACAACCTGGACACCTGTTGAAGCCTGGTCGAGATAAATCCGCACTACGGCGATAAGGGGGACCTCCAAACTACCAAAATCCTCTCCTATAATTCTCAACGGGCTTCCAAAAATCTATCACACGTGTACACTCCAAGATGATTGACAAGATAAGACGCCGGAAAAGCACGCTGCAAGCCGCACTACGGCCACGAAAAATAACGGCCGGAAACGCAGAAAAAACGGAAACCTAGAATTTCTGTCGGAATAGGGAAACCAAGGGAAAGTTAAACCAAGTAACAGCGGCGAACTATAGTACAAAGTGAACAACGATTTTGCAAGACAAAATTCCGTGAATCCAAACAGTAAAAACCGTGGGATCTAATTAAATGTAAATGACGGGGGCGTGGCCTCGGCAATTTTGCGCGCGGAAACCCGATGCTAGCAGCGTTCCACACCCTGCCGAGTTCCTGCCGAGCTCCACCAAGTTGCCCTAGACAGCGATAGATGGCGCTACCCATACGGAATATCAAACAAATCACGCAGAACAATTCGCCGCGTTACACTCCCCCTCTCCTCTCACAGAGGAAAATTTCCACGAAAGTTTCCGACCCAGATCCAAAGGAGCGAACCGAACGCATCAAACTGCAAACCCGTGTGTCCAACGATGCCTCCACACCAACAACTCAACTACCAAGCAATAAAAAAGCTTGAGGGGCCAGCACCAGATGCCAAGGCGGTGCAACGACAACAGTAGGGAGGGGAAAAGGTATGGGGAGAGGACAACACAAAAGAAGGAAGGGACGGGCAGTTGCGTAAGATGCGGAAAAGTGCATCAAACCTCGTTCGTACCCATCGACAGCACTGGAAACCAGCAATAACACATAGGGACAGGAACCAAGGAACTCACCACTGCTGCCACCGCACAACCCCAACACCAGGCACCGACGACTCGCGCCCCGAAAACAAAAAATAGAGCTGACCACAGCTCTCAACAAAAAGGGTACCACCCAACAACAAAAAGAAACTACGATAAGCAAGACAAAAACCCAGGGGACACCAGAACAAACCCCTGGGGTGGTGGTACTAACAAACAGAGAAATCCCAAAACTAAGGAAGACGGCCAATCAACCGAAATACCGCCAACCGAAGTATAACGTCAAAATGACGACAAAGCTAACAACCTAGCCGAAATCGTTTTGCAACGATGAGGAGTCCTCACGCATTGTGAGACGCTCCCTTTCCCGATCCCTACAAGAGATGATGGTAGGTGGAAGTCTTCCGTGGCCTTTTACCAGACTCTTACTGGTGGCAGGTTCGCCGTGTCCGTATTCTGTAAGCCCCGGAACACAGAGCGCTGGTGCACAACACTGAAACAACAGCACCTACAAAACAAAACGAAACACAGCAAGCCCCAAAATTACCAAGCGCTGGGAAACGCATCAACAACGACCCACAAGGCCACGCTCAACAGGGAGCGAACAATCCGGCACCATGCCACAAATACGCCATCACGGCAGACGCCAACCTCGCCAATCCAGACACGAAGAAGGGTCCTACAAACTAAATAACAACCACGAGCTCCCCGTTCCGTCACGGAAGAAGGCAAAAGGCATGCATAAAATCCGCAGAGCGACAAACCGATCATCTCCTCCAGATCCGAAAAGGGTACCCGCACCAACACGGGAATCCACTGGAACTCCTGCAAAACAAAGATATAACAAAACCTACAACACCCGAGAACGAAATCCTATAACAACACAAGTTCGCCAGTCTCAATCAAAGAAGCAAAGCCAAGACCCAAAAAAAAAGAAACTAGACCCAACCGGCAAAGTCCAAGACCTAATTATCTCCTCCTAATTAATGATTAATGGCCCCACGTTGGGCGCCAATGTAACGCCTTTTTTTTTCGCAAAAATACCAAAGACCGAAAGTTGCCGAAGAAACACCAAAATACGTCGACTTCCACCAAACCTGTGCTGCTCATGCGTTTCTCCCGGATGCTCCGGCCAACCAGGGAGGTGGTCGTGGGACAGTAACCAAACGGTTCCTTGATACGATGTTCTAGGGCGCCACGTCAGTCTTAATCCGTTGGAGAAACAGCACTCGACTACGAAAGTGCAGCTGAAATAAAGGCAACACAGGGAACAAGCAAAGTAAATGTATCTTCAACCAATTTATTAGCCTCCAAAAGTCAACGATGATATCGCCAATATAATCTGCATCGGTATACAGGTACACAATAATTCGTGGTACAGCCAAAACGTACCACGCAGATGCTACGCCGAAGGCTTGCTTATAATTGGGAATGCACACAAACAAAACAATAAAAACTCAAACAATTCAACACACTTAAGGGCTTCGAGCCCAAACCGCAAATCGTAAAGATAAAAAAAATAATAATAGCGACCGACACGAAGCTTGGCCAAACCGCGCCGCGACTCGCTGTAGATTTGGGTAAAATCCCCAGAAAATTACCGCAACAAACGTCTATGTTGAAAAGTTGATAACAAACAACATTAATATAAAAGGCAATCAATAGCCAAGACGGCAACCCGTCCCAAAAGGAAATGAAATTCCCATCGGCACTCAACTTGGCTAACAAACGGCTTCCGTTAAAAATCTTGAACGATCAAAGGAAATTATACCAGAGGATACCATTTATCCGAATTAAATTCAGAATCCACAAAGATAAATACTGTAACGGGTAATCAAAATTACGAGTACGTAAGGCAAACTCGAAATTAAAGAAAAAGGTAATTAATAACACCTACGGGTTGAGCACCGATGGTCCGAGCGATATCTTCGGATAATTAAACACGTAACAATCAATAACACTGAGCTGAAGGCGCCGGAATGGACAACGATTACTAAATCGTAGCCACACTAATCTAATATTAATCAAATGCGCCACCATAAAACGGTGTGCGAGCGGAAGGCTCCTCGACGGGTAACGATTACACAATCGTAGCGATACTAACTACTAATCAACAAAAGGCACAACCAAAAAAAAAGATATACGAGCTGCCTGCTCCTTCGAGGGACAACGAGCGTCCGCCACAGCTGATCGGAAAAATATAGGACCTCTGACCTTTATCCGGAGCTTCGAGACACTGTTTGCCACCTACAGACGCTCCGATGCTAGCGTTGGATCCTCCACGACGGATAATAATCACCGCACGTGCCGGTCCCGTCACGGTGCCACCAACTCCGACTCGATATACTTCGAAAAGGTCTCGTACCAGATGTCGAAGGACCTACGCAGGGTCTCTTGCCTCGTACCAGGTGACTACTGACTTACGAAGGGTCTCTCGCTTCGTGCTAGGTGACTACGAACGTTCGAGGGGTCTCCGGCCTCGTATTAGGTGACTACGAACCTTCGAGGGGTCTCCTGCCTCATACTAGGTGCCTAAAAAAAGAGGAAATAGTCGTAGAATCGACCCACCAATTGCCACCAGACAATCTCATCGAATCTAAAGAGAGCTTACCCAAAAATAGATGGACACTGGGCCTACGTGAACGTGATAGAAGTTCGTTTAAATCCGCACAGTGGCGTGGTGGCCAGATTTCCACTAAATCAACAACCTGGACACCTGTTGAAGCCTGGTCGAGATAAATCCGCACTACGGCGATAAGGGGGACCTCCAAACTACCAAAATCCTCTCCTATAATTCTCAACGGGCTTCCAAAAATCTATCACACGTGTACACTCCAAGATGATTGACAAGATAAGACGCCGGAAAAGCACGCTGCAAGCCGCACTACGGCCACGAAAAATAACGGCCGGAAACGCAGAAAAAACGGAAACCTAGAATTTCTGTCGGAATAGGGAAACCAAGGGAAAGTTAAACCAAGTAACAGCGGCGAACTATAGTACAAAGTGAACAACGATTTTGCAAGACAAAATTCCGTGAATCCAAACAGTAAAAACCGTGGGATCTAATTAAATGTAAATGACGGGGGCGTGGCCTCGGCAATTTTGCGCGCGGAAACCCGATGCTAGCAGCGTTCCACACCCTGCCGAGTTCCTGCCGAGCTCCACCAAGTTGCCCTAGACAGCGATAGATGGCGCTACCCATACGGAATATCAAACAAATCACGCAGAACAATTCGCCGCGTTACAAGATTGCAGTTTAGCCTTTGTTTAAGAAAGGGGACAAAACTGATGTAATAAATATCGATCAGTTAATATTTTAATTTTGTTCTCCATAGTTTATGAGCGTGTTGTAAACTATAAACTAAACTTATATTTAAAAAAGTTTAACTGTTGTACGGTGGTGTGGCCAATGACCATACACATGCAGAGGATGTAGAGGAAGTGTTACTTACGCGCTGTATCAATTAAAAAAGACGAGAAGAAGACGAGACAAGAAGCTTGGAGGTTGTAAAAGCGTTTATTTTGGAAACTTCTACTCCATCATGAAGAACGGATATTTTTTTGCGGGGCAATCCGGACTTGGCGGCAGTTCTCGTATATATATATATATATAACGGGAGTGAATTCTCGTAGAAATCTGTATTAACTATTTCCAATGTTCATATATATATATATATATATATATAAATATATATACGAGAACTGCCGCCAAGTCCGGCTTGAAATATATATATATATATATATATATATAAGCAAATAATCTTGGGAATTTTAGGTCCTAGGGCGAAATTAAGGTAACTCCTTTTTTCTTAGTTCAAATTTTCGCTGTATTATAAAAGCTTCATCAGGAACAAGCTAAAATACACAAAAAATCCTAACTTCTAACGGCAATTAACAATGATTAATAAACAAACTTACAACCAGAGTTTTGAGAAGTCGGCCTAGGCAAAGGAATCATCCGCAAATCGAAAGAGGCCCAGCACGAAACATATTAACGTGATCACAAGGCAAACAACATTAAACAATCACACTAAAACAATTTAAACGTCGTGTATACCGCACATGCGGCCACTCTTCAACGAACAACTGTGAACAACAAACGTGAACTATGCAGCGAGCCCACATCTATCCGAAGTTTGCTGGGTTGCCAACACCAACACGAACTGAATCGCGTGAATTTTTAAAATTACAATTAATGAGAAATTAATAAATACTGCTCAGCTGACTAGTGTCTGATTTAAAGTTTAAACACTCAGTAATATTACGCTGTATATAAAACATTTCTAAAAACAGCCTGGCTCTATAGTTATTTTCTTTAGCAATAACCTCCGTTTGTTCCCAATTTATGACATGGTTGCTGTTCACCCCGTGCAGAGCAACCGCGCAGTTCTTTTTCTTTAACTTAGTGTAGCTCTTATGCAATTTTAAGCGTGATTTGAGCCATTGGCTAGTTTGGCCGTAATATTTCAAGTCACAGCCCCCACAAGGAATGCAATAAATAACATTGGATTGCAATGGCAAAGGGGTTTTATCTTTGATGTTGGAAAAAATTGCGCTAATGGTTTTCTTGCTCAAGACCACACGAAAGGCATCGTTCTTGAAAATATTAACTAACTTGACGGAAAGATTGCTAATCAGCGTCAGTTTCTTGTATCTTACAAGGGGCGCACTGCAACCGTCATCCGTGGCATACTCATGAAATGGGGTGTTATACAAGAGTTTATGAATTAAAGATTTTGGGTATCCATTATTGCAAAACATAAGACTCAACTTCCTAAGGTTCTTATCTGTGAAGCAGATATCGCCAATACGAACTACCCTGTTCTTCATCGCCAACACGGTGTTGATTTTGTGGTTAATAGAATGGCTGGAGTGAAAATTAATATATCTGCCTGAGGCAGTGGGTTTCATGTACCAGTCCAAAATAATCTTGTTAGATATTGGTTCACGTATCACCATAGTGTCCAGAAAAGGGACCCCACAGTCTACCTCTCTCAACCGTGAATTGTAAGTGGGAATTGAAGTTATTAAAAATAGTTAAGATTTCTTCCACTTTGTCATGAGGGACAGCACATATAATGTCATCCACATATTTAAATAAGAAAGGCAGACCAAAGGAAAGTCTCCCGACACAATCCTTTAAAAGGCAATCCATAACAAGCTGAGCTAAGCTTGAGAATATGGGACTCAGTGGGGAACCCATAGGAGTACCAAAAATTTGCCTATAGAATCTGCCCTGAAAGGTGAAATAGCAATTCGTGTACGTGAACCTTACCAATTCTAAAAACAAGCTAAGAGGAACAGAGCAGCCGGCACCAATAACTTCCCAACTACTCTCAATGGTTGTGAGAACCAATTCCAAAGGGATGTTAGTGTACAAGGAGACCACATCCAATGATATAACAACGTAATTAGGCGGGAGAGTTCTATTCTCCATCACAGTAAAATAAATAAAAAGATCCAATCTCTTTTCTGATGTAATTTTATTTTTAGCACTTATGGCGACCGGTTTCGAACTCACGTTCGTCTTCAAGGGCCATGCTACAACAGGAACAACGTATAAAAATACAATAATACAAAGAATACTAATACACACATAAATAAGTCAAAAAATTTTGTGAAAATGTCGAAAATTTCAAAAATCAAAAATCCTTAGTAAATTTTCAATAAATTAAGAACAGAACATGCACAAATTGTCACAATCATTACAATTATATCAACAATTAACAAAAATAACAATCAAATTACCGTCGGGCTACATCAAATCGAGGTCACGTGTCATAATGCTTGGGGTTATGTAAATTCATGACGCCTTAGATTTATTCTCTTTCAATTTCGGTTACAATTCGGTTTTATAATTGGCAAAACAGCTTCACGTCTGAAAAATATGCACAATATGCCCTATTAGTACTATGTACAATTACAAATTAAAATCGAACAACGTACCTGGGCACCAGAAAACTTTAGCGAGTGGACAGAGTCGTGTATAAATGAGAACTGAATGCAGCGACTAGTCTATCCGTTCTCGGTAGCGTCCGGTACCCTTACATATTTGGCGCCACTTTTAAAAAGTTTTTCAAAAAGATGGTTTTTATTAACTTCAATGATTTCGTTCAGAAGCAGGCCTGGGTATTTATAATTGTGACGGTATATTTCTAGGTCTTCTAATATATTTAACTTTTTTGATTTGTCCACTTCATGCATTAGTTGTATGTTGTTTCTGTCTATATTATGACCTTGTTCATTGACATGTTTATAAACGCTAGAATCGCGGTTAGTAAGGTGTTCCTTGAATCTGGTTAACAAACTGCGTCCTGATTGCCCTATGTATACTTTATCACACTGATTGCAAGTTATCTTATAAACGCCACTTTTGTTAAGTTTATCAGAAATAGGTTTCGTGTTGTTGAGTTGGTTGCCTAACTTGTTGTTGTTTTTGAAAATAGTGTGTATTTCGTGTTTATTGAGTATAGATGCAATTTTATAGGACAACCTTCCCTGAAAATTTAGAGAAATGAATCTGGTCTTGGCGCAATAATGTGGGTAAAGTTCTTTAATGACACATTTAGATTGGATGTTGTTGTATATGGATTGCATCTCGCCCACTGTATAATCATTATTAATGCCTATAGTAATGATATTATTAATCTCTCTTTTAAATTCTGCGGTTTCTAAAGGGATGGTAAGGGCTCTATGGAAAAGGTATCTGAAGGCAGCCTGTTTGTTACTATTTGAGGTGTAAGATGTCTTTGGGATTATAATGTCAGTGTGGGTGGGTTTACGGTATATGTCAAATATTAACTGATTAGTGTCCAAATTCTTTTTAATTTGCAAATCTAGGAATCGCAAAGTGTTATCATTTTCTCGTTCAATAGTAAAATCAAGGTTACCCAAACTATTTAAAATGTTATGCAGAGCCAAGAGTTGAGCATCATTTACCATCCCTTTAGAAACCGCAGAATTTAAAAGAGAGATTAATAATATCATTACTATAGGCATTAATAATGATTATACAGTGGGCGAGATGCAATCCATATACAACAACATCCAATCTAAATGTGTCATTAAAGAACTTTACCCACATTATTGCGCCAAGACCAGATTCATTTCTCTAAATTTTCAGGGAAGGTTGTCCTATAAAATTGCATCTATACTCAATAAACACGAAATACACACTATTTTCAAAAACAACAACAAGTTAGGCAACCAACTCAACAACACGAAACCTATTTCTGATAAACTTAACAAAAGTGGCGTTTATAAGATAACTTGCAATCAGTGTGATAAAGTATACATAGGGCAATCAGGACGCAGTTTGTTAACCAGATTCAAGGAACACCTTACTAACCGCGATTCTAGCGTTTATAAACATGTCAATGAACAAGGTCATAATATAGACAGAAACAACATACAACTAATGCATGAAGTGGACAAATCAAAAAAGTTAAATATCTTAGAAGACCTAGAAATATACCGTCACAATTATAAATACCCAGGCCTGCTTCTGAACGAAATCATTGAAGTTAATAAAAACCATCTTTTTGAAAAACTTTTTAAAAGTGGCGCCAAATATGTAAGGGTACCGGACGCTACCGAGAACGGATAGACTAGTCGCTGCATTCAGTTCTCATTTATACACGACTCTGTCCACTCGCTAATGTTTTCTGGTGCCCAGGTACGTTGTTCGATTTTAATTTGTAATTGTACATAGTACTAATAGGGCATATTGTGCATATTTTTCAGACGTGAAGCTGTTTTGCCAATTATAAAACCGAATTGTAACCGAAATTGAAAGAGAATAAATCTAAGGCGTCATGAATTTACATAACCCCAAGCATTATGACACGTGACCTCGATTTGATGTAGCCCGACGGTAATTTGATTGTTATTTTTGTTAATTGTTGATATAATTGTAATGATTGTGACAATTTGTGCATGTTCTGTTCTTAATTTATTGAAAATTTATTAAGGATTTTTGATTTTTGAAATTTTCGACATTTTCACAAAATTTTTTGACTTATTTATGTGTGTATTAGTATTCTTTGTATTATTGTATTTTTATACGTTGTTCCTGTTGTAGCATGGCCCTTGAAGACGAACGTGAGTTCGAAACCGGTCGCCATAAGTGCTAAAAATAAAATTACATCAGAAAAGAGATTGGATCTTTTTATTTATTTTACTGTTATTTTAACTGGTGTAAGATGGAGGAATTCATTATTACTATTCTCCATCATACTGCAAAAAGTAAAAGTATCCTTCATGTTATATTTTTCATCATAGTTCAAGGGTGATTGTAAAATATTTGCTAAGAAACCGGAGAGAGCAAATGTTGGGTGCCTATGGATGAGACTATTGGGCGGAGGGGGATATTGGGTTTATGAATTTTTGCAAGCCATAAAACCTAGACGAGCCGAATTATACTTTATGAGCGACTTGGCAGTGCAATCATCTATCAGCTTACTTCTTAGTGTTGACCAATTCATTGTTCTTTTTCTGTAGTGTTATAGTGGGATCCCGAGCGAGAGGCTGATAGATAGCTACGTCATTGCGGAGGGATAAAGCTTCGCTAGTGTATTTCTCCTTGCTGATAGCAACAGTGTCACTGCCTTTCTCCGCCCTGGTTATAAGTATGCCAGGTTTGCTTTTAAGAAAAGAAGCTGTTATATATATATATATATATATATATATATATATATATATATATATATATATATATATATATATATATATATATATATATATATATATATATATATATATATATATATATATATATATATATATATATATATATATATATATATATATATAGTAGAAGATTAATGGGAAACCAGTCTGTATATTTTCTTTATTTTTTCTCTTTGCTAATATTTCGGATGAATTTGCATCCTTCATCAGAGCTCGGAAATATCACTATAAACTATATAACATTATGAAACATGTAAAAAACTCGTAAAAAACTCTTGTCAAACGAGTTTCCAAACAACACATTCCCGGATCGTCAAGCACCAAGCCAACAATACTTTCTGCGACTGTATCGAAGATTGCGAAACAACGAAAATTCTTTTACTAAAGTAAGAAGAAAGAAGCTCTTTATTATTGATGAAGAAACGGAGACAAATGTGCTAGCGCATTTTGTAGCTTACACTAAAATATCGATCAGAAACTGTGCAAGAGAATTAGAAGTAAAAAGGGCCACTGTCCACGCAATTTTAAAAAAGAATAAATTCCATCCCTACAAAATAAATAAAGTGCAAACATTATTAGCTGGTGATGAAGAAAGAAGATTAGTGTTCTCTAATTGGTTTATACATTTTTGCAATGAACGACGAGATAATTTTAAGTTTATTTTGTGGTCAGATGAAGCTAACTTTTCAAACACAGGTATGCGCAATAAACACAATGAGCATTATTGGAGTAAAGAAAATCCTTTAGTAGTGGATCCACGTAATCCACAAAACCGATTTAGTTTAAATGTTTGGTGCGGCATAATAGGATCTAAACTTGTTGGCCCTATTTTTTATCACGGCACGTTAACCGGACAACGTTATGTTGAATTAATAACGCCAGTTATTGAAGATTTCCTGGACCATGTTCCTATTATTCAAAACGGCCGCATTTACTTTCAACAGGATGGCGCACCTGCTCATAATAGCATACAATCTGTTAATTACTTAAATACAACTTTTGACCAGCGATGGATAGGAACAAACGCGCCAGTTCGTTGGCCTCCTCGGTCCCCTGATTTAACGCCGCTTGATTTTTATCTTTGGGGCTCTGTGAAAGACGTAGTTCACCAGGAAAGACATCAGAATGTGGAAGAGTTAGAAATAGCGGTAAGAAACGCATTAAACAACATCGACGGCAGAACAATCTTAAAAGCCACTCGAAGTGTAAAAAAAGAGCTCAAAAGTGCGTAGATCAAGAAGGTGGTACTTTTGAACATTTATTACTTTGAAAAACATGTATTCAATTAATTTACAATTTTATACATTGCTGTTGTTGTTAAGTATTTATGTATCTATTTGTTTCTACTTATTTTTATGTAGTGTGCATAGTGCGATTAATGTTATTACTCATTAAAATTTCTTCCAACTATGTAAAAAGATGCAGTCACATTAAAAAAAAAATATTCACAAGAATATTTTGAAAACCAAATTTTGAATTATTATTTTGTTTTCATATTCTTAATAACCGAAGAAAATACTACTAGTTTGCTTATTTAACCAACGTTGTATCTGCTTTAATAACAAAGTTACCAATGGTGAACCGATAATTTTGGACACCCTGTATATATATATATTGGAGAAAAGCTTCTTTGATCGTAATAGTGTAGAGAGTGGGTTGGTTGGGTGTTCGATCAATTAAATAGTAGAAAAACTCGCTTTCTTTGTTAAATGCTATATTTCGAACCTTTATAAGTTCTTCTTCACACATTAAAAAATCTACAATAAGAGAACAAGCATAGAATGAGCAGTCAGAACAATCGTAATAAAAATCAAAATACAACACTTACGTGGAGTTATATGAGGCGGCAAGAACTGCAGTCAGTCTGTTCACGAATATACCTTTGAACCTTGTCACTGACATTGTTGTGGAGAAGTGGGATTTGATTGTGCCGAATTGTTCCTTTACTTTGGAAGCCTTCGTTGAGACATTAAAGTTTGTTTTCTCCAACGTATTGTTCTGCAAGTGTTTGGTACACCCATGGGTTCCCCTATAAGTCCCATCCTGGCGGTTATTGTGATGGATTACGTATTGGATCATACTGTGCTATTTTTTGGTTTTCACACACCTTTTCTGTACAAGTTTGTTGATGACATTGTCACTTGCATTCCGATAGGTGGAGTGGAGGACACGTTGACGATACTTAATAGTTTTAATACTAATATACAATTCACCGTTGAGTTGGAAAATGATGGTTGCGTTCCTTTTCTAGATTGCAGGTTATTGAACATGGGGAACGGTTCTGTTTCCACTGACTGGTTCACAAAGCCAACTTACTCCGGCCGTTACATAAATTACCACTCAGGTCATGCCTTCAGCCATAAAGTTAACACCATCACTTGTATGAAAAATCGTGTACTTAAAATCTGTGATCCACAATTTCAGCCTTCAGCACTAAAAAAACTTCAAAACGTATTTTTAAACAACGGTTTTCCATTGAAATTAATTAACAAAATATTATTTTCCACCTATACTAACACTCCCCATACTGGTAGCATATTTGATCCCCCCAGAGACCAATCACCATCTTACATAAAATTAATGTCTTTACCCGTTGTAACAGGCAAACTTGTGAAACATTTCAAACCATTTATTTCAGACAAAAGTGGTCCACCATTACCCTTTCAAATTGGCACACATTTTTAGTAAAATTAAAGACGAAACACCCTTGGCATTCAAATCTAATGTAATTTATTGTATTTGTTGTAACGATTGTGATGGAAAATATGTTGGTCAAACGAGTCAGTGGCTTCGGAGCCGAATTAACCTACACAAAAGTGATTGCAACACGGGGAAGACCAGATGTGCGTTGGCCTGTCATGCTTTACATAGTAACCATAGTTTTGATTTTAATAACGTTAAAATATTAGACACAGAGAGCAATTATCACAATAGAGTATTTTTGGAGATGTATAATATAAATCTCACCGATAACACCGTAAATTTTAAAAAAGATACTGATTCTCTTAGTATCATTTATTCCAACATTTTACAGTTTGACAAAAATCATCATAAAACTAACATAAATTCAATGAACAACTCAAGCTTAGTTTTTTAACTTCACAATTTTCTAGGAAATTTTCCTTTCTGAGGGTTGACGTGACCGGTCAATCACTCCACATAACGTCGCTAACATCTGTCGTCCCGTTTGTTTTGATGTGTACAAATGTGTTTTGTTCGAAGTCACAGACTTCTTAAAAGTATTATGTCGTAGTGTCCATGAATGATAATGTTTCATCACGCAGTTCTTGCCGCCTCATATAACTCCACGTGAGTGTTGTATTTTGATTTTTATTACGATTGTTCTGACTGCTCATTCTATGCTTGTTCTCTTATTGTAGATTTTTTAATGCCTGAAGAAGAACTTATAAAGGTTCGAAATATAGCATTTAACAAAGAAAGCGAGTTTTTCTAATATTTAATTGATCGAACACCCAACCAACCCACTCTCTCTCTCTCTCTCTCTCTCTCTATATATATATATATATATATATATATATATATATATATATATATATATATATATATATATATATATATATATATATAAAGGACACCGCCATCTTGTATTAACTATTTCAAATGTTTATAGTAATTTGATGATTTATGTATTTTTTAAACAAAATTAAAACAAATTAGTTAGCCTTGTCAAATTTTTAAAATTGTTTATTTTATTTGGGGTTAGAGGCTTTACAGGTTTTGCACGTAAATACACTTAAACTAAACGTACACTAACAAAACATTTTAAAAAACTGTTGATAATAGCATCTGACGTTTCGACGCACTTCGCGCCTTGGTCACAGATATACTAAAAATTGTCGTGAAAACGAAATCTAAAACACCTGGTACATTTCACGCAGTCCAAGAAAACGACTTTGCCATATGCGAAAATAACTGGTTTACATAAAATTCGCCTAGAAAAATGTCTACATTTTCTTCCACTCTGTGTTTTTGTCAAGAATTAAACTGTAACATTTTGATAAGTTAATGTCTGATCGATCGTTCACTGCTTTTTTATTTTTTTAGAATTTCAATCGTCTCCACAACACACCTTGCTTTTAAGCTATTTTCTTTTTGTAACACACTCACGTCTTTGAAGTTAAATTGATGTCCTGTTTCTTCTTGGTGTTTCTTGAGCGCTGTTATGTTTTTTGCGTATTTGTGGCCTTTTAATCTTTCCTCAAGTAGTTGTTCCGTTTGTCCGATGTATACTTTATCACAACTGCAGCAAGGAATTTGATATACGCAGTGGGATTGTTTGAGAAGTGGCGTTGGAGCTTTCAATTTGGTGTACATCATTGAGAGACTATTGGTATTTTTGTGTGCTATTTTTATGTCGAATGGTTTAACTATATGGCCTATTTTCTCGGAGAGATTCCTAACGTATGGAAGTGCTATATATTTATTTGTATCAGGTTCATGTGGTTGTGT
Organism: Melinopterus prodromus; assembly: GCA_964023965.1. NCBI lineage: Eukaryota > Metazoa > Arthropoda > Insecta > Coleoptera > Scarabaeidae > Melinopterus > Melinopterus prodromus. The sequence goes on along the minus strand of OZ030391.1, from coordinate 47,242,701 downwards.
CGTGTTTCTTGTATTGTTGTAAATTGCTTTTCGGCTATTAATAGTTTTTCTGATATTTAATTTTATATTTTCACGATCATTATTTATAATTAAAAGGTTTTCGGACATCTCGTGTAAAAATATATTTTGTTTGCAACGTTTCAGCAGACTCGCACCTGCCTTTTTCAAGCATACAAAACTAATTGAAAAAACTTTGAACTGTCAAACAAACTCGTGTCAAGTATTCGCCTCCTAGTTCTCGATGACGGTTGCCATAGTCGCACGTGCGCGACTGCGTGTCGTGGGTCCATTCACAGTAGCCGTTGATGTTGCCCTGCCACTGCCTGTCGAAACCTCTAATGCTGGATCCTCGTGGTGTCTTTGTATTCCTCGAAATACCGGGAGGTAGCATACTTTCTCCAGTAGTGGCTTCCATATACCTGACAAATTAAGGGCATCATCCCGCTTATTTAAGCAGTTATGCCTTCTCGCAATCTCTACTGCTTCACGTACCAGACGAACAGATTTAATACTATCTTTTGCTAATACCTTAGCACTATCGAAATTAATTTTATGCCCGGTTTCAACTCTATGAGCCGCCAAAGAATTTGTTGCTAATTTATGTTTCACTGCCCATTTATGTTCTTCTATTCGCGCACTTATGCGTCGGTTAGTCTGGCCAACATATGATTTATTGCACTCTCCACAGCTACAGACTATAAAGTTAAACTACGCGACCAACTCCTCGACCCAACTTATAAATTGATTAATACCGACCCAACTACATATTTGGAAAAGACTACAAAATCTATCATAAAGCGTTTTATTGAAGATCCAACTACGCAAGTGAACCTAATACCTCGAGAGAAATCATCAAAATGTCCAAAGCTGTACGGACTTCATTTGTACCGGGAGGATTGATGGTTGGCGGCGCTGTGTCTACGTTTACTTGCGCGATTCATATCCAAGTGATGCGAGAGGGTAAAAACAGATTTGTGGTTATTCATGTCCGATCCACGTTCTCTCACGCTAGACGTCTTGTGTTGTTCGTCAATAATGTAAAAATGTCCGCATCGTCCGTGAAAGGTGAAATTGTTTAGTTGTCGTCCGTTTTTAATGTTAGCACCCTGCTTTTAATGTCTCGCTGCCTCCTTTAACTCACAGTAAGTAGTATTGACACACCTATAGATAGAGTTGTATTGCTTATTGTATGATATTTTCAGTACCTTACCTGAAGAAGGGTCAATAAAGACCCGAAATATCGTAAGATTTAAATGAGTTTTATTTAAACAAAACAGCCAGTGATCGACACCCGAACAATCAACTGATTAAAAACACAACTTTTTCACAAAAACTGTTTAATTATCTTGGGCATAGAGGCTGGTATAATAAAATCTGTTTTTTAACACGTACACTTAATCTTACGATAAGACAAACATATTAAAATCTGACGTTTCGACGCTATTTGCGCCTTGGTCACGAAGGTACTAAAATGTGAAAACGAAAAACAAACGCATCGAACACAACCACAAAACCGAGAGAGAAACAATCTAAACTTGCTAGACTTGTCAAAAGTGGAAATTTTAAACTGGTTTACACTGGTCTTTGAAACTTATCTTGGTTTAATTTACAGCATTTATGTATTTTCTAGAATTAAGTTGTAACACTTTGAGAAATTAATATCTGACCTATCATTAACTGCTTTTTTATTTTTTAGTATTTAGATGGATTACACACATCTTGCTTTCAAGTTCCTTTCTTTTTGTATCACTTTCACATCCTTAAAATTAAACTGGTGTCCTGATTCTTCTTGGTGTTTCTTAAGGGCTGTGATATTTCTTGCGTATTTGTGTCCCTTCAACCTTTCTTCGACTAATTGTTCTGTTTGTCCTATATACACTTTTTCACATTTGTTGCATGGAATCTGGTATACACAATGTGATTGTTTTAGTAAAGGTGTTGGGGCTTTTAGTTTTGTGTAAATTTTTGCGAGGATATTTGTGTTTTTGTGGGCAATCTGGATGTTAAATGGTCTCATTATGTGGCCTATTTTTTTCTGACAGGTTCTTGACATATGGTAAGGCGATGTATTTATTTGTGGCTTGTTCAGGAATTGTAACTGGTTGTGTCCCTGTTCTCAATCTACTGTCACTGTGTATTGTTTTTTGTGTCGTTATTATCTTACTAATTAAACTGTCGGGGTAGTTGTTTCTTTGTAAAATGCGTTTGGCTTTTTGTATAGCTTCCCCAAGATATTCTGGACTTGTCAATTTGATAGCCCGATCAGCCAGACTTTTAATTACGCTTATCCTATATGTTAGTGGTTGCACTGAATTATAATTTAAATAATTACTATATATATATATATATATATATATATATATATATATATATATATATATATATATATATATATATATATATATATATATTAATTATCATTCGCTTCTTTAGTTGATTATATATATATACGCGGGTTAATAGTTTTAATGGTCCCAGAAATGCCGGTTACTTGTTGCCGCCCATGCATCGCCACTCTGGGTATCAAGAGAGCTTGTGCTACATGGGGTGTAAATTATATAATTCATTTCCGGCTCGTGGCAAATTAATTTGTAGCACATGACTATTTATAAATTCTGTACGGGATGTTTAGTAGAATGGTTCATTCCTCTTGTGACGATTTACATTTACTGTACTTTTCTTTGTTACATAAATAAAGTTCTATCTAATACTTGCCATTTATAGTGTCAAGAAATCTATATTAAAACCGTTTTGAAGTACGAACTGTTAAGTAAGAAATCGAAGGCAGATAATAATAGGAAGTTACTACAGGTTAGGTCGAGGATTTAAGTTTACAATGAAGTTATACACATCACAGTTTTAAAGTACATTTGGAAAGAAGATGGAACTGTCGGACGCTGATGGAAAAGTTGCACAGATTACTACCCGGAAACTACTTTTATTACTCTTTGTACTACTCACTAGCGCGCTCTAAGATATTGATCTCCCAACATAGTTGCACACGTACAATCCTCCCCATTGCTCTCCTGATATCAACATTTTAAAGTCTCAGAAAACAGAATTAACAATTTCTTTTCTTTCACTTACACAGAAGAAACAAAGATAGGTCCTAAACTATAAAACTATTGTAAATATTTTACATTGGGTCGATCGACCAAGTACACGTATAACCTGTTATTAGTTATTCCAAGAAATAATCGTGTGCGGCTTCTATTGGTAACGCGATTTGTCGTGCCATAGTATTTACAACTTATTCTGGTATATAAATGTTTAAAAAAAACGTGTTGAGCGGTACAGAAGGGTCAAATAATTGGGTTTGGCTTTCTAAATGTAGGAAGGTTAATAATAATATAATTAATAATAACACAATCATTTTGCAAATAGAAATTTTGAAATCGGGTCATACTTTCCAAACTGACTCTCGACCACCGATTCTCCAGATAACCTCCACTAATCCTCCTTACGTCGCGTCGGCTGTTAAAGGACTGTACAGTAGGGTGGGCCGATTTTTTTAAATTTTGAAATTCGGGAAAGTGCAATGTGCGTACATGGAAAAGTTGTGGGTTAATGAATTAAAGAAATCACATTTTTTTTTATTTTTATGTTATTTGTTGTTTGATGTTTTTTAAATATTATATAATAATCATAAAAAAATCCGCGTCTTGACATCCCCCAACAGCTTTCGCCACTACGGGGGCGTCGGCAGGCCCGAATTATCATTATTACGGCCCCCGTCTGTGGCACGTCTAAAGTTATTTGGCTTTCAGCATTCGCTGAGGAGTAAATGGCCCGCACCGACGCGGGCCATAATAATCATAATTCGGGCCTGCCGATGCTCCCGTAGTGGCGAAAGCTGTTGGATGTTAAGACATGGAGTATTATTATTACCTATATCATACATAAAAACAACAAAAAAATACA
>OZ030391.1:47005422-47238580 GCA_964023965.1 Melinopterus prodromus | reverse complement strand
CACACACACACACACACACACACACACACACACACACACACACACACACACACACACACACACACACACACACACACACACACACACACACACACACACACACACACACACACACACACACACACACACACACACACACACACACACACACACACACACACACACACACACACACACACACACAGACATTTTTTTGTACCTTGGTCAAAAATGTTCAGGGGGCCCATAAAGACCTATTTCCGCTAAAATCTCATTTTTTTTTCGGCATGATTACAATACTTTACATACTGCGTATGATAAAGTAAAAAGATATTCTCCTCTATATTCCTGGATGTGGCAAAAGCCTTCGATAAAGTTTGACACGAAGGTCTACTCTATAAGCTGGATCGGCTACTACCCTTCGAGTTTTGCCAACTATTAAAATCATATCTTTCTGACATAAACTTCGCGGGTCACGCAGTTCTTGTGAATGGTTACGGTTAATTAAATTTCAAACTCATTTTTTTTTTAATCAGAAGTTAATAATTAACTTCATCAGTTAGTATATAAAAAATTACGCGGTATAGCGATTTGAAATACGACATTAATTACTTGGGCTATTTGTAATCGACGATGTAGTACAAAAAAGATTTGTTCCCCTTTTGTAATTTTATCGGAGCTTCTATATACTATATGTATTAGATATACTATGAATTTGTCTATTTTTTCGTTAACAATTCACATGTTATTTATGTTACTAACAGCTTATACGTAAGTTTGACCTATATTACTGGGTAAGAACCCACATTGTGTACACTATTGCTGAATAAACTATAGATTCTGTAATATTAGACACCTGTACCGTTCGTATATAACCGGAGGCAAGATATATCTGAGCAATCAAGTTACATCATAGGGTTACAAAGTAATGCGGTGCAGAACTTACTTGTCTGGGAATCGAGTAATGCATCACATCACCGCACGAAGTTCTGTCTTCCCGAGATGTCATTGCTTTAGACCAACCCACCAATTTCACATGTCACGTCTTAGATTGGGTCGGTAATTTAATTTCTGAAGCGCCCGAAGCCGGTTTATTTACAGGATAACTAGGGAATTTTAGGTGACGTCAAACTAACTACATGCTAGGTAAGCTCCGTGAGATCCGAAGTAAATCCGACGCAAATACAATTTGTCTGTTCAATCATTTTATATAAAATGAAACAGTGTAGAATGTAGATTACTGCATTACAGCCCTGGTCGCAGTCCTGGCAGTGCGAGTCCCACTGCAAGCGGCACTAAAAGGTAAACCCCAGCAGCTCACAATGACTTACTTGTTGTGCTGTAGTACTCGAAGTCTCATTATACCAAGCACCGTCGTCTGGACATTTCAAAAAATAATAGACTTTATTTTTTCCAAATTAACCCAAAAACCATTGACAAGGAGCCACTTATACAATTGTTCGAGTAAAGTATTACAATTAACATTTAGATCACTCTCATCACTGGAGCATACCATAGTTGTGTCGTTAGCATACCAACTTTGGGTAAATACCCGGGTGCTCAACATCACTGTATACATAAATACATCAATACATTCATCAGCATGTTTAAAATCTGTGTTCTGCTACTTATAGCCTCAATTATCTGCCCCTGACATTTTAGGACTCTCAATTTCTCTTATATACTTTTCAACTAAGTATTTTCCATAATTCTCCTAATTATGTCATCATCTCCTGATTAATTCTTCTGGTTAATCACTACCATTATCATTTCATAGCCGCCCAGGCCGTGAAGATATCTGCAAGGGCCATTTTCCAAAATGTCGCGGCAATCTCAAGAAACTTTGAAACATGAATAAAAAATCAGAGGAGAATCTAGTTACGTTAAACACTGCCATCAATTTGCAGATTTCTTATTATTGTTGCATTCACACACCTAATTGCTTAATAACAAATATCAATTTTTATTTGGAAAAATTCATTCGATTCGCATGTGGCGTTGGCGTTACAATGTGTCACGTGCACTTGATTTCTATTTGTTGATTATGCATTATTATACAAAAGTCTTTGCACTCTATTCTGCAAAAACGTATAGCATAACATAAATGTTTTCATTTTGGTAATGCTGTCCCACTTATAAATTACTTAGCCTAGAATAATACGTTTTTTATCAAATTACTTTACATGCACTGATAATAATTATACTAGATATTTCCATACCTTAGGTATACGTTCTGACCATAGGTCGAGTACCTGATATTGATAAACCTTAATTTTTTACTTTATCATACGCAGTATAATAAAGTATTGTAATCGTGCCAAAAAAACAAATTGAGAAATTTAGCGGAAATAGGTCTTTTTGGGTCCCCTGAACATTTTTGACCAAGGTACAAAAAAATGTCTGTGTGTGTGTGTGTATGTGTGTGTGTATGTGTGTGTGTACCCGATTTTTGTTGAGACGATTCCGGAGAAACTACTAAAGGTATCGGGACGAAAGTTCATATTTAGAAGTTTCATGACTAAACTTAGAGCTGAAAAGCTTTTGGTTCAAAAGCGCCCAAAGGAACTGGTAGTTTATTATAAGCCTTTTTCAAAGATTTTGCAAATGAGCCGCCATTTCTGTTAGTTCGTCAAAATAGTTAAATAATAAATTAAAGTAGAGGAAATTTTTAATAATTTATGCCTATGACATTATTTGGTAAAATTAATAGTTTAGCTGCAAGAGCAAATTCTATATGATTGAGATCGGTCGCATCTGCATTGATATGAAACTACATAGTAGCCTGGATTTGACAAATATTTTTTTGTACTGTCACCACAGAAATGTCTATGGCTTTCATACTCGAAAACAGCTGACTTCATCAGAGGATGATCAGAGATTGGAGAACCGCTATGGAACGTTGCCGCTATAGTGCGGCAAAGTGACATCTACAGTGTCAAGAACGAATATAAATCTGTCAGAATTTGAATTAGCTTTTTAAACTTGACGTTTCGTGGAAGCGGTATCAACCTAACATTTCCTATACAGAAATATAACCATTTTTGATTTTTTTTTTTAATACGTAATTCTCAAAAAGCAACACAAAAACGTTGATGTCACTCCTGCCGAGAACTTCATCGCGCGACTCGCTCAAATGCGATAACGACGCTCCGCAATCGGTGACGCGCCGCATCACCGCTCGTCGCGCTATTCCGTACTTTCGGCACTTGTGAGATAAATAACTATTATTCTGGTGACAGTAGGTAGTGTCAAATGCTGATGCTTTGACAATACCTACTATTGATACTATTGACTATCAAAATATCTGTCAAATCCTGGATAACTACTTTAATTTTAATTTCTGTAATATTTCTGCCCGAATGTTGCTGCTTGATCTGATGGAAATTGACATATTTCCACCTTTTCTGGTTCTGTCGGCAGACAGGACACACCACCATCGCCCAATAAGACGAACAATTCTCCTAGATTGCTTCTTCTTCTTTCTTCTTTGTCGTTTTTCTACTTTCTTCTTGGTCGCTTCTTCTTCTTTCACCTTTGTCGCGTCTTGTTCATTCTTCATCGCTTCTGGTTGCGTCTTCTACGTTTTTCTTCGTGGTCGCTGTTCCGCCATTCGAGCTCTTGCAGCGCGAGTGATGTTTTACTGTTCCAAGTGACCATCAGCATAACGGCGCGTCCATCATTGTGACGTTTTATAGGGGATGGTTACCCCTCTGAAGAAAACCACCCTTAGCTTCCCGAACGGATAAAGACTCCTCACAACGGTTAAACAGTTAATTTATTTATTGTACTTTACAATGGTATACTTGATAAATAACTACCTAAGAACTGTCTAATAACTGACTCGATGATAACTAATGACTGATTAAATACTAGTACAGTAGTACAATACTAGTGTAATACAGATTAGTATTAACCCCGATCTAAGTCTGCTTACAATACAAAATGGTTTAATCTTTATAGTAGCTCTCCAAGGTAATGGACGGTAGCCGACCTACCTAGTGCCGACTAATGTTTGTTGCTTAAGAGGAGGCACAGTATAGAGAAACGCTACGCTATAGTTCCCATGTAGAGACCTAAAAACTATATGCAAGAAGTGGGTACTGTTGTAGGAAGTATCAGGTCCTGTGCGGCGTGGTTGTCTCAATGACGTGCACGATAGCTCCCACAAAATAAACAGAAATCGAAATTTCAAAAGCGCTGTGAAACTAGATGGAATTAGTTGGAGGCTGCGGATGGCTGCTGTTTGAATTTAAAGATCGATTTTTTAGAGTTTTTCTTCCGTTTCAAATCGTTATTAATAATATAATTAAGTAAGTTTCACTTAGTATGAAGTTCAGCCTCCAATAAAGAGTATTTTTTCTAATGGAAAAAAATAACTCGATCCGTTAAACGATTCAAACGTAATCGCGCAAGCCAGTTTGAAAGTTCATGTTTCTAGAAAAACGCGTCGGCTGTATCGGTATAAAAAAACTCTACAAGAGAAGGTAAGAAACATGATACTTTTTAAAACTCCTATATGAATTCATTGAAATATAATAATTTAATCAACACTAGCACCTAGAGCTATACGTTCTCTGTACTGTGACAAATTTTCTTATTCCTTATTTAAAGCGTTGCCGAAAATTATCATTTGAATAGACACATCTCTTTGTGCCGCCTTAATACAGGAAATATTGACCGGAGAATTCCATAGGCTATAAAACCGTAAAACTTGCGAAAAAAACTGTTTCAGGGGCTGAATTTATACACTTCAAGGTTCCAAATTATGAAAGTAAAAAAAAGATTTTTCACAACCGATGAGAACATACATGAGAACCTCCCCTTAAACGCTGCACATTCCTAGAACAAAGTCCCCAAAACACAAACTAACCTTGCGACTGATGTTTTATGCTCTGAACGACCCTATGTGACAATGTCATAATATTTTTTCAATAAAAATCAAACATTTTTTTATGCTTAATAATTTACCATACGTTACTATATTGACACAAATTGTTGGTAAACATTTTAAGCAAGTTAAATAAGAGTATTTAAGTAAGAAATGAATAGAAAATATTTCAGTAGCTTCTATGCTATAATATTACAGAGTATGAAGACACTTTCCTATGCTGACAAAATTGTTATAATACAATTTTTCATTCTAGATGATGGGTGATCCCAGAAAAATCTGGACATTACAATACAATTTTCAAAAAGAGGGACAAATATAGATAGGGCAATACAGCATTTCACGCAGGCACTTCCTGACGCTCGCGGTGTTCGAAATGATGGGCCATTTTCGCTGTCTGGCCCTTTTCAATGGCGGGCCTGTGACAACAGTCACAGGTGTCACCCCCTCTCAGCGGCCCTCCATAAAGTATCCCACTAGATATCAATCCAGAATCAAAGGATTGGACTATATATACGATCAAGCCTCTAACAACTCATTTGCAGTGAAACATATCAATATACTTTTTCAACGTAGCATTAAAACCAATGACCCTTTATTCATAGCACAAAACTCTCCTATTAAAATCTACAAACCTTCTATATATAAATCTCAATATAAAACTAAATAAAATTTTACTAAAATTCAATATATTCCCTGCGCTTAAAAGTAATAATAGTTTATATCAACATTTCAAATTTCGAAACCCTCAAACATATCATGGAAGAGCCAGTGTTTACTCTGTCAACTGTCCAGATTAAAATGCACTTTATATCAGTGCAACCGGAAGGAAGTTAACAAAGCGAAAAGTGGAACTAAAACAGATCTTTATTGCATCTTCATTGCATCTTCATTGCGGATCTTTATATCAACCTAGACTAGACACAGGGCAAATTTCAATCAACCTAGACTAGATACAGAGCCAAAATTAATCCACAAATGTAGAACAACTTAGAACAACTGGAGATAAAACGAAGTTAAAGAAATACAAATGTACGTTAATAAACCGGAAGGACTAATTCAATAATAATCCCCGTTGATGTACACTTTATTTGCCTAAATTTGCTAACCCTGGTGTCCGCTATCAAGTAAAATTTCTTGCGTAATTGTCTAGCGTAATAAACAAAAAAAGTAATCGGCTATCCCTAGGACCTGGATCACCCGGTATATACAACTATTATTTATATAAATAGAATAATACATATTACTTTACATTGCGCCTTAATTTAATATTTTAGTATTTATTTATTAAGTGAGGTTACATAAAATATAAGAATATATACGTTAATATAATTAAAAAATCTGATGTGGCCAGGCACATGACTTTATCATACAATATATAAAATTAATAGTTTAGCTGCATGAGAATCTATTTGACTGAGATAAATCGTGTCTGCATTAAAATTAAACTAGTTAGCCAGGATTTGACAGATATTTTGATAGTCAATAGTATCAATCGAAGGTATTGTCAAAGCATCAGCATTTGACACTACCTACTGTCATCAGAATAATAGTTGTTTATCTCACAAGTGCCGAAAGTACGGAATAGCACAACGAGCGGTGATGCGGCGCGTCACCGATGGCGGAGCGTCGTCGTCGCATGTGAGCGAGTCGCGCTATGTAGTTTTCGGCAGGAGTGACATCAACGTTTTTGTGTTGCTTTTTGAGAAATACGTATTTTAAAAAAAAATCAAAAATGGTTATATTTCGGTATAGAAAATGTTAGGTTGATACCACTTCTACGAAATGTCAAGTTTAAAAAGCTAATTCAAATTCTGACAGATTTATATTCGTTCATGACACTGTAGATGACGTTCCATGCGGTTCTCCGAGTGTGACAGCGTGGTGACAGCCATAGACATTTCTGTGGTGACAGCACAAAAAAAATATTTGTCAAAATCCTGGCTACTATGCAGTTTCATATCAATGCAGATGCGACCGATCTCGATCAAATAGAATTTGCTCCTGCAGCTAAACTATTAATTTGATCAAAAAATGTTATAGACATAAATTATACAAAATTTCCTCTACTTTAATTTACTATTTATTTATTTTGATGAAATTACAGAAATGGCGGCTCATTTGCAAAATTGTTGAAAAATGCTAAGAGTAAATAGCCAGTTCCTTTGGACCATTTTGAACCAAAAGCTTTTCAGCTCTAAGTTTGGTCATAAAACTTCTAAATATGAACTTTCGTCCCGATACCTTTAGTAGTTTTTCCGGAATCGTCGCCACAAAAATCGTTTACACACACACAGACATACATACATACACACAGACATTTTTTTGTACCTTGGTCAAAAATGTTCAGGGGACCCAAAAAGACCTATTTCCGCTAAAATCTCAATTTTTTTTTCGGCATGATTACAATACTTTACCATACTGCGTATGATAAAGTAAAAAACGGATACATACATTTTTTGTACCTTGGTCAAAAATATTTAGGGTACCAAAAAGGACATATTTCCGCTAAAATCAATTTTTTTTTTCGGCACGATTACAATACTATATCATACTATGTATGATAAAGTAGAAAATAGACGGGAGATTAAAATAGGTAAAAACGAGAAGAAATTTCTTAAGTCGTACCAGTACGATTTAGGGATTTCATTTAGGTACGACTTGAGACACGGTGCAAGTAACATTTTAAAAAGCCATAACCTAACTCTGAATAACTTCAATACGATTTTGTTTCGAGCAAACGATGATGTAAATACTGTATAATTAATATTTAATAAAGAACGAGATTTGATCAATAATTTACTTGCAGTATTAACTACCAAACAATGTAGAATATATCAATAAACTTACTTGATGAGAGAATTCATGATCAGGCTGGTTGACAGCAGACAATAGTACGTAAATACATTCTTAGTACTGAAATGTATGTTTGGTTCCCGTTTAGTCCTGGTTGTCGCCGTATTACATTCAAAATTGAAAAGGTACGACTTAGCCACTGGTACGACTTAAGCAACCTTACCCTACATGTTTTTGTCTGTGCTGTGATAATATTTTTCTTTAAACCCATATTTAAAATGTGCACAAATTTGGCACTAAAACTACAAAAATCTTTCGCGCTGTCATACTGAAGTATACATGAATAACGTGCCGCAATGAGCGAAATTAATCTTTTTAAACCAGTACGGGACGCGAATATCCCTCTCCTCTACAATTCCATTATACTCCGGGAACAATCGCAATGCATTATCGGCTCGATATATCAACCAGTAAAATAAACGGATAAAAAATCTCACGATAAATGTTCCATTAATTTTCAGAATATAATAGTACCAACGCACCTAGCGCACTATATGCTAATTGTGAAATAATATAAATTAGATTATCCAGAGAGTAGGTCAGTAATCACTGTCCGGTTAATAACCAACAATAGTTGTACCACGATTATCCGTGTATCATGCTAAATCAATGGGCGTAAGAATATTGCTATGCAAACGCGCGTAAAGTCTGGAACCACGAAATGCATTAGATTTTACTACAGATATGTCTATTGTCTATTGTCCGAGCCTGCGAACTCAATGGTTATAATGGCGCCATTTTTACTCCGAATTCAACTATAAATATATAAATTACGTCCCTATTTTAGAAAATTATAGTTTCGGGACAACGAAACTGAAAATTTCAGACAAGAGCAAGGGACTCTCCACATAATAATCATATAACAACTGTATAATTTGATTAGACATATTGCTGTCATTGTTCTAACGTTAAAATGCTAGTCATGCGGATAGCTAGCAGTATATTACTAGCAAAATATCACTAAACAAGGACGGTTAAAACGTGCTCATCAAGGTAAAATTAAATAAATATTAACATATTTGTAATAGTAATAATTATAATTTTGTAGATGCTAGATTGCGCAGATGTAGCTCGAATCAAATAAAAATAAAAGTATATCACCCCACCTGCTATATATATACCTCCACGATAAAGTTGTGAACCGTTTTTGTGAACCGATTTTGCCCATTCACGAACTTGTCCTCAGTTTTTAAGAGATAAGCTTGTATACCAAATTTCAGATCAACTGCTTCAAAATTAAGGCAGTTATCGTGTACACAGACGGACGGTTTTCAATTCTGATCTAATCCCTATATATATATATATATATATAGTCACAAGGATTCACTGTCGTCCGTTAATATTTAAGTTGTCTTTCGATAAGGGGAATTCGACGGGAGATAATAATACAAGATACTACTCTTTTCTCATTTAGCCAAGCTTTCGACGTATTTTATTTACCGCCTTCATCAGGGCACTAAAAATAGTACATACAAACAAATTAAAACAAAGTCAAGTTATAAAATGGTGTGTAAACACTTACATGATGTTGAGGTATAATTAATTGTGCATCTTCCCAACCAAACTAACATTTCACACTACTACAATAATTAACACACATTTAGCACTCCTGTTGAGCTCTCCACAACAATTCAGATATAGAACGTAGAACCACAAACTCCATTTTATGACATTGATATTGTATACCTGTTTTTTTTTTATTTTCTCACAACGTGTTACCAATACTCCCTCCCCGTCCTTTCATTACTTTCAAATTTTAATCTTTTAAAATGTTATTGCGTCCTCAAATAAACTGTCGCTACCGTCTCTATTGTTGTTTTTATGTTCCAGAAGAAAAGAGTAAATAGTGCTTAAATTTTGTATGTCTGATTTTTTGTTTATTGAATCCTTTCTTCTGTGTATGTGACACATTTCTAAAAATGATCGTTTGTGATAGTTCGGTTCTATGCTTAATACTTTTGCTTCATTAAAGTCTATTTTGTGCTGGTTCTCATTTACATGTATTGCTAAAGTGCATCTCTGTAGGTTGTTTTTGGTGTCACTTTTATGTCCAGCAATTCTGTTTTTCAATAATTGACCTGTTTGGCCTATGTAATATTTTTGGCAATCAAGACATTTTAATTCATAAATTACATTAGATTGCATAAGAGTTGGTGTCTTATCTTTCAGTCTACTAAAGATATTGTTAATAGGTTTTATACTTCGTTTCGCTATTATAATGTTTTCCTGTTGAAAGATTTTTATAATTTTTATTTGTCAAATTTGCAATGTCTAACATTGAATGGTATTTTTTGTTGTCTAATGTATTTATAGTCCGTGGTAAGTGAGTGTTCCCATCTCCTCCGTTTTCGTGATTTGACGTTCTGTATAACAGATTAGTGATTAGCGCTCCTGGGTACGAATTCTGCCTTAAAACCTCCTCCAATCTTTTTATATTTTTTGTCCTATATTCTTCATTACTAATTACTGTTATTCTCTTCTTCATTTGCTTAATGATATAACTTACCTTGCTTAATATATACCTCAACATCATGTAAGTGTTTACACACCATTTTATAACTTGACTTTGTTTTAATTTGTTTGTATGTACTATTTTTGGTGCCCTGATGAAGGCGGTAAATAAAATACGTCGAAAGCTTGGCTAAATGAGAAAAGAGTAGTATCTTGTATTATTATCTCCCGTCGAATTCCCCTTATCGAAAGACAACTTAAATATATATATATATATATATATATGTCTGTATCTGCCATACCTCCGTAAGGGTGTTACAAATGTTGAATCAAACTCAATATACCCTCACCACATTAAATGTGGGGGTATAAATATGGGAAAATTTTTCATTAAAACTCAAGGAATATGTTTATTTTGTAGTAACAAACGATCTGAAGGATAAATATCGTAATCTGCTTGCAATATATAAGAAAAATGAAGAAAAACCGGTGACGGGGGAATAATTTTTTTTTTTTAATATGACGCTGTGTTGGCAAACAAGGCAAGCGTAACGCTATCAGATACCAATTTAGGATGGACAGTTGTAAACGACAAAGAAAACAATAAAACAAATAACGACGAGAAAAGACATGAGGGGAGAATGACCAGAACGAAATATCTGAAACGAAAACGACGAAAGACTAAGGAGAGAGTGAAAAGTGACTATGTGTGTGGGAAGAGAAGGCCATAATACAAGAAGAGCTATGGTCTACGGCATAATCCAAAAACAATTTATTTTCTAAATTATTCTGGCCATAAACGCCTATGTACTTTTTACTTTATCATACGCAGTATGTAAAGTATTGTAATCATGCCGAAAAAAAAATTGAGATTTTAGCGGAAATAGGTCTTTATGGGTCCCCTGAACATTTTTTACCAAGGTACAAAAAAATGTCTCTGTGTGTGTGCGTGTGCGTGTGCGTGCGCGTGGGCGTGTGCGTGTGCGTGTGTGTGTGTGTGTGTGTGTGTGTGTGTCTGTGTGTGTGTGTGCGTGTGCGTGTGCGTGTGCGTGTGCGAGTGCGTGTGCGTGTGCGTGTGCGTGTGCGTGTGCGTGTGCGTGTGCGTGTGCGTGTGCGTGTGCGTGTGCGTGTGCGTGTGCGTGTGCGTGTGCGTGTGCGTGTGCGTGTGCGTGTGCGTGTGCGTGTGCGTGTGCGTGTGCGTGTGGGTGTGCGTGTGCGTGTGCGTGTGCGTGTGCGTGTGTGTGTGTGTGTGTGTGTGTGTGGGTGAGTGCGTGCGTGCGTACGTGCGTGCGTGCGTGCGTGCGTGCGTGCGTGAGTGCGTGCGTGTGTGTGTGACGATTCCGGAGAAACTACTAAAGGTATCGGGACGAAAGTTTATATTTAGAAGTTTTATGACCAAACTTAGAGCTGAAAAGCTTTTGGTTCAAAAGGGTCGAAAGGAACTGGTAGTTTATTCTAAGCCTTTTTCAATGATTTTGCAAATGAGTCGCTATTTCTGTAATTTCGACAAAATAGTTAAATAATAAATTAAAGTAGAGGAAATTTTGAATAATTTATGACTATGACTTTTTTTGGTAAAATTAATAGTTTAGCTTCAAGAGCAAATTCTATTTGATCGAGATCGATCGCATCTGCATTAATATGAAATTACATAGTAGTCAGGATTTGACAAATATTTTTTTATGTTGTCACACTCGAAAACATCTGATTTCATCAGAGGTTGGAGAACCGCTATGGAACGTTGCCGCTCTAATGCGGCAAAGTACAAAATTCAAATTTCAAATAAGATAAGATCACCAATTTGATTGTTTGTTGATAAGAAATATCAAACCGTTGTTATATCTAATTCTAAACCCGATAAATTGAGAAAATTGTAAATAAAGTATAGCGATGAGTGTAGTTTTATTTTTGTATGTTGGTAGGGATGTATCATGAACAAATATAAATCTCAGAATTTGAATTAGCTTTTTAAGGTGCGTTTTCATTAGTGACAATGACAGTGGTAGCAGACGCCATTATAGTATTTCCAATAGAAAATTGCTAGTGACTCATGTTTATGGACATGCAAACTAATATGTGTCACTATCACGATAAGTAAGAAATACTATAATTTCGTATTCTACCACCGCGATTAGCTACCATTACCTACCAATCGGAACGCACCTTTAAACTTGACGTTTCGTCAAAGTGGTACCAACCTAACATTTCTTATACAGAAATTTTTTAATTATTTTTTTAAATACGTGTTTCTCAAAAAGCAACGCAATAAACGTTTATGTGCTCCTGCCAAAAACTAGAAAGCGCGACTCCCTCACATGCGACGGCGACACTCCGCCTTCGGTGACGCGCCGCATCACCGCTCGTCGCGCTATTCCGTACTTTCGGCATTTGTGACATAAATAACTATTATTCTAATGACGTAGTGTAGGTAGTGTCAAATGCTGATGCGTTGACAATACCTACGATTTATCTCAATAGAATAGATTCTCATACAGCTAAACTATTAATTTTATATACTGTATGATAAAGTCATGTGCCTGGCCACATCAGATTTTTTATTTAATTATTGTAAGGTACGTTACTCTTGCAATATTATACTTGAGTCTGAGTTATTTTAAGTTGTTTATCTTTTGTTGTATCTTATATATTTTTACATCAGAAACATAAATATATACATTTTTCTGAATAACTCTTATATAAGTAACTAAGTATAAATTAATACCCATCAGAAATTCAATCCAATAACTTTATTAATTTCAGTCATTTTATTTTTACACGTACTGCTACCCGGTAAATACTTCAAATTTGAAGGTTAAGTTGGTGTTCCGTTCAGACACTGTCACTACCAATAAAATGCACGCTCACCGGTTTATTCTATCACGTCGTCAGAATTTCCAACATAAATTTTATCTATCAAACCACAATCAATCCCCCTACTCCTTTCCATCAGTGCATTACGTAATGTAATCCATCGGGCGAAGAAAAGAACTTACGAGTATGACAACATGGTGATAGGTACCAACCTAGGGAAACAAAATACATTACCTAGGCAACCACAAACGGTAATAATTTTTTAAACAATACGCCGTCGAAAACAGAACAATGTATTGTAACGTGACAAAGGGACAAGATGTCGCAAACAGTCCAAAACAAAGTTAAAATCCGCGCAATAAAACGAGAACAAGTAGATGGTAGGCCAACCTTTATACAATCGTGTGCGGTTGGTCTTGTATCAAAGACATCTAAGTCGGTACGAAAAACAAATTTCAAACAAAAACATTCAATTTAATTAGTACAACAACGCAAAAACGGAAGGACAACGGGCAGGTACAAAATAATAAAACAAAAAACTAGAAACGGAAAATTGCCAGAAAAATCCATGCATCCCTAATAACAATAATTTAATTAAAATAGATTTAAAGGTGCGGCGGTACCAATAAATTGGCATAAATAGCCAAAGGTCATGTGGCCACTGTATACCATTCGTTTTGCTTTCTCGATGTGCTACCGCTTATACGATACACGTCTCTTAAGCGTTATTTCTGGGACTTTAGATGGCTGATTAGCTATTTGGTACACTTACACCTTTTTACTTTATCATACGCAGTATGATGAAGTATTGTAATAGTGCCGAAAAAAAAATGAGATTTTTGCGAAAATAGGTCTTTTTGGGTCCCCTGGTACAAAAAAATGTCTGTATGTGTGTATGTATGTATGTATGTATGTATGTGTGTGTATGTATGTATGTGTGTGTGTATGTGTGTACTCGATTTTTGTGGATACGATTCCGGAGAAACTACTGAAGGTACCGGGACGAAACTTTATATTTAGAAGTTTCACGACTAAACTTAGAGCTGAAAACCGTTTGGTTCAAAAGGGTCCAAAGGAACTGGCTATTTCCTCTAACCATTTTTCAATGATTTTGGAAATGAGCCGCCACTTCTGTAATTTCGTCAAAATAGTTCAATAATAAATTAAAGTAGAGGATATTTTGTATAATTTATGTGTATGAAATTTTTTGGTAAAGCTAATAGTTTAGCTGTTTGAACAAATTCTATCTGATCGAGACAGGTCGCATCTACTTTGATATAATACTATACAGTGAGCGCGTAAAGTATGGAAACATGACAAGGTCTCAAGAACGGTTTGCTATTTTAAAAAATCCTCGAACACGTCAATTTATAATTATCAAAATACATCTTATGGTACCAAATTAATTTTTTTATCTTCAATTGTTTTTAACAGATGACATCATCGACATTTTTTCAAATGGCAACCCTATATTTTTTTAATGAATTTGACAGATATTTTAATTGTCTTAATGGTAGCATAACATTTTTATGGCCTACATAGGAAAATTTTGGAGAAAAAGACAATTGAAGGTTATGAAATAAAAGTGACAAAATCTCCGGAACGGCCTCGACCGAATTTAACGAAATTTTGTACTTAAATATTTTGCAACGCTGCAAACGCAGTGGTGTATGCACTGTACGATTCTGTTAAGGTGAGCTGTTGTTATTTTTTGTTATCGATTTTTTCTTTAATTTTTAGACCTAAGTATAAAGGTTTTTGTTAATTTCAAGATGTTTTTGATATAATACTATAACAAGCGTAGTAAAATTGAATAGGCAATTAAAGACTATAACAGAAAATGTCAAAATATACAGGCTGTTCCATTTAAAATTCAAGTTTGAGGTTATATCTCAGAAACTGTAAACGTCGCATCAACGATAATAACGCAAGTGACTTAACATGGTTACAATATACTTAATTCCAAAATTTCCTTAAATTTGGACGAGCCGTTACGGAGATTTTGTCACTTTTATTTCATAAATTTCAATTGTCATTTTCTCGAAAATGTTCTTATCTAAGGCCATAAAAATATTATGCTACCATTAAGGCAATTAAAAGATCTGTCCAATTCATTAAAAAATATAGGGTTGTCATTTAAAAAAAATGTCGATGACGTCATCTGTTAAAAACAATTGAAGGTAAAAAATTAATTTGATACCATAAGGTGTATTTTGATAATTATAGATCGACGTGTTCGAGGATTTTTTAAAATAGCAATCCGTTCTTGAGATTTTGTTATGTTTCCATACTTTACGCGCTCATTGTATAGTGAGCCAGGATTTTCCTAATATTTTCAGTCTAATGACAGCACCGGTAGTGTCAAATGCTGATGTTTTGATAATATCTCACTATATCTACTGTCAATAGTAAAAAGATCTCATATTGTGATACCGTATACGGTCCTTACTAAAATGCATGTTTCTGTTTGTTTTTGGTTTGAGGAAGTATGACCATGTATTGAATGGGCTGGGCGACTTGGGGTGGTTGAACATGGATAACGCTAGGGTGTTGCATGTAGCAATATTATATCATAAGTTGCTATCCAAGAGGATCCCACAATACCTCATGCGGATGATACGCTGTAGAACGGATGTCCATAAACTTAGTTTAAGATTCAGGGGTTTGTTTGCTCCACCTGCCCGTTGCGCTGAGCTGTATAAAGGGTCATTCCTTACCAGGTCAGTCACATATACAATGGTCTCAGCAAAGATATGAAAAAATTATCGTTGCACAGTTTTGGGGGAAAGGTGAAGTGTTGTCTGTTTGCTCAACAGGGAGGACTTTAGGCATTGAGCGCACAGCGGAGGCTGTTTTAGTTTTTATTTTTTATGGGCATGTGAGATGTTTTGTTGAGTTGGATTTGCTGCAATTACGTGTAATTAGACCCTAGAGTAATTTTTTTTATTTGTTTTTGTTTTGATAAGTTCTCTGAATTATTGTTAATAATAATAATAATAATCTTTATTTGTCATTGATCCATGTAGATATAGACAATTGTCAGTGTATAAAATAAGCATAAAATAAGTACCTATAAATTAGTACAGATCAGCGCAGAAAACCAATACAAAAACGACAAATTAAATTACACAGTTTAAAATTAGTTGGAGCAAGTGATGTAGTCATCAATATTATAAAATTCTCCTTCCAACAGATACGCGTGAAGCGCCCTCTTGAATTGTTTCCGACTATCAAATCCGAAGGCAATGCGTTGTAAACCCTTTACATTATTGGTACGATTATGTCTTAGTTCTAGTTTGCGTAAGGGGTTGAGTGAAAGAGCAAGGCAATTTAGAAACAAATTTGCTGATCTCCGCCCTAAATATAAATTCTATTTTGTTGCATTTAATATTGTTTTCTGTTAATAAAAATTTTTAAATAAATTTTTTTATTTAATTATTTATTTATCTGTCAAACCTTGGCTAACTAGTTTTATTTGAATGGAGACACGACAAACTCAATCAAATAGATTGAGCCTGGCCAAATCAGATTTTTTTATCATTGTCCAGTTGGGCCTTTTTACCGGATTTTCCAACCTTACATTGTCAAATATGTATTTGATTTCATCCTCTATAAGGTTTTTATTTGGTTACTGATATACACAGATAATAGTAATAGGATTATTGTTTTGTAGTTGTTTCTTTATCGCAACTGCACCACATGCAGTCACTGTGTTGCTGTCTCTTCCGTATATGCTATAGCCAGTAATACGAAGCTCCTCACCAGGTACAAGGTGCGTTTCTGTTATGCAAGCAAGGTCGATTCTGTTCTCGCCAAGAAAAGCTATTAGCGGAGCTCGAGGTTTTTTATTCCATTAGCATTATCGTTCAATATTATTATGTTCTGACTAGTTTTTATATTGTTAGACATTGATAAGAGAATGGATTATTTCGTTGATAAGGTATGTCTTAATTTGGGTAATTATGGGAGTATGGATTTGCTTCAATAGGTTCATTATGGTTGGTGAGGATTGAAATTGTTGTTGATTAGGAGGAGGTTGGTAGTGAGGAATGTTTGCGTTTGGGAGGTGTGATTACGTTAGCATAGGACGTGGGATATTTCGTATATTGGCTGATTGTTGGTTATTATTTGATGCTGTGCTGGATGTTTGTGTTGTGTTGTGATTTTTGTTTTGTCGGCGTGGCGCTTTTTCATGTGAGTTTTACAACTTTTGTAGTTGGTTGGGTGGGATTCGTCGCAGTTAGCACATTTAAGAGGATCTGCCTTTAGGTTCTTACAGTCTTTGTAATTATGTTCTCTGCCGCATTTTACACATCAGGGACGTAATGACCAGTAGTTCTTTGTATGTCCATATTGTTCACAGTTTCTCTAATCTGCGCAAAATATTAAGCAGGA
Organism: Melinopterus prodromus; assembly: GCA_964023965.1. NCBI lineage: Eukaryota > Metazoa > Arthropoda > Insecta > Coleoptera > Scarabaeidae > Melinopterus > Melinopterus prodromus. The sequence goes on along the minus strand of OZ030391.1, from coordinate 47,221,200 downwards.
AACCTTTAACTTCTACGCAAAATAAACTTAAAAGATTTAACCTTCAAAAGCAGACCGTAAGTTTTGACAAGAGTTCACTATACCCAACTTAGATTGTCCATGTCATATATTTCCAAGTGATTAATTTACCTAAAATTCAATAATATTAAGCTAAGTGATCAGCAATAAAAAAAATGAATATTGAAAATGAAAACTATAACTGGAATGTATTTTCCTTAGATTCGGAATCTAAAGACAGTTTTGAACTCAGCCTAGTTTTTAAGAAAGTTATTTTGTTCATGTTTGGACAGGATGGTCACTTAGCAGAGGGTGTACGAACACATATCAGTCACATTGGAGCAGAATACGTTTAGACAAATCAAAATATCTTGCGTCTCTCACACTCACTGCTTCAGTACATTGCTATCACTCTTTGTTTTGTCTAGACGTGTTTTGTTCCAACATGACTAATATGTGTTCGCCCACCCTTAGATTATTGTATTTTTTAATAAGTTAATAACTGTAGTATGTAAATGTATTTTGTTTTAATATGACAAAATGTATTCTGCTTTTGATTCCCTTGGGACACGGGTTTATATATTGATCGATCCCAAATTTCACGGAAATTAAATATGGGCAATATTATAAGGAAGAAATCTACAGGTCCCGTAAAATGTATTTAAGTTTTTTTAGTTAAAGGCCACACGACTGACTTTACGTTTCTTTTAAGTTAAACTGTCTAGAAGGTTGTATAAATATTATATCCATGGGCTGAAAAATCCAGGCTTCTGACACTCCTGTATAGGCTGTTGTACGTTTAATATAATCTTTGAAACATGTGATTATTTATATTCATTTTCTACTCACAAACATACCACATTAGAAATTATTGCCCATGAGCCGCAATGAATAATTATAGTTATTTATGTAGCAAAGGCATTACACGGATATTTATGCCCCGAGGTGACCGTTTAAAAAGCTCGAGGGACAATAGGCCCGAGCGGTTTTTAAGTCGCCCGAGGGTATAAAGATCAAGTAATGCCCGAGGCGCATACAAAATTTTATGTCCTACAATGGTTTTGTTCCTCCGTTTGAATAATATTAATAAATATTTTGACGTTGTCAAGTGACATGCGTATCTATGGAGTTGAAAAACAATACAAACAATTTGGAGTTGAGTGATAATACCGACAATTAATTGTCAAACTTATAACCTTAATCGCCAATAATTAATATTGCCGAGTGACAGTACAGACAATTAATCGTCAAATTTATAACCTTAGTCGCCAATAATATACATTGATGACTAAAAATTTACAATTTGAATGACAAATATTTGATACATATAACACATAACGATGGCAACGCTTAATGCCTACGCGGGCATTAAGAATCCTTAACGCCTTCTTAACACCCTCGCGGGCGTTAAGAAGCAGTTTTTTCCCCGGAATCTAATAAGATGTATAATGTCACTTTATGATCATGTAGGACATAAAGTATATATTCCTTGGCATTTAATAAACAGCCGCGCCGGTACTGGATGACTTTAGTGACAGTTTACCATGACTACTGTTAAAACAAACTAGAATTTTTCCACCATTATAACTCCACACAAGCTTCATTTTACTTTACGTTTAGCTTCATACACAAGCTAAATGTAAAGTAAGTAGATGTGCTAATGTATTTTTTTTTCGAGAAACTAATATCTGGCAACCTTGATAAGAGTTAGTCCTATCTCCACGGAGATATGGCTGCTGCAATCTCCTGTCACCGAAAATCCGTATTTGTGCTGGTAACAATTACGGTATTATGCTGTAAACTAGGCGGCATTGTTCGTAACCTCCAAGCGGCACTAGTGAATGCGCCGTGGCCCTTATTGACCTCAACCGGTTGATAGATGACGCTTAGGCCACTACTCAATGTAACAGAGCGAGACAATTTTACATAACATTGCTCGGATGTTAAATTGGCCCACTTGCGTATATACCACTGTATATATATACCTCTTTAATATAAATCTTGATGATAAAGATTGCCAACTGTCAATTTGGCAAATGCCATGATTATTCAGAAAAAAAAACAACGAGCGCTTCGAGGACGTTTGCCAATTTAACCATGTTGAGACGTTTCCGTTAAGGGATATTATGTATTGCTAATACAAAGTATTCCATGAAAGTGAAGTATTGTCTACACTGCATTTTTTCACGATCTAGTCTACCGAAAGTGTTTCGTAGATTCGTAATCGTAGCGTTAATAGGCGTTATATAGATATGAATTTTTTCCTGTGTTTTTTTTTATGTTGCATTACACTCTGGAAATAATATAATAGTAACAAAAATGCATTTAGCGTATTAATTTTTCTAGTAACCATTTTTTTTTTGAAAATAACCTTTCGGTGTAGGACATAAAAACCGAAAGGAACCTATGTAATTAGTATGAATATAATTTATGCTTTTTTACGTGATTTAAAAACTACTAAACAAATATTTTTCCCAAGAGACCATTGACTTTATCGTTTATTCAATGTATTGTTTTACGTCATATACTACCGTGGTAAGTTTTCGTTGTAAATAGATTTTTTTCTAAACACACAACAATTTTCAATAGTGCGGTATACTTGCTCCTTAAACGACCCTTTAAACTTCATTCTTTCTTTGTTGTGATCCTAGCTCAAAACTATCGGAAGGCATAGTTAAAATTACTAATGACTTTTACCATGAACCGAACGTGACTCGATAGTTATGTCTCTGTGGAAGCACACGATGACTCTAAAACTTCTTTCTAGAAAAATGTTTAATTTTAGGAATCTTCTAGCAAGTTTATGCAAGTTAAAACTAAAATATTGCAGATTTAAGCAGTAGCTTCTCAAAGATAAAATTTTGCAGACTGATGTAACACATTCCATTTATGTTTCCAAAAAGTTGAGGTTAAGTGATGGAGGAAACTTGTGCAAGCTTGTTGCTGGTGACGAAAATCTTAAGATTTGATTGTCAAAGAGACAATGTTGTGTTTATGTAAGTACATCTTGCCCAGGATAACCCTTAACAGGAATAAAGCGAAAGCTATTTTTAAAATAAATTTATTGAAAGCGGTACCAACAATGGCCGGGCATTATACATGAGGAATATTTGTAAAAACTTGCTTAATATCTGGGGGTCGATCTTGGAGTTTACTTGACCTGCGAATGAACACTATTTAAGTAATAGGTTATATTCCACTTGTCCTCTCAGCTGATATACGCAACCACGCGCTTCGGATATGATCCGCAGGGTAGCCAAGTTCTTAAAAACGTACTATGAACGGAGTTGTAAGTGTGCTCGGAGTTCTGATATTGCCACCGTGCATGCCCCGTGGAAGGGAGACGAAAATCGGTTTAGGCGCCCGTGGCGGAGAAACGGAGAAATATCGGCCTACAGATGTGCAGTAGTTTCAAGGTTCAGTAGTTTGCGGCGCATTATGTTTATGCCTAGCTGTCATAACTCATAAGTATACAATTCTGTAGTTCACAGCAACAGATCGTTCATCGATAACTTCGTAGTGGGGGGACACTATAAGTGTTGTATTGACAAATGTACGAATAATAGGAGAAACAACAAGAAATGCAAATTTTATAGATTTCCAGATTATTACACTCATGTTGAGCTAAAAAAGAAATTTATTTTCAAATTACATTCAGAATTCAGCAATATAATCTTATTATTAAGTTTGAGTAAAAGGGTTTGTCTAGTTCGATTGCTTGTTTTATAAGAAAGTTACAATATAATCTAAAAGTCCCAAAACATAAAGTACTCTCATTTTGTGTTGTGCACGTGTTCTACATAATTACAATATAACCTAAAAGCACTCTCAAAACATAAACTAACCTCATTTTGTGTTGTGCACGTGTTTTACAAGCTAATTGAAAGTGACTGTGCGAATATGAGCTAGATCTCGGACCCTACAGCACAGCCTTGCTAGTTTATTAATTAGAAAACAATAACTTAACCTGAACTAATTGTACATGAAACATAGCCTTACCTAATAGTTGTTTATAATTATATTTTATAATATATTGTGAATTAAATTAAGTTCAATGAAATTAAGTTAATGTACTTCACTATTAACAGTTATTTTCCAAAAACAATATAATAATACAAGTTTGATTGGACCATAAAAACACTACAGATAACTGTAACATATAGTTGCGAACTGCTCCATTTACGCCTCGTGGACATAGTACTCGCCTACACTGGGAGAGGCGCTTGCATCACGCACCCTCCCAATACCACATGCTATACGCACCACCTGTGCACACCACGCTATGCGGTTTAGCTGTAATCCCCAGGGTAGCTAACTTCGTACAAACAAACTATGAACGGAGGACACGATTGCGCATCGGTCGACAGCGTCTAGATACCACGCCAAATCACGAAGCGAGCGTGCGCCCAGGCGGCACGCCCGCACGCACACACGCACGCACGCACGCTCGCACGCTCGTACGCACGCACGCACGCACGCAAATTTTTCCTAAATTTTTGGGCCGTTATGTGCGTGCGCATAACGGCCCAAAAATTAAGGATGTATGCCCGACGCTTAGAACAGCCGAACTCTCATGGTACAATACACTACTAACACTTATTAAAACTCAAAATAAAATCCTTAATGAAGCAGCACTATCAATAATAATTATAATAATTATTAATATGATAATTATTATAATTAATGATAATTAATCTTGTTTCCGAGACGCTTGCTGTATTAATGAATGTCAGTTGTGTTGTCTTTGTAACACGTATTTTGAATCCAACAATAAACCTAGTATTGTTACACAAGTAGTATCGGACCCAGTGCTCCTCATTACAGCCCCTTTTCCACATGACTCCCCATCGTGTGGAGGGTCCTACCGCCCATGACCGAAAACAATTATATTTGTATCTTGTGTTTATTGGATCAGCTTGTATGTAAAAAGTATGTTTGCCGATCATTTGCGACATTCTTGTTTGCTCTCTTCAATTGTAGATATGGTCTAAAGATGAAACTGTGTTTATAGACAAAGAGCTAGTGAATGATTTACGCGCCCGACATTATACTGCTTTAAACTTTGCACAAATATATCATATATCTGTGCAAATCGCGATCTTTTCGCGTTTTACCGCAAAACCGTAACAATTTAGAAATGTCAGCACGTGTATAAAACTAATACTTATAAAAGACTGCACAAAAAAAGATTTATTCCACGTTTTCTTAAATACAGTTGTTCTTACACTGGGGCAATACGAACGCGAAATGACAGGAAGGAATCGTGTCAGACGGAGTGGGGTTATTTGCGACAGCACTCTGTTGGAAACGTATTCTGTGGCTACTTTTTGTTTGCACAGATAAAGTAGGATTAGTAAATCATTCACTAGCTCTAAAGGGGCCTACGGAGACAGCTAGTAGTTTAGTACAGTAGCGAGTAAATTAGTGAATTTCCGTGTGTAACCATGAGAATTTAATCGAGTGATTCGTGTCCGCACACGGAAATTCACTAAATTACTGCGTACGACCCTTAAAGGGTCGTACGCACACGGCTAGTAGTTTAGTACAGTAGCTGGTAATTTAGTGATTTTCAGTGTGCGGACATGAAAATTTAGTCGAGTAGTTCGTAAAACGATTTAGGCAAGAAGATAGGCTCGTACGCACACGGCTAGTAGCTTTGTACAGTAGCGAGTAATTTAGTGAATTTCTGTGTGCGGACATAAAAATTGCGTCGAGTGGTTCGTAAAACGATTTAGGCAAGAAGATAGAAATAATTCTATTCTATGGGCAAGTAGGTCTCCCCACCACGTACCACTAAACAACTATGCCGCTACAGAAGTGCGGACACGTTTGTTTTTGTCGAGTACCTTTGGTTACCTGTTGTGGCGTATAGCATGGCCCACGGTGCAGGCCCCAACACGAATAAATTCATCATTGGGAAAATCCTTGACTGATTATTCCCAAATTTGGACACAGTATGCATACTTAGGAGTGAATTACCTGTGACTATACTTAATTTTGATATCTCAAACACGAGTTTTCTGATAAAATCACTTCAAAGAACACCCGCATCAGAAAACACGCTTAAAAGGCACGGCTGTCAACAACCGCGCGTAAAAAACAAGCGCGTCGGAAACCGAACGTTTCATAAAACTCGCTTGTCAGAAAACACGCCACATTGAAAACGCGCGTAAAAAACACGCGCTTCATTATACTTTAGAGAAACACGATCGTCAGAAATCACCCGCATTCAAAACGCGCTTAAAAACACGGCTGTAAAAAACGCGCGTAAAAAACATGTGCGTCGGAAAGCAAACGTTTCATAAAACACGGTTGTCAGAAAACACGCGACACAGAAAACGTACGTAAAAAACACGCGCTTCATTATACTTCAGAGAACACGAGCGTCAGAAAACACCCGCATCAGAAAACGCGCTTATAAACACGGCTGTCTAAAAACGCGCGTAAAAAACGCGTGTCGGAAAGAGAACTTTCATAAAACACGCTTGTCAGAAAACACGCGACACAGAAAACGCACGTAAAAAACACGCGATTCATTATACTTCAGAAAAACACGAGCGTCAGGAAACACCCGCATCAGAAAACACGCTTACAAATCTCGGCTGTCAAAGAACGCGTTAAGAAACACGCGCGGAAAACACACGCGCGTCGGAAAGCGAACGTTTCATAAAACACGCTTGTCAGAAAACACACGACACAGAAAACACGCGTAAAAAGCACGCGCTTTTTTAGGAATTTCCCGACAAATTACCTTTCTCCTTGAATATCTCACCGTCGAGTACTTCAGAAAAACACGCGCGTCAAAAAACACGCGCTTCAGATAACTCGCGAGTCATAATACACGCGCATCATAAAACACGAGCTTCAAAAACCACGATACTGATAAAAACGAGCGCGTCAGAAAACACGCTCTACAGAAAACGCGCGTAAATTATGGTACACTTCAAAACCGTTAATTAAAATCCGTTTGGCCTAGACCACACCAGTTTGACCTGAAGTATGCCTTTACATACCACGTTAAACTAGTTTGGCCTAGGATAAACTAGTTGTGCTTACCGCTCTTCGAGCGAACTAAGTTGGCCTAGGTAAAACTGGTGCTGCCTGAAAGCCGGTTTTACCGGTTACATTTGAACCGTTAACTCCATAGTTTACGAAATAATAATAATAGTTACGAATTACTGAAACAACAGATGCAAGAGAGATTGCGACGTCGAAAAATATGCTCTACAGCGTTTTATGTAAATTGGGGTTTTGGTCTATCCAGGGACTAATGTAACATGATTGCAATGGTAATTATGTTTTGTATTACGCTGCGGATAACCGCGCGTCTACGTTGTAGTTCCATCCCGGACGACCTTCACCTCAGAACTGTACTAATTCGCAGATCGTTCGGACACATTTTAGGTACTATACCGTTTAGTAGTAAGTGGATACTCACTACTGTACTAAACTACTAGCCGTGTGCGTACGACCCTTTAGTCTATTAGAAATCTAGCACTGTTAGCAGCTAAACGCATAGACCCTTTTAATCAATGGTGCCTGAACAAATGGATTCTTTAAATAACGTTGATAACCGCCCGAGAAGCCACTTATTTGGAGGATCGCCCGAAAAGTTCTCTTTTACAGGTGATACAACTGATGATAAGTCAAACGAAAACCAAACGTTCTTGATTGTTTAGTTTATATTTTTTTATAAACTATTTTTGTTTCGGTCGTTCCATTTTTGGTTTTGACTTGTTCCCTTTTTTTACTTGAGAGTATTTTGATTTCACCGGTGTGGCATTTTGCGTGTGTCTTATACCCGCAAACACCTAATTCCCTATACACTTGCGGTGTGAGACAATTGTGTTGTGTAGTAGACAAAGGAAAAACACTATTTGATTGTCTCCAGCGATATTTCTGTATTATCTGTGGCATGTCATTACTATTGTAAAGACATCACATACTCCTGTCACGCTCAAAATTTTACGATTAATAAAAAATTGTTTCTCCTATTCTATTTATTTACTGATTACTAAACACCAACACGGATATATCATATTTTGTATGAATGTCTCCATTATCGACTGGAATTAATTGTATGTAGAATAAAACGCTGTATGGTAGCTAGTGTTTTATTGTCGATAAAAAATGGTAAGCTTTTTTACAATCGATTTCGGTCCATGTGTTGATGGACCATCATCAGGTGCGGCTAGAGGAGGAAAAATCAAACTATTAAAAACAATTAACAGACGAGCGCACCATTGAAAATCACAATACATGTAAAGCGCAAAAAACGCTATAGGGTCAATCCATCTGAAATGGTCCAGAAAAAGATAAGTTGGTCGCTTGACGATTTCAGAAAAAATTCAATTTTTGTTATTGAATTTGCCTATCTTCTGGGAGTGCAAACCCATTTTTTTTTTTTTAATTATTTTATTCAGTTTAGAAATGGCGACCAGTTTTGTGTTAGCGAATCCGACATTTTTGACATTGGTATGTGTTTGCGTTAAACGAAATAACTTTCTTTGAAATTGTCATAGAGAGTTGAAATAGAAACCACGCGATTAAGCACATTCCAAGTTATCTGTTAGGTATGTAATGCATAGAGTTTATGTTTATTTTCCGTTTAAAAACATATCTTAAAATTTACTTACGATAGTCCATTTGGAGGCGTTTTCATGATTTTTTTTAGACATGAAGGGGTACTTAATTTGTCCATTCAATATTTTTCCGTTGTAACCTTGTATGCAAAGGGCCTATACCAAAAAATCTGAAATTTTCAAAATTAATTCGTCGTTTTATAAGGTTTAATAATAAATAAAAACATTCTTGTGTATTGCACTGTGTTTGGAATAACAGCCCTTTAAAATGAGAGAAAAATCACATGACGGTAAAACAAATTTTATTAAAAATTCTCAGTAAATACAAAACAAAGCATACTATTCATAACAATTATGTCATTTTTTACAAAAGAGACATAAGCTAAGTGATTTTCAGACGTTTCTGAAGTTGATGTGATGTAACATATTATTACACCTTCTGTTGGTTGAGGAGAGAATTCGTAAAAACTACTAGTTCCTTTTATCTGTTTGGATCTCTGAAATCTATCATAAAAAGGGGTTTTGTGTTCTGAAACCTCTTCTTTTGCCACTAAGATGTAGTTTACCCCTAGTAGATATCCATTACAAAAGGAGAACAGATCTTATACATTAAGGACTTGGGTATTAAGTGGTCTTTGAAGACTGGCTTTAGCCACTAGTCGCTTCGTTGTCCCCCCTATCCATCCAAGCGTTTTTTCCATGTGGAGATCCAAAAAAAGCCATTCTGTATCTAACCCAAAATCTTTTTTATGATACGATAAGTTCTTTTTGTTCTTGTATTGACTTGCTGCACCATCCGAGAAATATATATATAGATATGGTTGACAGATTTTGTTCAGATTTTGCTTATGTCTCTTTTGTAAAAAATGACATAATTGTTATGAATAGTATGCTTTGTTTTGTATTTATTGAAAATTTTTAATAAAATTTGTTTTACCGTCATGTGATTTTTCTCTCATTTTAAAGGGCTGTTATTCCAAACACAGTGCAATACACAAGAATGTTTTTATTTTTTATTAAACCTTATAAAACGATGAATTAATTTTGAAAGTTTCAGATTTTTTGGCATGGTCCCATCAGAGATATTTGACATTAAACATCGTAAAAATAAGAAATTTTGATATTTCAATAGCTTGTCATCAATAGGGAGAAGGAGTAAGAAAGCTATATTTTTTGTTATAAACCCTTTGCATACAAGGTTATAACTAAAAAATATGGAATGGACAAATTAAGTACCCCTTCATGTCTAAAAAAACCATGAAAACGCCTCCAAATGGACTATCGTAAGTAAATTTTAAGATATTTTTTTAAACGGAAAATAAGCGTAAACTCGATCCATTACATACCTAACAGATAGCTTGGAATGTGCTTAATCGAGTGGTTTTTATTTCAACTCTCTATGACAATTTCAAACAAAGTTATTTCGTTTAACGCAAACACATACCAATGTCAAAAATGTCGGATTCGCTGACACAAAACTGGGCGCCATTTCTGAACGGAGTAAAATAATTTAAAGAATAAAATGGTTTTGTACTCCCAGAACATAGGCAAATTCATTAGAAAAAATGTTTTTTTTCTGAAATGGTCAAGCGACCACCTCTGGACCATTTCAGATGGATTGACCCTATAAATACAACAAACTACAACAAAATAAATTAAATGAACATCGGTGAAACCGATAAACGCAAATCGAGTGTGTACAATCGGACAAACATGCAAAATTCAGTTCAGACACAAATAAGTGGGCCTTGTTTCGGTTGTAAGAAAATGGCGAAAATGAGCGAAAATCCGCAGCATTCAACTTCATGTTTAACCGCCTAATTAACATACCTCTCAGCCCCACTTACTTCGAAAGAGAACTCGAGACCATAACTCAGACAGGACTTGCCAACGGATACAGCATTGATGACGTAAACGGCCACTACTCCCGCATCAAAAGACATCACCTGCTCAACAAGATATACCCACATTTAAAGGTAAAGGGTTCTTTCGTGTCAATTCCTGTTTCTCGTTCTCGGTTTGCCTGTTTCTGCTCTTCTCGGTTTTGTTTTCTCATTTTAATACACCTAGAGAGCCAGAGCACAACCATACACAAAAAAGTGCCTACGCCATTTTCTTACAACCGAAACAAGGCCCAGCGCTCGTCTGTTAATTGTTTTTAATAGTTTGATTTTTCCTCTAGCCGCACCTGATGATGGTCCATCAACACATAGACCGAAATCGACAGTGAAAAAGCTTACCATTTTTTATCGACAATAAAACACTAGCTCCCATACAGCGTTTTATTCTACATACAACGGATTCATCACTTTATATTTATAACTGTATTTATTTATCACGGCGGTCGTATACCGGGTGGTTTTTAATCTGTAATTTTTAAATAACTAGAGAAGGAAGATGCCTATGAAAAAATGTTTGAAATAAAATATTATTATTCTTGGGAGGACAGATTTGTGGTAAAATTAGCCCCCTTCCACCCCCTTGTGGCTGGGTGGCAGGAAACTTTGTAATCTTAAATACCAACGCCCTTTGGATTCTGAGTAGCCTAGTGGTAAGGCGTTTGCCTTGCGCAGGTCCTGGGTTCGAACCATGAGGTAAGGGATACGGGTATTTCACTCCGCCGCCGTGCTTCGGCAGGCACGTAAAGCCGGTCGTTCCGTAATCAGTCTCGACCTCTTCGATCACATTCTATTGGATGGTGTCACGTGATAACATGTCTCATAAACAGAGACAGGCATTGGATTGGGAGTGTACTGGCTCCAATGTGTGCAGCCAGCCCTGTCTGATCAGCCAGTCTGTTCTGGACAGAGGCTGGTATGCGAGCAGGCGTGGTAGATATACTAACCATTTGTTCATGATCATACACACATAAAAATACGGAGTTGGATTTAACACCGATTCAACACCGCTATGGATCTCCCTCGCGACCGTTTGCGCATGTAGTTAAATCAGACGTTGAATTTTTACAGAGCTCATTCACTCTTTTTATAGTTATTATTATTTGTAACGGAGTTGAAAATATATGTTTAGGGAAATGCAGGTTTTCTCCTTTATAGACAGAAAATAATCTCCCCGCGTGTCAAACTTCCGCGTTCCGGAGTGCAAAAGTTCTTCTGTAGTAGTGAAATACATCCGTGGAGATGTTACGTAACTCCTTTATTAGTGTTAAAATTACCCTGTTGCGGAGTGCTTTTCTTTTATTGGCGAAATTATTCTTTCCCTAAAAGAGTTGTTTTTGTACGTAATGAAGTTAAATATGTACCAAATAGAGTTGTTTTTTTTTCAGAGCGGTTCTTATCTTTATTAGGAATATGACGGGGACCAGTAAAAATCAAAAATACATTTTAACAATTTTTTTTTTTTTAATATAACAATAATCTCCGTATAAATATTAATAATAATAAATTAATAACTAATATCAAATATAACAGACTACATAAAGTCTAGAGTACTTTCATTAATAACTAAGTACATATAATATATTTGGTAACTATATACATATTATTCGCCTTATTATAAGGAATGTGTATAAGGATTTGTATTAACATCGTCATCCTCTTCGCCCGTCTTTATTACCAAAGTAATTCCTCGTTGACTGTGCCATATGAAGTCTACCAATAACTCCTTGTAGATTTCATAACTCGCATCATCATAATACTTGATATCTTGATATTTTGTCTCTGCTATTTTAAATAGCTTGCCAACTGTACATAAAAAAAAGAAATATGTGCAGAAAAAATAAAAAAAAAAACGCGTTGCCGGACAAAGGAATACACACTACTTCATAAAAAAAACACAAAAATCGACATGCATTCTATAGGTACAATGCAGTGTCATACTCAGTATGAAGGTACCACAAATGCGGCAACAAACGTACTGCGCATTTGACTAGCCGGTATCTTCACAAGCTTTTTTCTATAGTACTTTAGTAGTGTGCGTAACATTTTATAAACTACAAAATTATAGAAGCATGTGAGCACAACGAATAAGTAATGTACACACATACATATGTCTACGAACATACATACATATGTAGTAATATAAGTAACTTACCTGTAGTATTAATTGTGTCGAAATTTAGTACATCGTTGATAATTCTGACCCATTTTTTATTTGTCCGTATTTAACTCGTATGAAAATACACTGCTCCATTTGAAATAATAATGTACTTACATATAAATATTAAAAGTAATGGAAATGAAACTCACTCTCATCAACTGCACCCCGCAAACTTAGGAGTATAAGTGACGACCACAACACACTGCGAAGCAAACTGCAAACCGTCTTGGTGGCGACATGTTGACGCCTGTTGTTGTCAAACCGTAAGTTTTTGCCTTTACAGTATAGATCTTACCTTTTTGGAGATTATTCACTCCAAAACGGAGTTAGAAATCAATATTACACAGGGAATTAATGTTTACTTTTAGGAGTTTTATCACTCCGTCACAATGTTCAGTCATATCAACTCCAAAAAGTGTACTTTCTCTCATTTTGTCAGTTATTTCAACACCCTGCATGGTGTTAATTTTCATTTCACAGCTCCAGTGAAAATTTTCACCATTTCGGATATAAACTATTTTCAACTCCGTGCTGTGTAGTTAAATTAACTCCGATATTACGTATATCAACAATTTTTAGCACACTATCAACTGATTTTCGGAGAAAAAATCACTCTTTTTTGTGTACAACTAACTACGTGCAAATTCTCTCCGTAAAATTTTTATGTGTGTACTACGGCGAAGCAAAAGGGGCCAACTAGGTGTCAGCTGCAAAAATAGCTATACTACCCCACACATTCCATATTCCATACGAACACTTACTTTTTGATTTAGGCAGACAATTTTCATACTTTTTACTTCCATAAACTAGAATTTGAGTAGAATTTCTATATTTATTCGATTTGCTTGCAGTAGTAATTGAATATTCCCTTCACTCAAACGAGTGTTACGAAGGCCCACCGAATAATAATATATTTGTTCTTTTTGAGCTAACAAAACAAACAGCAACTAAACCGAAGACGAATTTAGCTAATTGCTTTGTAATACGACGTTTACTTTGCCAGATAAGCAAAGTTAAATAATAACTTCCTTTTAGCAGAATAACTTGTTTCCGGATTATGCCGTGTACCAATAATTTCTGACATTTTACGAACTATGTTATTCGTTCCTTTAGAGCTAACTGAATAGTAATATTGATCTATACTGATTTTTCAAAACAAATCTATTGATCCTTTAGTATACCACTACCGCCATCTAGCGTAACTGGTTTCTAACCAAGAGAATGATGGTTACCGCATATTTACAGTGTACACCACGATTATTATACATACAACATTTTCCCATAATTTTGCGTCATTGTAACGATACGAAAATGTCGCTTAAAAGAGAAAAACCGACCAATACCTGGTAGGTGACCAACCAAGGGGCAAATAATAAGCAGCAATCAGAATATGTAATATACTAACTACTAATCACGTTTATTGTGTCTAGGGTAAAATTCATTTATAGGATTCTGTATACCAAAACTAAAAATCGGGATCACTTGTTTATCCGTCTGCCTGTGATCATTTGTTTATCCGTCTGTCTGTGTTAGTCCAAGTTTGCTGCATTTAATAAAGGTATGCTGAAATTTGGCACGATTATAAAACTGACCTCTAAACAAACCCGAGTATAAATTTGGCCAGGTCAAAATTTGAAGTATAGATGTGTGCCAGTCGAAATGAGGTGATTGCATTAAATCGGACTTTTTTAGTATATTCAAACACAGGTTGAAAATCGTTTTAGATGAATGAGCGACATTCAACGTTTGCTATTGAGAACCGACTTTAGCGGAGTCGGTGGAATATCTTTCATAAATGCAAAAAAAAACGACAAGTCACAAGACTAGAGTGATCACATACTTCTGCAACAATTGATACCTACCATCTGCGCGGTACTTAAATCTAATTAATTTAGAACATAATTAAATCTATTAATCTGATTAATGAAGGTTTCCACCGTGTCCATGCTTCGTTGTAAATTTAAAAAAAGGATATAGAAATAAACTATTAAGCCTGGATAAATAGTCTTTAATAGAGCTATGTTCGTAGGATTATCGATTTCGACGTATCTAACGTCATCTTCGGATCCAGCTACAATAAAAAATATAAAATAAGCAAAACAAAACGTAATCCTCAATCATGTATCTTACAGTCTAAAAGTTAGCTACGTAAATGTATAAAACGTTCTCGGACATTGTAGGTTATGTTTGAGACGCCACATAGGTATAATTATTTCACTATGCCGTCAGATATACACATCTTACACTACAAAAATCTTCTTTGGTGTTCATAGAAGTTGATGGAGACAGATTAACAAACTTTACTGCTAATTAGGAAGCTTCAAAACGTAACAGCGTTGGTACAGGATATAGGAGTCAACATGTGAGGTTATGTGCGAAATTCATAGAAGTTATAGGTGGCGCGGTGGTAAGCCAATTTACACCAATAGAAACTTTTGAAAACGCGCCACCTATAACTTCTATGAATTTCGCACATAACCTCACATAGTTGACTCCTATATCCTGTACCAACGCTGTTACATTTTGAAGCTTCCTGATTAGCAGTAAAGTTTGTCAATCTGTCTCCATAAACTTCTATAAACACCAAAGAAGATTTTTCTAGTGTAAGATGTGTATATCTGACGGCATAGTGACTTTATTACCTTATATTTTTATTTTTAGGAATAATTATATGTGGCGTCTCAAACATAACCTACAATGTCCGAGAACGTTTTATACATTTACGTAGCTATAACTTTTAGACTGTAAGATACATTATTGAGGATTACGTTTTGTTTTGCTTATTTTATATTTTTTATTGTAGCTGGATCCGAAGATGACGTTAAATACGTCGAAATCGATAATCCTACGAACATAGCTCTCTTAAAGACTATTTATTCAGGCTTAATAGTTTATTTCTATATCCTTTTTTAAATTTTAATCTATTAGTTAAATTAAATTCATTCAAATTAAAATTAAAAGTGAAAAAGGACTATACATTTTATATTTCTGACCAATAAACTATTTAGTATCCAAAAAAATCATCCGCAATATACTTATTGTAATGTGTTTATCTCTCGACGATCGACAATTTATCTGTTCACGGTTAATTTCAAAACGCGATGATGTGAAAAGATGTGAAACAATAAACCAAATAAGAAAAAGAACCCTCCAATTTATAGTAGAAAGCCAAAATATTGAAAACAAACAATCTTGCCTTCCAAAACAGTTCGCATTTTTAGTGAATTGGATACGCCTACACTTTTGATAACGGTAGCTCAATTTCCATTGTCTCGAATCGCACGCCTGGAAATGCAATTACTCTCAAAGTTTGTGCGTTTTTTTTTTTACAGTCGAAGTAATCTAATTGATAATACAAACAAAAACTGGTAGTTCGTCGGGTCCCCATTTCTTCGAGTAATTGGATTCATACTATTTGCTCTCATATACAAGTTACGTTCGGATCAATTAAAATCTCTAGATCTTAATAAAGTCTGCTAGTGCATGCTGCCGTCTTATGAATAATGTCGACTAATTAGGTTTGTACCTAACTGAATTATAAGTTGCAGAAAGTTATAATGAAGAGAAAATATTAAGGAAACGTTAGAGAAATACGATAATAGGTATTACAGTGGTCGGTATGGTAGCGAGGATTGTGAGCGAAGCTTGTCTCTGCAGGTAGTAAGCAACAATATCTTGTTAGCAGCTAGACCATGCCAAAATCTGTAAAATTAAAACACTGTATACCAGTATTATACTGAAGTTATAAACAGTAAGAGAGAACGCGTGTATTAATAATAATTCATACCATATAATGAGCGCATAAAGTACAGAAACACGACAAATGTTCTCAAACAGTTAGTTGTTTGCAAAATCTTCGAACACGTATACATACTTACATCCAATTTAATTTTCGACTTTAAATTGTTTTCGACTTATGACGTCATCGACACTATTTTGAATGGGAACCCCATATTTTTCGTACTGATATTCATCAATCTGTTACTAAGTAGTTTCCATACTTTACGCGCTCATTGTATACAAGATGTCCGGAAAGTAATGAGACTCAGCTTATACGAAGCTTCCTGATATCAAATAGAACAGATTAAACCAAAGATGTCTAGGAGAATGCTTTCATAAAAAGTTATGGGTTGTGCGAAATAAAAAATTATTTCTTGTTTTAGATATATTGCAGAAACAAAACAACATTTTCATGCTGAAAGTTTGTACACTTGTGCTTTTGTTGAGCCCGGACAACACGATGATGTTAGCATATCTGCATATTGTAGAGGACGATCTGGGCAGTTTGTCTGTTGTATTTTTTAATCATATGTTTAATTGTTACTAGTGTTATTATTTTAATTACGGTATCTAAAAATAATGATAAGGTTGTTAATTTTCCAAATTAAAACCATACTTATGTTGATAAACTGTATATTTTTCAACAAAAACACAATTAAACATATTAGTGTAATCCAAATAGGTACACAAGAATAATCTAATTCATATTGTAACGACGTCGGTTTGCTTAGTCCCTTCGTCTTTCCTGATCGGGTTGCTTCAGTTGGAGATCCAGTGTTCTTCGAAATAAATCAAACGGTATTCGGAGTTCAATTCAAATAAAAGCTTTATTGTCGTAAACGCAAATATATATATATATATATATATATATATATATATATATATATATATATATATATATATATATATATATATATATATATATATATACATAAAAGAAAAGAAACGGCAGCATTCGCATATGGAAAAGTTTTATAAAAGAAAATAATCACTCGTCGATAAAATAACACTGGTAGAAAAAATATACAAAGAAAACACTCCGGAAAAATAACTGTTAAAAATATATCTGGCTACAAACCGGTCCTGGTCGGGTCAAGTATGGAGTTGCCTAGACGGGCTGGCGCGGTTGGAAACAGCTGCCGCAGTGACGATACGTTCGGCTCTCAGCAAAATCGGTCGTGGTCGCTATCGGTCGGCCTTGGCGGGAACGTTGAACTAGAACTGGTAGCCAATGTAAAATCAGCTTTAAGATGGGAATATCGGCCGTAAAAACAGTAGTTGTGTATGGTTGGCGGGGCCAATGAGTCTTCTGGCGGAGGCTCCCAGGCCGGTTTTGGGCCGCAAGATCAGGGACACTGAGAGGTCGATTGCTGCTGTCAGGGACGCTTTGCGTGTTGGGCTGCCGTTGGACGTTTTCAATGAGTTTGCTGTTAGACGGCAGCTCCGTTTCAGCAAGGTGTTCAAGAGGGTTAAAGACAAAAACATCTCCAAACTCCAACGATTGCAGCGGCAGCAGAATGGCACTACTAGATTGTTTGCTGATAATTCATCTTGGTTGGTGAACCGTTCAAGTGTAGAGATACCAACTCTGGTTGCGGACTTCTTGTCCTTGGGGGGCAGTTTTGGCATCAGGCCTTCCGCACGGGATATACGCATGCACAGCCCCCTAGCTGACCTGGAATGCATCATTACGGCCCATCCTGTTGAGTCTCAAGGCTTGCTAAGAAACAGGACCACTAACGTGATCACCAACTTCATGCACTCAATGTCCACAACTCGTGGCACTGATTCCCACATTGATAAGATGTTGAAAGCTTCTAGACTGTTTCTGAGGTCGCCCGAGGCGGAGGGTTTGCTTGTTGTGCCGGCTGATAAGGGACATGTCACTGTGATCCTGGACCAACCAGAGTACCGGGACAAGTCCTTGGCGATGTTGCATGATGCAGGCACCTATGATCTACTTCTGACCGACCCTACATCCCGCCTGCAGACCAAAAACAACAGTATGGTCAAATACTGGAGAGAACAGGGATTTGTGGAGCCTGCGATTGCTAAGCGGCTAACAGCCACAACGGCATATGCCCCCTATTTTACGGACTTCCTAAGATCCACAAACAGGACTGCCCTCTAAGACCTACTGTATCATTCACGGGCTCACCGATTTGTGGTTCCTCAAGGTTTATGGCGGATATCCTGACGACTTCCTTTAAGGAGGCTGAAGAATTCAACATTCAAGACACGTTTACCTTTGTGGAGATGATGAAAGGAATTACCGTCCCTCCGGGCTATGTCTTGGCCTCCTTCGATGTTGTGTCGCTCTTTACCAACATACCATTGTACCTAGTATGTGATATTGTGAGAGAGGAGTGGACCCTGGTGGCCCCCAATACGTCTATCCCAGTCGACAAGTTCTTGGAGGCCTTGCAGTTTCTGTGTGGTAGTTCCGCATTTGTTTTTGAGAACTTTTACTACCGACAGACATTTGGAACACCTATGGGGAGTCCGCTAAGTCCCATTTTGGCGCAGATAGTGCTCGATCGATTGCTGAAGCGGTGCATCCACCTACTACCCTTCACCTTTCCATTTATCTGGAAATACGTGGATGACATTATATGTGCGTTACCACAGTCAGAGATGCACAACACTCTTGATACTCTCAATGTTTTTAATGTCCACCTACAGTTTACACTTGAAGAGGAAAAAAATCGATCGGTTCCCTTCCTGGACACACTTGTTATCAGGTCCGACTGCCAGGCGGTAATCTTGAATTGGTATACTAAGCCTACCTTCTCGGGGAGATACATCAACTACTTTTCTAACCATCCCATGAGCCAAAATGGAATATTGTAAAAAACATAAAGGAAAGGGTCCTGATCATTGTTACACCGCCGTTTCCACTAATCTATTTAGGGCATATTTATTATCGATTCAAGTTGGAATTTCAAACGCGTCCGCCTGCGGTGGTGCCCTCTCTGTACGGGTGGATCCTGGATGCGCGTCCTGGATGCGATACTTGTACCGTTCGGGAGAGATTTTTCTTAATTAGGTTCTGGTGGTTAGGTAATGGTAGGCGCGGTTTAATTGCGATCACCGCACTTGGAAAAAATCAGGCTTTCTTTTGGTACCCCAATCGTAGAGATCCCAGCTGTTTTATGGAAGTTGGAAGAAATTACGTTGTCCACTGTTTTTGCTCTACCACGCGTTTGCAGGTTATGGTGATTTCCGCGGTAATTAATGACTTTCTCGCTCCGCCCCGGTTCCCATTAAATTCGCCGTCGTTTTTCACATCTACTGGTCCAGGTTTCTGCCCTAATTGAGCCCTAAGACTGCTTTTGAATTATTTGTGGAGGGGGTATTCCCTTTATATAGAGGTCCGAAAAAGCGCCTGGCTCAGTCGTGAAATTGTTGCTGTCCAAACTGCGTTTGTTGTGTGGGTATTTTTCCCGGGCTTTTGTCCACGTGTTCTATGTCTGGTGACGAGCAGGAGACGCATTTGCGGACACAGCCCCGGGATTGATTTCCTTTAATGAAAGCCACTGGTTGAAGGCTGCCATATTCGTATCACGGATTCTGGGCTCACACAAACACACCAAGTTCTTAGAACCCTACCAAACATCTATTGGGTGAGCATTGATTGACGTTTTTAATTGGCGAGCTCGTTTGCTCATGGCAATGGGATTCTTTTAGGTTCTTTCGCCGGCACAGAAGTGTTTTCTGCGGTCGTGCGCGCTATTTTTGTGACTGGATGCACCCTTACAATCGCCCTTGGTTTCGGTTGAGCGGAGTGCTAATTCGACCCTGCGCTGGGAGTTCTACGTACTCTTTTTCTTGGATTCGACAAGTTGATTGGGCAATTGACGGTCCGCTGGTACCCGAGGAGCTACAGCTTGGCCGATAGTTATTCCGGAGCGGAGTCGTTAGTGGAAGGTTACGCAGTCAGCTGCAATACGACGGCTTGACAGTCGGCGTGGGACGTTGCGACGCTGCCATTGAGGTTCGCACTTAACGACAGGACGCATCGGACAAGGTTTGACGTGCCTTCTTGTTTATTTTGAATTTTCTTTCTTCGCGACAACAGCGTTTGATCCTGTGCGCTACGAGAACACCCGCAGGTGTTTTAGTCTCTCCGTTACTTACATTCGTTTGCCGAATTGTTTGCGGGCGACAGTATTGTTGTCCAGCGGGTGACTCGATCTCCGTTTTTGTAATTTTTCGTGTACTCATATGTGACCTCACTTAACCTCACTTTGTGTTAGTTATTGAATTTTAGAGTTTGTTTACGATTGGACTCTGGGAGTCGTTTCTTTCGTTTTGATATCGTAATTTGTAATGGCCAGCTGGTGTAGCTTGCCTGATTTGATTTATTTTGATCCCTTCGGGATGTGGACCATTGACTTAATGTTGTTTGGTCGTCAAGTTGATTTAAGTAGAGCTTGTTGATTGTTGATGGTTAATTAGTGGTAATTAGTAGTTAATTAGTAACTGGTTTGCTGAGTGAGGTTAGGTGCGGTTTGTTTTGTAGGTGTTTTCTTTTTAAATTAGACTTGTTAGTTAATTGTGACACGGCTGCCTAATATTCAGTTAGATATTGTATGATTTAATAACTTCGTTAATGGTAATTGTGCGCACTTGTGGCTTTTTGTAATAGCCGTTATTGTTAATCAGTAATTAAACGCTTTTGTTCGGGATTCGGTTTTTAATATATTCATTTGGGAAATTATCCCAAGCTGCTGCGGTGTTATCGCTTTTGGCCAAAACCGGTTTCGTCGATTTTGCGGGTGTATTTTATCTTCGTTTACAGGATATTTTTATTATTGTTATCATTGGCAATACCCTTGCCCAGCGTTTATAACTGATAGTGCGCCGCCTTTCAAATTTCGGTTGTTTTATTTACGGAGGCCAATTGCTTCTGCTGGTTATTTGGACGGAGGATCCTGTGTGGGACCAGTCTGTCCGTAATTTATTTAGGCTGCAAGTTTGTCGTGTCTGTCTACGATTTCCCCGACTTGGGATTTGTTTGTTGTATATGGTGTACCGTCTGTGGTTAATAAATTTGGTTATCCTAATAGCGGTCTATTTCTTTCCTTGCGTTGCTTCGTTACTTTACAGCCAGCTCTCGCATTCGAGCGAAGGTTCTACGAAGGGTTCAAGATTGCGTGGCGCCCTTTCCGGAACACCTTGTACCTTGGATCGTTTGTAATCCCCACGCCCCTCTCCCAAGAGTTGGTCGGTGCGAACCCAGAACCGTACAAGCACGCAGGTAGGACCGATATTGTCAGCGGTTGGTATTATTTCCGTTGTTTATTTTGTTTTGTTTTCCTATGGTATAGAGTGAAAACCAAGGTGTTTCATCATTTCTGCGCCGCAGTTCCGTGAAAGCAACAAGCGCAGACTACACAAGATATTCGCCAACAACGGATACCCCCCAGGCTTGGTGAGGAGAATACTGCACAACATACCTAGATCAGAATCGCCACCCACCATTGCTCAATTACCATCAGTCCCCTTCAACTACCATAGAGTCCCGTACATCCCGGGTCTCACCGAAAACGTTGCCAGACTGGTGGGCGGCGATGCCATAAAGCTCGCCGGTTACAACCTGTTGACCACAAAACATTTGTTCAGTAAGGTCAAGGACAAAATACCTAAACTGCTACATTCAAATGTGATTTATAAGATACCTTGTGGTCGCTGTGATGGTGTGTATATCGGTCAAACATCCCAACTGTTGCGGAGGAGGATAGGGCAGCATCGACGGATGCTTCCAACCGCACTGAGGGAAAGAGTGCCCTGGTAGAGCATTGTATGACTACGGGACATGTGTTTGATTTTGAAGCAGCCTCCATCCTTGCGTCAGAATCCCGCTACTCCAAGCGATTGTTTGCAGAGATGTTTTTTATTAAGAAATACGATACCGCGGTTAACTTTCGTACTGACGTTGCGGGGCTTAGCGACATATATGGTTACCTGATTCAGTTGGACTAGACGCGGCGCATTTTCCCCGATGGGATTTGCCTGACCTTGACCGCTGACTTTTGATCGGTCTGGTACATTGTTTTTGGGTCCGTGCGATCGCTTAATCGGTGCTGCCACCACTCGTATTCTGTTTCAGCACCTGGATGTACCCGAAACTAGTTTTGTAAACAAGAAAATTGCAATGCCGTTGGCTGTGTTTGATTGTTTGTTATGGTGTCGTGTGTGCTCTGTGTTTTCGTTCTAGTGACCATCGAGTTTATTTAATGATTGTCAATCTGGCTACTTTCTTGCTCCATGTAAGTTATATGTTAATTACGTCCTAATGTTGAAAATTTCTCTTGACTGTTACCTGTTCTGATTGTGTGTATTTTGTAAAATTTTAGAACGTTCTTCTGATGAAGCCTTAAACAATAAATGCGAAAGCTTAAGTAAACCACAAAGGAGTCTTCTTTTTATATTATCCTCTGGCCGTTACCCCGCCAACCATATACAACAACTGTAAAATCAGCATACCACTCTGCCTACTTCGTCGCTATAAGTCTTGAAGGTTTCTTCAATAGTATTTTACCATGTCGGTGCCCTGTCAAGTTTTCCCAGCGGTCGGTGTGTTTTTTGATAGCTCACTCTCGCACGTCTGACTTGATCACACTCTTTGATATCATATATCATTGGTTCTGGTCCAATGTATGGTCTACTCGATCTTTTTTGCCAGTTTGTCGGCTCTTTCGTTGCCTTACTTCCCTTTGTGTCCTGGCAGCCACTGTAGGGTTACTCTGTTTGTTTCAGTCTCCAGTCTCGTTAGGTTTTGGAGGCATGCCCAGGTTATTCTAACTACCTTCTATCCCAGGTACCTTCTTTGTAATTTTGCCAATGCACAATGGTTTATCGCAAAAGCAGTGGCGGCTCGTGATCTGGAAAAATGGGGGTTGCAACTTTCAAGTACCTACCAGTTTTATATGGCATATGTGTTTTATAGAAAAATATCTTTATTTGTGCACAAAAAAATAGCTCATTCTTATTCTTAAATACTCCAATCTTCAGTCTTAAATCCCTGTTATTGTTTAGTACTATACACGGTGTCTCCCTTTATTTTCCCGCAGAACTTTTTTCAGATAGCCATACTTAGTAAAGGGTTACATATCGACTTATAAGTTTTTCAATTCATTAAAAAGTTACAGCAGTTTGAAATATTAACAAATCGACATTTTAAACGGCTCTAACTTCGTAAGCAATCGAAAAAACGCTTAAGTCCATATTGAACTTTCTATTCGGAATAACAATTACTTTCTAGAAAAAATCAGTAAAAACTGTTATATATTTTAATATATTTGTCATATATGTATTTTGCTGACAATGATTAATGATTAATTCGGTCAGTTAAATGATTTAAATCTGTAATATATGATTTTGTCCACCAGTGATTGGCTCCAAACAATAGACCAGGAAAACAAAAAAAGCATTTTTGACGACACCCACAAATCCACTCATATTTACTGTAAACATCAGCATTAAATGTCCTTGTAAATGACCGAAATTTGGTCGTGTTTTATCACTAGATTAGCGGTAGGCCTCGCAAACTCTGCCCTGAATTCATTGTTTGTTTTTAATTTCATTTAATTAGCGCTTCACGGGCAACCAAACTCCACAGCGTACGAGTGTCAACTGTCTACAACCTGCAACGCAATAATGCAAGTCGCCAGTTGCATAAGTATGACGTCGCTTCGCGTCTAGACACCACTGGGGGCGTGGTCCAGTAGTTTTGGTGCACTGGATACTTGCAACCATTTCAGAGTAAACGAACCAATCGACGCCACGAAATTTGCATGCTTGAGGGCTAGACTGCAGGCGTCGTCAATTCCCAGTGTAGCGGTAGCAGACGGCTGCGCAGGCCGTATAGCCGACTTGCGATTGGAATTCTCGATAAACTGCTCGATATTTTATTCGATTATATGTCATAGATCGTTGCATATTGCCTATTACACTATTATTTACATACAATTAAACTCTTTTTGTTTCCGAAAAATTTTTGAGGTTGCGCAAACCTGAAAACCAATGCACGAGCCGCCACTGTTGCGTAGATTTCGGTCTGTTAAGCTGTTGCCAGCGCCCCCAAGAAGATACTCAACTCACATCTGGGAGATAGACCGTAAATCCCTGCGTCTGATCCATCTACCCTTTTGGACCCGTCTGTGTACCAGGTCAGGGTTGCTGGCTTTGTGGCGTTTTCTCTTTGTTCCCTTCCAATTATTATTAGGTCTTAACCGGGGAGTATTGTGGTCTCATGCAGTCGCTTCCCATTGTTAATCTTGGTTTTGTGACTGTTTGAATTAATCTGAGTGTTTCCCATTTGGGTGCCAGTTACCGTTGAGTTATAGCCTGTATGCCCTTAGCCTTGCTTCCACTTTAATGACTATGTCCAGTGGTAGGCGGCTTAACAGGGTTTCCATGGAGGCCGACGGTGTGCTGCCTATAGCGCCAGTTATGTATAGGCAAGCTAGCCGCTGTACTCTTAAGAGAGCTGTTCGGCATTCTGTTCTAGTTTTGCCCACCACACGGTGCATCCGTAGATGATCATGGGTTTTTAGTACCGAGTTGTAGAGCCATAGCATCATCTCCGGTTTGAGCCCCATGTCTTTCAGAGTGCCTGCTTGGTTGTCATTAAGATCCTCTTGGCTCTGTAAGTTATGTGGTTTAGTTGTCGGTTCCAAGTGAGTTTTGAGTCCAGGTATATTCCTAGGAATTAACCTCATTGGTAAGTTGAAGGGGTTGATTAAAGAAGAAAGGAGGTTTCTGCCCTTTCGTTTTCCTTCTTTTCGTGAACGTGATCAGCGCGGTTTTAGATAGGTTTATGTTCAGCCACACTTCCCTGCACCTATTTTCTGCCTTTTTTAGGGCGCTGTATATGAGCTCTGTTATCGTACATGGATGCTGTCCTTTGATGAGGATAACGATGTTACCCGCATACCTTTGGGCATAGAATCCATTATCGTTTAGTAGCTCTAAAAGCTCATCTACGACCATGTCCCGCGTATTATCAGTTTCGGCAATCTGTTTCTTCAAATCTTTCCTTCCAAGTTAAATTGTTGAAAATAGTATCATGCACTGATCCAGGCCAACTAAGACTGTAGGCAATGGTTTTAAATTACCTAATATACAGTCTAAATGTTTGCAGAAAACACGCACCTTTCTAAAAATCAAGACTCTTTGCTTGCTCTTCGCTTTTTGTAAGTATGCTACTTTTGCCCCCTACGTTTGTCCAAAGGAGAAGAAGGTTCCTCTTATCGAGTAACCATTTCTCCTGGACCAGAAAAGTACTAGTAGGTCGTATTGGAACTGTAGACCGCACAAAAACAAAATAAAAAGATCTAAACGCAGAACACAAATCATGGACAGAAAGTCACAAGTTACCACCACAGAAGGAGTTCCATCCTGGTCAAAGTTATCTACACCATAGATTGCGAGAAGTTGCCTGTAGCTAAATTTGCCAGTTTTCATGTCAATTGCCTGTCGAGATAATGGATACTACAATACTACGCACGGATCAGGCTTACGTTTACTACTTTTACTAAAGCTGCTATTTCAGGCCACAGCCCAGGAGATGTATCCATTCTGGATCCAGGCACCATCTGCAAATCTCGATGGTTTAAATCTATTGTGAAATATATACTTACAGTTTACTCACCTTTGTGGTTCAATAATCGGTTTCATAGTTCAATCAAGGATGGATCTAGGCATCTTTTTGGTATAATTCAAAGAACGAGGTACTTATTTGCCAGTCTACTCTAAATAGTCGATGTTTCTATTCAGTAACATACGTAGTTTGCTTTTCCTAAAAACATCTTATTGAGTATGATGACAGACTAACGGTCAGAAGTAAGAAAGCTCGCACTCGACTGTCTTCTCATAGCCAGAGAGGCGGAGACTAGATCAACCTGTTATATACCATGTTTGTGCTGCAGCTCCATTTCAAAGGAAGATAATAGTATCAAACTATTGACTGGCAGACAACTACCATAACTGTGGCTCCCATTCTTCACAGAGTTTCAAAAGAACTACTAATGACAGAATTATACCAAGACACAGTCAATAAATGAGAATTTTTCGCATTTCCCTCACATACCGTTGCTGTGGAGAGAGCCGTTAAGTTGGTAACGGAATCATCATAATTCGCATATGGTCATCAGTCACTGGATGCTCATATTAGATCCCCAGCCTGACGTACAATCTATACACGAATCTCTATAATACGACGAACTGCTAATTAAAACCCCTGTAGCGTTGAATCGGAAGTTTTCCATTAGGAGAAAAGGCATGATAAAAAAACATATAATACACAAAAACATACAAATAAAAGTCTGAATATACCTATCTGATGGATATTTAATTATTCTCATCAATAGGGCTTAACACCAAGCAAACTCTTTCTTTTGCTAGCCGAAATCGCAGATTTCTCCATGATCACCAAATCGAAAACAATTATCAATAAGGTTCATATTTATAGTATACTGGAGGTAGTTGTTTTCTGCACGATCAAAACTTGCAGAAAAATATCATTTCACAATGTAACATTGTAAGGGGGGCCCTCTCACTTATTATTTATGGCTCTACCTGAACCAACACTATAGGCACCTTCCCGCCTTTTTTAATATACACTCTATTTTACTTTACTTACTTTAATTCTTATGGTAGCGTGAATTAAATATCTCTCTTCCGGAGGGTCTAGGATTGTAGGTTCTTTCTCTGAGACTTTGTCAGAGAAAGATGAACCACAAATTAATCAACACTATAGAAGCCAAAATGCTTCTCCACAAAAGGACTGATTTAAATTATTCTATCATAATAAAACGCAAATCCAAAACAACACTTAATGTCTATTAACAAATAATATGAAACAATGCAGAACCGCTTACAAAGGATTTGAACGTTAACTCTAAACAATGATAATAAACTTTTGGCAGAGATGGTCACAATATAAATACAGTAAACTCTTAATAACTTACGCGTTAAAATAGCTGGGCACGGGAAAAACACAAGACAGCACAATTTCTACAACATGGCCCTCATTTTGAGGCCGCTTGGGCGGACGCTCGACGCACGTCCGCCTCGTTCAAAACCCGAAATTAAAGGGAATGAATGGTTGTGTGCCCTCTTTCATCCCTGTACAGTTCGCGCCCAAAAATCCAAGACGCTAGGCAAATACCAACCTCGATTGGACATTAAAACAAAATACACCAGCGTTGAACTTTAAATCCCGCGCGAAATCTCACTTACTACATCCCTTCCACGTTAAGATAAACAATTATTTGACCAATTATTTATCTCACAACAAAACAAAACCAAACAAATGAATTGCGAATTGTACCATCTCCCCTCACAAAACAATTCTCTTAATTGCTAATTACAATATCTGACCGAAACATTTTTCTTCTTGTACATTTTTGATTTCCTGAAATAAAAATACAGATCTGACACAATAAAAACCCAAAAGAATTCGGCCTTGGTCCTGAAGTCCGACGATGCTGATTCGGCTTCGTATCTCAAAGTCCCAAGCGAATGTCTCGTTCCTCTGGGCCATTGGTCACATGAAACAAAAGGAAAAACAACATTGAAGCAGTATCATAGCAGTCCGATTACATCATAACTTACATTATCTCTTATCCATCTTCAAATACAGCCGCTATCGTGAAATGACTTCCCTCGCTCCTCGCCTCGGTTTTTCCCTCCGTCCATTTTGCTTCTAGCGTCATCGGTGGTCCTTAATCTCCAGTGGCGTCCATCGTTCTTCGGAAGCTATCGTGTACCTCGTAGATGACCTACACGACGTGTGGATGTTGTCCAGCGACACTGAGGCCCGGCTGTACATCCCGCGTTGTCCATGTAGTCATTTTTTTCACCTTCGACGCCAAAGTGCAGGAATTCTGTCAGCTGCCACTTTGTAATTTTTTGACCAAACGCCTCCCTTTGGGCGTTTTTCTGCGGTCACACCATTTTTTGAAGCTCACGGGGCTTCGCTTGCTGTAGATTACAACCCTTTGTAAATCTACCGGCACTAATTTCGACGTCCAAAGTTCAGTATATTTGCCTGAAACTTTGAAATTTTTCCTTGGCCTTTTGCACCTCTCGCGGGCGACTTTTGCGGCCACATCCATCTCTAGTACGATTTCTTGCTTCGAACGATAACGGGACGAACCAGCTGTTTTCACAATGACCACGCTGCATGACCTTGGGACTTCTGGGTGAAACTTGAGTTCCTGAGCTTGGATCTGCATTTCCGGACTAGCTGGCCTGGACATCTGGTACATGGGACCCTTCGAAAGATCTGCTTCATACCTGCTTCCGTTGTCTTTCCCTTACAACCCACAATTTATGCGAAATAAAAAAAAAATAAAATGAATCAAACTACTTTGCAACTTCCCTATTAATTAATTCCCTTAATACTGCATTATTTTAACTTATAAAATACAGTTGCAAAAGTATACCCCTTAACTTTTAATTAATTATTAATTAATTAACGCGTGTCTGTCTTGTGCTTCTCCCCTCAAAGCCGCCATTTTCAAAAATGCTTACATAAAAAACTCAACGTGTTTCAAACTTCTGATTTAATTTCCTCAAAATTTTACCAAACAATGAACTTGCGCTTTGTTTATATCCTATCCTTTACTTTCACTAAATCGACCAGTGACGGTACGATTTTTTTCTGTTTATTGTTTACTGTTGCCATCTCTACTCTGCCATTTTTTCACTCAATAAAAAAAAAACAATTCCTCAGATTTTAGTTACAAACCTGTTCTGCCTATCGCCATAAATCTTAACTCAAGCCCTGTCTAACACAATTTGGTTCAAACTTTCCCCAACGAACGGTCTCGAGAATTAAGACATTTCTTTCAAAAACAATTCCAACACTCAAAAGAAACTATACTGCAAATATTTATTTATTATGCTGCCACCATGCAGTACATTTCCCAACACAAATTCACGACTATATTTATCTATATTGACATGTATCACACACAATGTCCACCTCAGAAGCAACAAACAAATTTCCTGGAATGCTATCTATGCTATTCTCACATCGGGCGCTTATAAGCCAGCCTCTAAACCTTTTTCTCTTAAAGGGTTTCTTGTTTGCCTTACTTCGCTTCAACTATATAGCCACAACAATGCATTCTTAAAATGCGTCACATAAGTTGCTTCTAAAATTCACATCAAATCTAACTGGAGTGCTTTCTTCACAATCTACTCGAATAATCACTTGAAATGTCTTAAATAATCCCAACCGCTAGCCAACAAATTGTAAGGGGGGACCTTAACACTTCTTATTTATGCCCTAATACTGACTCTACTGGAGGGGACGCTTCCCGCCATTTTAAATATACAAACTTTATTTGAAATCTAAGCTGACTTTCTAAAGCTCTACTTACTTTAATTCTTATGGTAGCGTGAATTAAATATCTCTCTTCCGGAGGCTCTAAAATTGTAGGTTCTTTCTCTGAGACTTTGTCAGAGAAAGATGAACCACAAATTACTTAACACTTTTTATAGAAGCCAAAATGCTTCTCCACAAAAGGACTGATTTAAATTATTCTATCATAATAAAACGCAAATCCAAAACAACACTTAATGTCTATTAACAAATAATATGAAACAATGCAGAACCGCTTACAAAGGATTAACGTTAACTCTAAACAATGATAATAAACTTTTGGCAGAGATGGTCACAATATAAATACAGTAAACTCTTAATAACTTACGCGTTAAAATAGCTGGGCACGGGAAAAACACAAGACAGCACAATTTCTACAACATGGCCCTCATTTTGAGGCCGCTTGGGCGGACGCTCGACGCACGTCCGCCTCGTTCAAAACCCGAAATTAAAGAGAATGAATGGTTGTGTGCCCTCTTTCATCCCTGTACAGTTCGCGCCCAAAAATCCAAGACGCTAGGCAAATACCAACCTCGATTGGACATTAAAACAAAATACACCAGCGTTGAACTTTAAATCCCGCGCGAAATCTCACTTACTACAACATTAGGTATGGCGTTACATAAGAATACACGGTGCTATTCTACGCGCACAACAGTATGCGAGCGCTGCAGTAAACTATGGGTCAGCGTTATAACTATAAAAATTTTGGCGGATAAAATTAACCACGATATTAGTGGTAGTTAGGGGAGCCCGCACGAACACTGTGAGTAAAATCAATCTTTAAACCCCTATAAAAAAATTCTTATTTCTAGGTAATAACACAGACTTTAATGAGAGAAGCTAGATACGGAAATGTTTTAATTACGTTATTAGTGCAGGTGTGAAGTAGCCGAAATAATTGCCCTACTTTCGAGTTTTTTGCGAGCACTAACGGGCTATTACAACCGGGAACTAAATCTCCGCTCGTTGAAAGCATGCATAAGACATACAATACAATATTTAAATATTTTATTCGTAATATTTATTTATTGTTAACTTATTTACTTATGTATTATTTGTATTGTAGGTTAACATGCTCACATGTATTATTTGTATTGTAGGAACAGTATACAGTATCCTCCATGGGAACCAGTTTTGAAATAAATTATAACTCAGACTTTTGTATTAAACCTACTTACACTATTTATTTTACCCAAAAGATTGTGTATAATCGAGGCGACAAATTAAATCATAGATCCAGAATTACTTTTGATGTAAGTAAAAAAGGGACCTAACCTTTCCTACCAATCGCATTTGGTTTTCGGTATATTTGATAATAAAGTTTCCTTGCCCCCACTAAATTAATAAATAAAGGTGGAACGTGAAAAATAATTAATTGAGAATAACAAAATTTATTATCTATGTTACAGAATGTTTATGCAGAATACAACACTTACATTGAATGGAATTGAATTTTAGACATTACTTATATAATAAGGATCACTATTTTGGGCATCACCATCTCTTCATAAAAGTTATTTTTTTGCAATATATACAAATATATTAATATATTGCAAATAACCCTATATATTTCTCGATATGTGTGAAAATAATGGAATATTTAAAGATATTATTTAAAGCAGGAAAATAAAGCTGAACACACATCTACTAGGTACTAGGTACTTAGAATGTTTATTAGTTGTAAGCAACAAAATCTACAAAAAATGTCTTATCGTTACGACCCCTTCGTATATTACCACAACCTTTGTTTTCCATGTTACTCAAAGATACCTTTGTTTTATAAAATGTACTTTAATTTTGTTCAATATACTTCTCCTTTATGGGGATAATAATAATAGTCCCACCATAAATCGTGATGCCCAGACCGCTCGGTTTAAGATTACATTTATTAATTACTTGAACTTCGCATTGAGACCACTGAATACAAGTTTGGCTAAAGAAGTCATCAATCATTCTTTACAGGCGAAGACACCGCGTCGGATGTATCGGCCGGTAGACAAAGCGTCTTCCCATCCCGTTCTGTTCTGTTAAACTCACCCTAAACATCAAAGTCTCATTGTTTATTAAATATTTCATACGTTCCATTGTCGCACACAGGACTCACCCAATTAAATAAATAAACCCGGCCGTTTCGGTACATTAACCTACGCCCCCAGTATTATTAAATGGCTAATGAAAAATTCGTCTGCGAATGGAGTCGACACGAGCACCCATTTGGTGCTATAAGAGAATAGTTAATTTCAGCTTTACCAGAACTACCACAAGAACGGGACAATAAAGCGGCATATTAATTGCGTCAGAGGAACAATACAACTCAATCAAAAGTTTGTGGGGCGATCTATTAATACTTATTTTAAAGTTTAGCCTGTCCTTATTGTTAAACTTAAATTATCCCGTCGTCGAGCCTTCGCTCCCAGTACACAGTACAAAGAAATTTTGTAAATATTCTCGTTTTATCTGTCTTGCAAATAAATGTACCTAAATTCTACAATAATCTTACAGATATTTCTTTTTACTTTATGACAATATTTTGTAATTATTATGTTAATTATTATAGTTCTATATTAAATTATTCCTTTAAATTATACTTATAAAATTTAACCATGGAAATTTCGAAGGTCTTTTATATTCTTAAACAGGTTTAAGTAACTACTAATCCCAGCAAGACGTGGCGTGGTCGATCAAACTACTGACAAAAGATTACAAAATACACTATAACATCTAAGCCGTTTAACTTAATAGCTGGCTATTTGTAAAACATTTCAGCTTTGTTTCCAGATCATCATGTGATTGACAAGCTCATACAGATGTGAAGATGCGGTGGTGGACACCCCGTTTACAGTCTAATGGAATTTTTTTCAAATAGATTGTTGTTCACATTGCGTAGGGATATCAAGTTAATATCATGAATAACAGACCGATGAATATGTTACGGTTAAAGTGATAAATGTGGTTTGTATTAATAATTACCGGCTATTATTAATAATTCCATCGCCTCTGTAGCTCAACTGGGAGAGCTGTCAACCGGCAATTGGAGGGTTCCTGGTTCAAATCCAGGCGGAGGTGTTTTTTCCAAAAATTATCCTCACCTGGGTTAATTATCATTCGCTTCTTTAGTTGATTCTATATTACTGACGAGTTTACGTAATAACCATTTTCCCTTGAATTTATTCATCTATATGAGCTGTTTAGCAATAAACATTTAGCGATTCCTAGTTACCAAACTCCCATCTAGCCCAATAGGTGTCACGACGGGTTTGTTTAATTCGAAAACTCGGATTGCAAGTCCTGAAGTGACAAATAAAACCTATAAATTTCCATCGCCTCTGCAGCTCAACTGGGAGAGCTGTCAACCGGCAATTGGAGGGTTCCTGGTTCAAATCCAGGCGGAGGCGTTTTTTCCAAAAATTATCCTCACCTGGGTTAATTATCATTCGCTTCTTTAGTTGATTCATTATTAATAATAACCTCATCATTTGGTCAATGTCATTAGAAACACTTAAATAATCACATGGACCGGCTATTATTAATAATTTCTGATCTTTCGTATACAGTCTTCAACGAAGTTATTTTGATTACTATGTAAGCTATTATATTTATTTACTCGAAGCAAATCATCAGTACGGCTAGCCTAAGGACCAAAATTACGAATAATACAAAACATTGATAATACAGAATGTATTCTTTTGTCTCCCTTTTGCTTTAGAAAATACTGGATATAATTGAATCGGTCGGTTCGAAAACAGTACAAGTCCAAAAAGTGCGTACTGAGAAAATTGACAAAATAACTCTGTCGGTGTAACATCTTGAAAACTATAGCAGTTAGCTATTTTGTGCCAACAGACAAAATATAAAGTAGTTCACAGAGAATTAAATGTATGACATCTTTTATTTATATTTGCATTAAAACCAGAGCTATGGTTGAAACAATCATCATGGACATGTACTGTTTTTGAACTCGACGAAAACATGAAAAATGTACGTTTTTAATAATATTTGTTTATTTGAATTTATTTGTTTTTGGCGTTCTGATTCTAAACCCGTCGTCATATTTTTTAAATTAAGAATGGCGGATTCAGTATAGCGGCCAAAAAATTTAGAAATATGTCGGGTGCTTATGAAACTTATTTGCTGTGATATTTGAAGATCCTAGACTCTAAATCTAGTGTAAATCTAATCTGGTGTAAATCTAATTTTCAAAATACAATATGGCGACCGAAAATGTAAATAATCTTGGATTTGCGTGAAACTTATTTCCCGTAATATTTGAAGATTGATGATTAAAATCAAAAAATCTGATGTGGCCAGGCACATGACTTTATCATACAATATATAAAATTATAAGTTTAGCTACATGAGACTCTATTTGATCGAGAACGATCGTGTTTGCATTAAAATGAAACGAATTAGCCAGGATTTGACAGATATTGACAGTACGTTTAGTAAAAAAATCAGCATTTGACACTACCTACTGCTATTGGAATAAAAATATCTGGCAAATCCTGGCTAACTTTATATTAATGCAGGCACGATCTCGATCAAATAGAATTTGCGTCTACAGCTTTACCAAAAAATGTCATAGACATAAATTATACAAAATTTCGTCTTTTTTAATTTATTAGTTAACTATTTTGATGAAATTACAGAAATGGCGGCTCATTTGCAAACTCCTTAAAAAATTCATAACAACATTGCTATCCGCACTCGAAATACACATTGACTTTGTGTATGACACCAATATTGTTTCACATAGCGTACGTGCGCGCGTTTCTCCATGCATTTGCGTGTTGAATTAACGTTTCGCAACCGATGACGTTCTGAATACTGTAAAAAGTCGCAAAATATCCTGCCTACCTACTATTAATGCAGACACGATTTCGATCAAATAGAATTTGCTCCTGCAGCTAAACTATTAATTTTACCAAAAAATGTTATAGACATAGATTATACCAAATTTCCTCTACTTTAATTTATTATTTATCTATTTTGACGAAATTACAGAAATGACGGTTTATTTACAAAATCGTTGAAAAATGCTAAGAGTAAATAGCTAGTTCCTCTAGACCGTTTTTAGCCAAAGGTTTTCAGCTCTCAATTTGGTCATGAAACTTCTAAATCTGAACTTTCGCGTCCCGATACCTTTAGTAGTTTCTCCGGAATCGTCGTCACAAAAATCGGGCACACACATACACACACACACACACACACACACACACACACACACACACACACACACACACACACACACACACACACACACACACACACACACACACACACACACACACACACACACACACACACACACACACACACAGACATTTGTTTGGACCTTGGTCAAAAATGTTCAAGGGACCCAAAAAGACCTATTTACCCTAAAATCCCAATTTTTTTTTCGGCACGATTACAATACTTTACCATACTGCGTATGATAAAGTAAAAACTTCAGGTACCCAACTGGAGCTTGGTTACAGACCGCCGGAGTCGTTGCCAAGCAACGCCAACAAAATGCACTTGGGTCAAGCGGCGCCCTCAGCGTTACGTTTTCCATTTAACCAAATAAACCTTAATTGTGGTTGATTGTGGATGTAAAATGCCGTTTACCAATAACGAAAAGCGTGATATAATAACGGTTTATTATTCTCTTAGAAATGTCGCATCGTACAATATTCCTATCATTGGACGGAAATTTAGCGGACCATGTATCGTTTAGTAAACCCTGCAATTCTTATAATCCTCATGGAAATGTTGAAACTGATGAAAGAGATATTTTAGAAATGGTAAACGTCAAATTACCATAATTTGCAATGCTTCAACTACTGGTTTTTAGACAAATGACAATCCTCGGATTTCTAAGCGAGAAGTAGCCCTTAGTATGGAATTGCCGCAAACACGGTGTTTGCAGACCATTATAAACAAAGTAATTGAAACCGTACAAACCCCATGCACGTCAAACTTTACAATTGTACGAAATTATCTAAATAAACAATTTCCAAATCGCTGGATTGGTAATGGTGGAGTAGTAGATAGCCTGATTTAAGTCCTCTGGACTATTTTGTTTGGGGAACTGTGAACGACGAAATTTATCACGACACTCGCAGAAATATCGACGATCTGCGGGATCGAATAACAAATGCGTTCAATGCTATTCCGGGAAGAACAGTTAGAAGAGCATAACAACATGTAGAAAATCGGGCACGCTTTTATGCCTTCAAGAAAATAGCGGCCAATTTAAACATTTACATAGAAAATAATCTGTATGTTGTATAAACTTGCTTCTTTTACAATCTGAATGTTTTTAATTCAAAGCGATCTTGGTCAGTCCGGCACCGGCGGTCTGTTAGCAAGCTGCAGTTGGTTACTTGATAAGCACGACAAACAACAAGTAAAATAAGAAAGTGTTTTTTATTATTAAACCATTGTTTTACAAATTAATGCCAACATGTTATACATTTCGAAAATGAGAAAAGAAAATTCAATTAAATTCTTGACTATGTCAAGGTTTTCGGTATTGGTAAACGGCATTTTACATCCACAATCAACCACAATTAAGGTTTATTTGGTTAAATGGCAAACCTAACGCTGAGGGCGCCGCTTGATCCAAGTGCATTTTGTTGGCGTTGCTTAGCAACGACTCCGGCGGTCTGTAACCAAGCTCCAGTTGGGTACCTAAACGTTTTTTGATTATTACACCATTATTTTAAAAAAGAATGGTAACATGTTATACATTGCGGAAATGAGAAAACAAGCGAATTTAAACATAGGCTCTATCTCCAGTAATAAGCGAGATCCCCATGGTGAGGCTCGAAATTGAATCACCCGGTATATGGTGATAAAAACACTAAATAAACTCGGATTCGCATGAAACCTATTTCATGTGTTTTCAATACGACGAATTCAATATGTCGACCAAAAATTTTTGGAACTGTATTCGCATGAAATTTGCTTGTAATATTGGGAGTTTTCTGAGTGCAAACATTCAAATGCAGTACAAAAAGACAATTTGAGAAAATAAACAAATAACTTTGCCGGTCAAAAATGTTTCAATAATTTGGTGAAGTAACTACTGAAGTAAGCTATTTTGTAAACTATAAACTTAAAGTATAGAATTTGCATTATGAAGAAAGTGTTAAAAATAAACATGCTGAACATCGTGATGGTACTGTGTTTGAACTCAATTGACAAAAATTAAATTTTTATGGATCCATATTTATTTATTAAGTGAATACGTATAATATAATATAATATAATGATTAGGTTTCCTCTTCTGCGGTGGTAGTTGGTCCAGAAGTTACATGGTAACTCAAGACTTTTTTAATATTACTTATTTTTGTGTATTGGTGCAGATGTCTTCGGCGTATGCTCGTTGTGTTGGTGGAAAACAGAGTCTGCGGATCTGTTTAAGCAATTTGAAAGAAAGCATTCAAACTTTATCAATGAAACTATCGGTAGTCACGAATCCAGGACTGGCAGCGTCAAATACAAATTGGTGGTATTTGGATATTGAAAATTGTTCCTCGCTCCTTGCATCAACTGATTTTCTGGTCTTTTTGAAATATATTGATTCAATTAGTTTTTCGTATTCTTCCGGACCGTAAATACGGTCCTGCTTCTTTAAGCTTCTTTTTACGTTTTCAAAATTTCTGTCACATGGCAGGAACGCCATGAACGGCATGACCGCGTATAGGAAAGTAGCGAAATTTTTCTTTTAATCGTCCGGTTTGTTGTTTCCCCATTAAAAATCGCACTAACGTATTATGTTTATTTTGACCAGGGCAGCCGTACGGAAAAATACACAATTCATCAATTTTGGATGGTATATGAAATTCAATGTAGTTTAAGAGAAATATACACACTTCATTAGGACCCTTATGACCCTGGCCTTCATAGTATGTGTAAAAATGGCCCTCATTTGTTTTTAGATCATGAATCTCGTACGCAAAAAGCCAAGTCTGACGCAAATAAAACATTTCTTGAACAGGAATGTGGGGTAATGGAAGGTTTTGCATGTGATCAAATGCAATAGCCCCGACATTCGGCTTGTCTAAGCACAACTTCTTTACTTCGCGCAGTTTTTGAAAATACTTTTTGGCACGGCGTTTATGCAGTATAAATTCGGCAAAAGCCACTCGCATAGCGTTATTATTCAATGATTTATCTCTCGAATCCACTTTCCAACGCTCACAGTCCGAACACACATCAACTTGTGGTCTACCAAAACGCAATCCATAATTTTCATTAAAATAGTTTCGGGAGAAATCATATTTTACTTTGTTTGTTAACTCTGTGTGTTTAGTAGAAAAAGTTCATGCATTATTTTTGCATTTAACTCAGCTGGCAAATAATGCAACTTCTTTGAAGAAGAATGCGATGTTTTGAACGGGGAACTGTTGATATGTTGCCTAATTTTTGTTATATATTCCGTTGGTATCACACGAGATCTATTATTATGTGAGCCTGTTTGGTCTTTTGGAGTCTCGCCTAACAATAAAATTTTTGTCAATCGTTGAACTTGTATGTGTGTTACACTATGTAATGACATAAACGCCTTTTTGCATACCAATACTCGCTGTCCCTTTCAAAGTATAATACGTAAATCCGGACGACTTCGGTTTATTATCATCCTGTTTATGCTTTCTCACCCTCTCGATCGGTTTTGCCTCAATCAATCCTAATAGGAAAGTGCCCTGTTCAGAAAGTATTAATTTGGTTTTTGCTGGACAAAATTTGTTCATGCAGTTCTTTTGACAACTGCGGATAAAGATTTAGTATATTGGTTAAAAAAGAAAAAGAACTAGTCATACTTGCAGGTTGGTCCGGATGTTTTTCTAGCGACTACCTTTCCTGTAGTTCCCACGTACGGTTCATTATGCAGCCGTGCAGAATTTTCCTTTTATTTAGCCCAAGTATTCGGTTTACGTTTCCGTTTTCGACTTCCACCTGCTTCACTGTTATCTGCACTACTAGCACTGTCTGTCATTGCGTAAATATTTGAAAAATGTAAAATAAAGAAAAATGTCTAGCAAAATTAACCACGGAGCTGTCCACGTCTACTCAGCACGATATGAAAGAAAATGACGACTTTGTCGAGTATTTACGACTGTTCACCAGCACGCGTCGAACGAGTTAGCAAAAAGTGCACTATTCTGGACTGGTTTATTTCACCCATTTTCTTTAGGTCTATTCTATAGTATAGACCATAGTAAACATTTTGGCTATCTCAGTTAAAAATTGACAATTTTGGACATGTACTGTTTTCGAACTCGATGATTCAATTGGTAATGATATTTGGTATATAGGTACCCAAGGACGGCTCAATGACGAAAACATAAAGAGACCATTTTAGACAGAGTGTTCAAAAAAGTTAACCATTTTATTATCAATAACACCCATTTTTATATTTAATGCATGTGGGTAGTTATTTTTTTGTAAATGTAGAAGGTATAATAATTACCTTTAGAGAACAACTGATGATTTTTCCTTTTGTTGATTTAAGGGTCATAATTCTATCGTTAAACCGTGTCTTCATCATGTCGAAATGATCCATTTTGTCCAAGTTATTACACATGCAAGTTGCAACAGACACCACACAACCTTCAACATTCACATAACAGTATAGTATATTATATTATATTATAGTATATTCACATAACAGTAGAGTAAAAAAGGAATCAAGGGAAATACAATTACTATGATTTTGGCAGTACTTTTTTAAATATAAAAATTACAAAGAACAAAAGAAGATGACATCGTGTTGTTACAAACTTTATCTTGCTTTATTTGCACACTATAAATGGTGTAAATGTTGTACTACCACAAAAAAATAAAGGTCTAGGAGGACTTTTGTATTCAAAATTAAACATAAAACATTTTTTAATGTTTTGAATTAAAAAGATAATAAATAATAAGTTTAAATAAAAATAATTTTTCTTCCCACGAATTACAAAATACAGAAGCACTATATACGTATGCACTGGCAGAATAATACAAACCGAGTTTCTAATTTATTACTTACATAGCTTTTAAAAATTTCGCAACTAAGCATGACCCAAAGAGTTACACACTCGTGCATGCAAGTAGTATGGATTGGCATTTTTTAGTGTCGTTTTGATAATTTTCCTTATTTTAGTCATGAGTAGTAACTAAATAAGTTAGTCAGGACTAACGTCACTAAAGGCCCAACACTGAAAACCCAGTGAATAGATCGTTGTGTGGCGATTATTTAGATATTACCAGAATTCCAAATCTGAGGCTCTATTGTATTGTAGCACCACCTTAATGCAATATCGAATTGAAATATATCACATTGACCAAAGCATGTTGGAAATTATTAATAATAATAATAATAATAATAATAGTGTCTTTATTGTCCAACAGAATTCCAGTTACAGGACAAAAATATTAACCATTCAATAAGATACAATAAGTATGCATAAGATACAATAAGAATAATAAGATAAACACAAATATAAATTGAAAATACAATACATATACACATACA
The DNA here is from genome assembly GCA_964023965.1 of Melinopterus prodromus. Lineage (NCBI taxonomy): Eukaryota > Metazoa > Arthropoda > Insecta > Coleoptera > Scarabaeidae > Melinopterus > Melinopterus prodromus. Next base: position 47,180,879 of record OZ030391.1, on the reverse strand, counting down.
TAAATTACGGAACAATGTCGTAAACATTTCCGATCCTCAACATAAGCGCAACGGGTGAACGGGCAATAACATTAGTACGTGCTCGCAAGGGACGAAAAGTAGTTGCAGATCGTGAGTGCAATCGCGGTACATTAAAATCAATTTTGGACATCAAATACGGTGAATCAATCCTGTTGGCAAGCAGACCCTCCACCAACTTAACACAATGGAGATCCTTGCGGTCTGCAAGAGACTTGATGGCGTGATCAGCCATTAATACAGACATATCAGCACCTCTCTGTGGATATGTACCAGAAGCGTTAAACGAAATAAATTTTAAAAATTTTCTTTGAATAGATTCCAACAGATGAGTGTGACATGTATAAATCGGACACCAAACCATACCTGCATATTCCAGCTTACTAACAACAAATGCATAATACAGCGTCTTAAACAAGTCAATGTCATTGAAGTCCTTTGTACAACTCAGCACAAATCCCTATGATCTTGAAGCACTCTTAGAAACCTCAGATATGTGTGGAACAAAGGAAAACTCCAAATCAAACAACACGCCAAGGTCTCTCAAGGTATTACGACTCGACAGTTGATTTCCACTAATGTTGTAGCTGTGAGCAATGGTATTCCGGCGCTTAGTGTAAGTCATCTTAAAACACTTTTCGATGTTCAAACTTAAATGATTTTTTACACACCAATCAGCAACAAAATCTAAGTTACTCTGCAGGAAGTCAGCATCATTGTGTGTGTCAATAGTATGAAAAATCTTCAAGTCGTCCGCATACGCGAGTGCAGGACAAGACAGTCCGCGCAAAAGATCATCAATAAACAACAGGAAAAGAAGGGGGCCAAGATTCGATCCCTGTGGCACTCCAGATGTCATCACAAATTATCTTGAATTAAATCCATTATAAGACACGTATGCAACTCTGCGTCGGAGATAAGACTGCACCAAACGGAGAAGGCCTGGTGACAAGCCAAAAAAATCAAGCTTAGATAGCAGCAATGAGTGGTCAACGGTGTCGAATGCACGAGATAGATCCGTATAAATAACGTCAACTTGACCACGTCTGTTGAGAGCTTCGCTGACATACTGCGTAAGGGATATTAAGTTGGTTTCCGTTGATCGACCAGCCATGAAACCATGCTGCGCGGGGGACACAATCGCTCTAACCCCGGCGTAAACCGTCCGATATATCACACGCTCAAAAACGTTTGCAAAGTTGGAGAGAATCGAAATCGGCCTGTAGTTTTCAATCACTCTTCGATCGCCTTTCTTGAAGACAGGTACCACCCTTGCTCGCTTCCACTTATCAGGAAAAGTAGCAGTTCTTATGCTTAGATTAATCAAATATGCTAAAGGTTTGGCAAAAATGAAACGACAGTCTTTCACCACTAGGGCTGGTATAAGATCGTCACCAGCTGTAAGCTTTCCAGGAAATTTTGCCATTAATGATATAAGCTCATCATCTGTTACAGTGGTCTGTCTAACTATTTGGTGATTGGAAAATCCCTCACTGGTCGACACTCCATGATCAGCAACATATGTCCCAGAAAACATCCTCGAAAACGAATCGACAATCTGTTGTGGATCATCAACCTCACTCCCGTTAACAGACATTACACCGGGTAATCTCGTGGTGCCATGCTTAGAATTAACGTACTTCCACAACGAAGACACATCATTTTTAATATTGTCCTGTATATTGGCTAGATAACTGTCATACGCAGAGGATATCTCATCTTTTATTCGAGTTCTCAGTCGCTTGAATTCAGTGAGATAGAACTGCTTACCAGTTCTTCGCCATTTGGCACGATAATTGTTTTTAATTTTAATATTTTTCTTGATATCAAGAGTAAACCAAATCGGGTATTTAGGTTTATGAGTTTTGCAGGTAAACCTCGGTACTGCCAGAACCAGTTGTTCATTAATAAGCTCGTAAAACTGTCTCACTGCATCATTAACATCCTCAAACTGCTCCAATATTGACCAATCAACGCAGTTCAGAGAACTGTACAATACTCCAAAATCCGCTCCACGAAAATTAAAATACGGATTCACTCTAGGCTTCTGGAAATTTGTTTGGACTAATTCTACCGGCACCTCAATATATACACATAATGACGGATGATACAAGTCCTCTGATACTACAGGCAAATCGGCGCGAGAAACATCCACACATATACCATCACTTGACAGCAAGAGATCCAGCAATCCTCCGTATGAATTTACCACTGCATTAGTCTGCCTTAGAGCAAGAAAATTACAAAAGTTCTGAAGAAGTAAGGTCTTGGGGCTAACTGGTAAGTCACTCAAGAAATTAGGCACATTAAAATCACCCAAAAACAATACGGGTTCATTCATTAGCAACACTTCAAGGGCACCAGTAAAACTTTCCATATCAATAGCAGACACATCTGGTGGCAAGTACATTGCTGCAACAATACATTTAAATGGTTTGATACACCTACACACGACAATATCTAACAGGGGAATCTCGTCACGCAAATACTGTGTATCAACAACGACATACTCAACACCCTCCGAAAAAGCCAACAACACTCCTCCTCCCCTCGATCTATTAACCACCGAAAACTGTCTATCACAACGTACAACTGTGTACAGATCTGAAAATAGCTCAGAGCTAAGTACACCATAATAGCCGGTTCACAGACGGCTCCAGGAAAGATAGTGGTACTGGCGCTGGCATTTTCTCGCATGACTACCAGCTACGACAGTCCATCCCCCTAGGCAAGTATCCTTCTGTAACGCATGCGGAAATCTTTGCCATAAAAACTGCCGTGGAGTGTATTCTCAGCTCCGACAAGATTGGCAGAAACGTAACGATCTATACAGACAGCAGACAATCCATACTCTCTTTAAGTCGTTGCAGGTTTACCTCCGATTTAGTCTTGGACTGTCATAACACCCTTGTGGAGGCGTCCAGACACAACAAGGTCAACCTCATATGGATAAAAGGGCATTCTGAGGATAAGGGCAATCGGCACGCTGATAAACTAGCAAGAAGAGCTGCCAACGGACTGGTAAGCTCGCCGGAACCCTTTCTACTACCCACTAATAACCTTCTGCTACAATCATTGAAGGACCTCACCCACAAGAAATTCATCCGACAGTGGGAGAATCTACCTGGCTGTCGCCAAGCTAGGGAAGGGCTCCCTCGCTCCTCCAGCATCACTGCTAGGAAATTTACACAGCTGTCCAGACAAAACCTACGTTTAATTACGGGTATTCTCACGGATCACTGTGGTTTACGGAAGCATCTACACGTGATGCATCTCGCTGAAACGTCTATATGCCGAGCTTGTGAGCTAGAGGATGAGACGGTAAAACACATTCTCTGTGAATGCCCAGACCTGGTTGAACACAGGGAACGCCTGCTGGGGGATCCATGGCCAACCATGGACGGAATCAGGAACGCACCTCTGAGCTGCGTCCTAGCCTTCGTTAACTACCTAGGCTGGCTGACACAGCCAGAGTGAGCGTAGGGGGAGGCACAAGGGGCCCAATGGGGCCTGGGTGCCACGAGGATTATCCTTGACCTCCAACACCCTACATACACAATAGCCGGTTCATGTGACAAATTCTTCACTTTAACCTCGCCACTTGGCTATTATTAATAATAACCGCGTATATAAAATCGCATATAAAATCGCACAATAATAAAAGCGTATATAAAAGTTCAAACGTTTTTCTCATATATATATATATATATATATATATATATATATATATATATATATATATATATATATATATATATATATATATTAAAACACAACTTTCTCACAAAAACTGTTTATTTCTTGGGCATAGAGGCTTGTTTCATAAAATTTGTTTTTAACACGAACACTTGATCTTACGATAAGACAAACATTAAAAACTGACGTTTCGACGCTATTTGCGCCTTGGTCACAGAGATACTGTATCTGCCCAAGAAATAAACAGTTTTTGTGAAAAAGTTGTGTTTTAATATATTGACAAGGCTAACGATTTTATCTAAATAATTACTATATATATATATATATATATATTTGTTTAACTTTACTTTAGCCTTGTAGATGATATTAAAAAACACAAACAACTCTATTTAAAATTGTTTATTTTCTTGGGTATTGTAGGCTTTGTCACATTTAACATATTAAAACTTATAACTAAAAGTCACAAGAGACAACACATTAAAAATTATTTGATCTGACGTTTCGACACCATTTGTGTCTTGATCACAGATAGATCACAGATAGAGTCTATCTGTGATCAAGACACAAATGGTGTCGAAACGTCAGATCAAATAATTTTTAATGTGTTGTCTCTTGTGACTTTTAGTTATAAGTTTTAATATGTTAAATGTGACAAAGCCTACAATACCCAAGAAAATAAACAATTTTAAATAGAGTTGTTTGTGTTTTTTAATATATATATATATATATATATATATATATATATATATATATATATATATAGATGGAAAAGGTTTATCGACGGTAAGATATTCAAGGAAAAAGGTTATTTATCGGGCAATTCCGATAAATACGGTTGCTTCTTCGAATGACGGAATTGCCCGATAAATAACCTTTTTCCTTATATATATATATATATATATAGCGAGAGCATCCCCGGAAAAATCATGTCAAATTATACACCGAAATCAATACACATTAAAACAACCAGGCAAAACCAACCACAAAACAAAATATTAATCGACACATGTCTTCACAACACAAAAGTAAACATAGCCTGACTGACCGAGTCCACAGTGAATACCTAAGGTATTCACTGTGGACTAATAATTAATATTTTGTTTTGTGGTTGGTTTTGCCTGGTTGTTTTAATGTGTATTGATTTCGGTGTATAATTTGACATGATTTTTCCGGGGATGCTCTCGCTATGCAAACTTTTATGATACTCTAATTCTTGTTCCTGAGGAAGTCTTAAATTAAAGACGAAAATTCGAACCAGATAAAAGGAGTTTTATTTACTTCGACCATTTGACCGAATTTCCCACGTTACTTGTGTCTGAAGTTGTTATATATATATATATATATATATATATATATATATATATATATATATATATAAACATATATATACAAGGAGAAAGGTAATTTGTCGGGCAATTCCGTCATACGAAGAAGCAACCGTAGACACGTGTTTCGGACTATTAGTCCTCATCAGTACGGTATAGGCAAGGAGTAAGATGGAAAAAAAAACAGTCAAATGGAGACCAATGCCGCCAATTGGGTGCTTCAGCACCCTAAAGTAATAATCAACATTTATGTTCCCTTTGAGAACAGGTTCTTAACGTTCCAAAAAATTATTTCGAAAAAGATAGGAAACTTTTGATTAGGAGTCGCAGGTTTTCAAAAATGCACACTTGCTTTCCAGTCACAAAATTCACATTCGCCTTCATAGTGGCCCAGTTACCAATATTTTCCTAACATTATTGTCAAGTTATCATTTTCTTATTGCAAATCATTATTACATGTAAAGCCATACCTTCAAGTATAAGTATTATTTTCTGTATTAACGTTAGTTTGGTAAAATCTATCATTATTCTTTAATGGCGGTAATACTCAAACCAACGTATTGTACAGATTGATAGCTCTTTTTCTATTTTTAGTTTTGACGTGCGGGGCAAGCCGATCTCACAAGCCCGACATTGGTCCGCTCCGGAAGTTTTCGGATCCAGAGCCTACTTCAACACAGTGTCAGAGCCTGCACAACTCGTCATCAACGACATCCGCCGTCACGACGAAGGCGTCTACCGCTGCCGAGTGGACTTCCGCAACGCACAGACCCGCAGCTTCCGTTACAACCTGACAGTAATAGGTATACAGATGTATTTTGAAGTCAATACCAGTTACCGGCAGTTGTCTCCATTCCTAACAGGAAACTGCTCTTAAACCGGATGTACAACATGTATAAATAACGATTCAAAATTGCATGTATAAAGTACCATACCATGAACGTTTTTATTCTGGTTGGTCGTGGATGTTATAATTATGGTGACCAGAGTTTACCAAAATATAATATACCTAACATCAGAAGTGAAAAATTCCTTACTTAGTTACGAATTGAAATTAATAATTCCATGAGGAAACAAACGTACCTTCGTGAAGATCTATTATACTTATATTTGTTACCAGCAAAGTACGTTCTGCAGTCATACCTAGGTTTACCTAGGCAAAATCCGCATTGCCGGCCTACTTTAAGCAAAGTCCCAAATTATTCGATATTTCGGACATTGCCTACACTGTGGTACGACAATCTTAGGTTTGCCAAATGTGTAGCAGGCAAACTCCGAAATAAGCTGATATCAAAGACTAGACATATAAGACTGGCCACTCCGCGCAAATCCTTTGATCTTTGTGACCTGCCGCTCAGGGACCTTGAACCGTTGTCCCTTTAATTTGGTTTAGTTTTCGGGCGGGAGGTTTGAATGAGTTATTTTCGCTTTATTTTTTTGATATCAAATGACTCACTGGTCTAATGTTGTCAGTCGCGTACCTAGAGCTTTTGCCGCTTGGGGCGGTCACCAATTTGCCGCCATTTCTAAGTCATTCAAAATATAGTGGTGGTGGTGGTTATTAACATTACTTGACATAATTACATAAACAAAACATTAATTTCTTTTGTTTAAACAGATTGTACAAGTGTATAAAGTAAGGCGTTGCTGCGTTTTTTATTCTTGTGATATTTATACTTTAATAGCCTAGGTATTCTCTGGTCGAAATTTAAGTGTTCTTTCAATTGCCAGTTTCTGTAATGGCTTCAAATAGGAATGTGAAGTTTAGACGGCACGCCGTAGAAAAGGAAGAGATCTACATGCTTATGTTGAGTAAATTATTGTATTTCAATGAGTACATATAGAAAATGAATTTTAAAAAGTATAATAGTTCTACCTTTTATTGTAAAATATAGCTTATTACACCGATACAACAACGCGCTTTTCTAGAAGGATGATTTTCCAAACTGCCATACGCGTTTGCTTTTGAATCGTTTAACGGAGTGAATCGTTTTTTGTCTTAGAGATAACAAATGTTATTGGAGGCTGAACCTCATAATAAGTAAGTCTTATAAATAATTACATTATTTATAGCGATTTGAACACAAAAAGTTGCAAAAATATCTAGTTTCATCTACTTTCAAAGCAAAAATCTTTGATTTCTGGTTATTTTTACAGGAGCTACCGTGCACTTTGTTCAGCCAACAACTCCGCGCAGGACCTTATACTTCCTACATTATCCACCTCTTGCATTCTAGTTTTATATAGCACATTTTTGTACACTTAAGTATAATACTTATATAGTAAAAGAAGCTATTGACATCTCTTACAATTCGTTTGAAAATCTGTCCCAAAGTTGAGCAACTTTTTAAGTCTCTACATCAGAACCCCCCTATAATAATATTACAATGCTTTGAATAGAGTTTTCCAACCAGCATTTTTGAATGAATATTGAAAGTTGAAGAGGCCCTTGTCCGCTTCTCCAACGTAGTTCAACGTTATTGTAGAGCAGGTACGGGCAAAACATTTTTGATCCATTTCCTTTCAATATGAAACTAATCTTCTTAAATGAGAAGAAGCCTATTCACGTGATTTATCAAAATTTGTCTTTAGAAGACTACGTGATATTAGACAAATACTGGGCAAATAAGTAGTCTCCTAAAGTTAACTTGATCGAAAGATACAGGAAACAGAATGTTGTTTATTGTCTTCCTACTCCTAACAGTTTACAATTTTGACAATTAACAAAAGTCTCCCATCTACCCGCGACAACAAGCCCAAAATGCCGCCCAAAAATATGTGCCACCCGGCGCGGACATGATTCAGAACAACGACAACATATTATGCGATTGCTTTTTATAATGCGCTTCCGCTGGGTATTTAGCTGTCACCACAGAAGCAATTGAAAGTTAAATTGAAGCAGTATCATGTGTGGTCAAGAAACTTAAGAAAATTTGAATGAAAGCGAAGTCGGACATATTGTTCTGGTTTTGCGTTATTAACATTTACTACTTGTAATATATCAAATAAGAAATAATGGTCCTATTTCTTATTTGTCATGATACGGCACATAATTTATTATTTTAATATTATTACGAGAGCTTTTATTAAGCGAGGGATTTAATATACCATCGCACTAAAACTAACATTCAATAAACCCTGAAACCAGCAAAAGTGGCAAAGTGTGAAACGAATTGGATCGTTTTAAGTAACCACGCCTGAAGCAATTTGAGTTAATACCACCAGAGTGTTATTCTACTGCTTGGCTGCTAGACGAAGTCACCCTGCAGCACTCCGTAAAAAAGACAAAAAGGAGCACGTTACCGGAAAAAAATACGAATGAGGCGATGCCAAAAGGAAGGAGCGGAAAGGTCGGGATTTATAAAAGCGCTTTTATGTTACTGTAAAAATCTCCGGGTAAACTCGAGTCAGCTGAGCTATCCCGCAAGCTATATATCGTTAGATATGCTATATAGCAATTCCTTTAATATTGCAGGCATGCAAGGGAGACTACCTGAAGATGTACCCGGCACGCTATAATATGTCCTCAACGTTTATTGCACGCCGTCGACGTTCTACGGCAAAAATGAAAATACGATTGCCGGTTTCGCCATGTTAAGATAAAATTACGCTCGCAATTTCTACCTATAAACGAGGTCACATTTGGGCTGTAAATTACAATGTGCTCAAAAGTTACATTTTAGTTACGAGCCCGACGGGATTACATAACGAGAAAGAGGGTGATTATTTCACAAGCCATTGATGAATTGAAGATTCTGCAGCAACAAAGATGTATCCGTACATATTGGTACCATTCATAGGTAGCTGTATTTTTGTATTTATATTGGTATGGTCCCACAGAGACAAAAAAATATAGCTAAACACAGGTTGTGTCGTTCCTAGTTCCAAATATGGATAGGTGTGAGTGAGCATCACACTTTATTAACAAAAAAACTAAAGGTTCGCTTCCAAGATCTGGGAGTCTACTCTCGTCATCCTTTTGAAGCGAATGCGTGATTTTTCTTTATAATTCTTTTTTTCATTTTTCTTTATAATTTATTAAGTATTAATAAAATTATAAGCCTACAATAAAACAATATTAACAATAAAACAAAATCCTAAAGGAAATTTTTAAAAAATTGGTTAATTCAATTTCAGTAACCCTTCAAAAACGTTGACGTTTTCCGCTAAATATGCTTCGAAAGATAGGGTTCGAGCTGCTTTAAATGGGTTATGTGCGAACTCTATCAGGGACGCCACCAACAATAGTATGTTAAAAAGAATTCAAGCATGTTTAGCGGAAAACGACAACGTTTTTGAACAGTTACTGAAATAGAATTTAGCAGTTTTTTACTTTTCTTTACGATTTTGTTTTATTTTTAATATTGTGTTTTAATGTAGGCCTATAATTTTATAAATACTAAATACTATTTTATAAATACTAATTATAACGAAAAATTACCTAACAAAACTTGTCTACTAAAGTCCTGTTTATTCCAAATTGTTGAGTTGTTCTCAAACGTATCTAGATTTGCCAATAAATTTCTACTGTGATGTTTAAAAATCGATTTCAGTAGGTACAAGTACATTTTAGGTATAGGACATTGTACACAAAGTTGATCTAAAATTTTCTATAGAATTGAGAAATGTATTCACATATTAGGGTTGCCATTTGAAAAAAATCGACTATTAGTAGTTTTCTCGAATTCAATTTTGATCTTATAATATGAACACCTGTATAACTTTTAGAAGAGTACTACTGATGTGTTGATAATCTGTTACCCTCACAACAATTTTTCAGGACAACTTTTTTCCAACGGTCACAGGAGATCATTAATAAGCAATTGAAAGTAACCGTGCAGCTGCCATTTATTAATGAAAAGAATTAATATCTCAAAAATGACACATGTTAGGTATAGGGAATGTAACATAAAATTGATCTAAAATTTAATGAAGATTTCAAAAATGCGATAAAATACAGGGTGTTCCATTTGAAATATAAAAGTTAACATCATTTCCGGTGTAACCGGAAGAAACCGAAAACTCAAAATATTTTAGTTGAGACGATCGTGTCCAGCAATATAAGTCCACAAATTTTCAATCTCTCATTTGGTTCTTCATATACCTCTAATGGCAGCTTGTCGTGGGCTAGACCCTGTATATATATATATATATATACCTTTCTCCTTTTATATATATATATATATATATATACATATGGTTGCTACGGTGTGGGCTCCAACGCGTATGACAGAGTGTACGTTGTCACCTCATATATAACGTTGATGGCTCCAAAATCGGAGGTGACAACGTATCGCCTTGTTTTCAACGGAAATGTGGTCTAGGTGGCTCAGGGAGCTCAAATCCAAAATTTGCGTCGGAGCCGATAACGTCCATTATATATGTACGGACAAGTCATGTTAGTTCAAGCGTAGATCACGAGCGCTAGTGTCGCCCATACTAGATACGGCCGCTACGAAGTCACCTCCGCATATATGACCTCGTGTTTTGTATCGTACAACGTGCGCTGTGACATCCGAAAAACGCTGGCAACGTTGCGGAGGTGGTAGCGCAAGAAACATATATTATATGAGTATTTTCATATTTATTTCTGCTCTCGGACGCAGTTGAGTTGTGCATGGTATGCGAGATACAAAGGTTTCTGGTTCAAATACAGGCCGTGGCTGAATTTTTTTATTTCAAAATTACATCCCGCTTGTTTTTATCGTTTGTTATTTATTTTGAATGGCATATATGGCTGCTTTATGTCAACTATTCTAGTGTACGCACATTGCAAATATTATTTGAAATAAAACTAAATAAATTATTTGCGGTGGTATTACATCAATAAATTCTATCAATTGCACATACCTTTTCTTGTGTTCACCACAAATCCTATTGAATCAAGTACTCAAGTAGACATATTAAAAAGATGCTACGGGAATTTTTAGTTAATACGACTAAATATTACATACAGTTTTTTTTATTTGAGACATGAAAAGACCGACATAGACATGAAAATGTTTACTCTTCGCAGTTATGTATTATACAAGAATGTGTAGCAGTAGCCAAAGCTTCTCCGGGTGCCTGGGTTTTTAGCTTATTTATTGTTTTTTATAATCTCCAATAAATACCCTATTGTCACAGTAAACTGTAGTGGTAGGCCTGAATTGTACAGCACCTAGTTTAGTTTATTGATCATCATTGTAGATATCAATTAAGGTAACAAGCTACAATCGCGGAAAGATGTATGTTAGACTCCCATTTTTCTTAGGGCGAAATACTTCAAAACCTACACAACAAATTGTGAATATATACAGGTGTCTCAACAGTGCGATCTCGGAAGATTATGCCTCTGTTAATGAAGATATTTTAAAACTGTTTTCACTCATATATACACAAAGCCGAGGCGCACATTGAAAAACTATTATCGTGTATACAGGCTGTTCCATAACATAGTACCAACCTAAACTTATGTTTTGTTAAATGGAACAACCTATATTTCAGCACAATTTTTAATTCCTCGCAAAATTTTACGACAATGAAAAATAACATAACATACTGTAAACTGTACACTTTTTGATTTATTGGAATTTTTAAGGAAAAACAGCAGTCTAAGAAAGATTGTATATATCAATACCTGTTCTTAATTTTATTGCTCTGGCTTAGATTATGATTACGTAAGAAGCGTTCAATAAGCGTGTTTCCCTGCCATAACCAAATTGTGCACCGGTTGGTCATAATCTGTAACAAAATATAGCAAACAGGTTTTCCTAAGAAAGAATTTTTTTTTAATGTAACATCCTGTATTGAATTATTTTTTTTTTAATTCTATGCGTCGTTCTGCACAAAAACTACTAGCACACACCAGTGCTAAAATAAACAATTGTATTGTTATCGTATACACAGACAGACGGACAGACCGATCGATAATTTTGCGTCAAACTGAGAGTTGGGCATCACTCAGCTAACACGAGATGAGTAACACTCATGATTAATGATATCACTCGTCACTCATTACTCGTCAATCATAAATCTAAGAATTACTTATCACTCATTAATCGTAGAAACAAGTGTTTCTAGTTTGTTTTAAAATATGAAAAAGATTATACAATTTCATAGATTTTATTTGCAAAGTAAGCCCACATTACGGTAAATGTAATGTGTGTATACTTTGTTTTAATTTATCCAACTTTATCTTATGATAAATATGCATTTTTATAGAGAATAAATGCTTACCTTAATAAACGATTTATATTTTTGCTTTAACTAAAGTGAATTGAACTCATGTCCTAAATGAATCTAAATGCATTAATAATAACTGTTTTGAATTATATCCGATTCTATGGTGATCCACTTATTGAGGGTACATTCTGGTGTACCATTTTCAAAAATGACTTATTATTTTACTGCTTATTTTGATTGCACAACATTTAAAAAATACATTGCCTATAAAACTGTCAGAAGATAATTCGAAAAATTAACGATTCCACAGCCAAAAGTCGAGCGGCTCGTCGAAGCCGATTATATCACGATTATCGGAAACTTTTTTTTAACCATCTCCGATACGTACATGTATCAATATTATTCACAAATTATTTTCTATAGTGTACCCACATTTCTCCTCTTTAAAATGACGTACCATTGGTTAATAGTTAATTTGTCGAATTTATTTGACGTTATTTTACAGTGTATTCTTTAAATGTTGTGCAATCTAAATACGCGATAAGAAATCATTAGTTTTTGAAAATGGTACACCAATGTACCAGTAAATGTAATTTAGAATGTACGTTGAACGTGTACGTATCTGAAGTATCATACAATTCTTGATATAATTAAAAAGAAAACTGAAGAAAGCATTCTATAGTGTGATTAGGGGGATTATTCAACTGCGAAATCAGTTATGTCTGTCTTTCTTTACACTTCAAAATTTGGAAATCAAAGAAGTGTTTTGTTTATATTTATATAATTGTTTATTTTCTTTTTTCTTTTTTGTCGCTTTCACCGTATTATGTCTGGTGAAAAAACAGTGCAATTATTTCTAATTAACCTGAAAAAATAGATGAGGCTGTAATTGTTCATTCAGAACAAATCAAGCCAGATCTCCAAATCAAATAACATAAATGTCGGACAAATTTTTATAACACATATCTATAAAAAAGGTAAGTATTGGTTTAAAGATTTAGATTTTGTGGGTTTGTATAAAAATTGTATCCGCGCCTCTAGTTTACTTTCATCAGTGTGAAAGTATATCGAGTTTCTATTATGTTTTAAAACAGTGTAATTTCTATTGAACAGTCGTCACTCATTACGCGTTAATCCCGAGTAATCAGTGATGAATATTCAATCGTGTACGGCAGTTATGAGTGGTGAGTACTGAAATCATCACTCATTCTGATGAGTGACCAATCGTTACTCATCACAACGAGTGATGATTAATTTAACTAATTAAAATAATTTTATCATCACTTGGTACTCAATCTTTCGATTGCCAAATGCCCAACACTGGTCAAACTCAATAGACCATACCACAGTAAATGGGGGGGGTTAAAAATGAGTATGTATTTGGAAAATAAAACTTGGCGTGCCCGAGAATTTTTTCAGTAATAGTTTCTATTTATTCTAATCAATTTATTCCATGATTTTAGCGTCAATGCACGTATTTACACCAAACACAACAACGGACTTTGTACAATTTTAAACGGCAATAGAGTGCTTGTAAAGAATAAGTTAACTATAAAGCGCTGACCACGCATGAAGGTTGACGGCGCGGCGGTGACAGCTCTTTGTCTATTTTTTGTCAAAAAGCCTTAACTGGGAAAAGAAATAAGTATAAAATTATAAGTTTGGTATCGATATAACTCAAAAACTACTTAATAAATTGAAATTGGACTTTCACACATAAATTCATTGTATTTGTAGTCTGTCCTCAGCGTGGTACATTGACCTACGCACAAGGGGGTATTTGACCCGAAAACCTGGCCAAAATTATTTTTTCACCTTAAAGGGGTCTAGATGCGTTGTTTTATTTATGTATAACATTTTAACCTTCATACTAAGAATTTAAAGGTTAATAACTTGATAAACACAATAAAACAGTACAAAATAGGAAAAAAGCAAACTGTATTAAAAATTATTCTTCACAGCACTACAGCTATAGTAAATTACTTACTACTACAACATTTATCATCAATATCTTTTGTGATTTTATTTCTATCATGGTCTACTTTATAAATTTATAAAATAATATATTGCATGTACTGTTTAAATACGCAGTATTGACAGATTTTCAATTGAACAATGCATGTCGTTTCTGAGTTATATGAGATAATATTTTTGGGTCTGTTATGTTGTAAAAAAATCTTGAAAAATGTTTTATATTTTTAGATTAGTGGTAGAGGAAGAAAATGAAAGTTTACACCAGTCGATATTGTGTATTGAAACGGTACTTACGCTATTCATGCTATTTTCCGTTCGATGCATTCCTTTTAAGACGTGATAGTAGAGGCAATTAAGAACCTATTTTACCATATTTATCACTATAAAATCTATTATTTTTAGTATTATTTTAAAATTGTCTAATATTTATACTTATTGTTTCCATGTAAACGTTCGAAATTTGATCATACTTCAAGCTGAAACGGTCGTTTTTTAGTGGTATAACCCTAATACGCATGTGTTGGACCCAGATTCGCATTTCGCGTAAACACATTTATCGAAAACGCCTAACCAGTTTCTATTCACAAACTTACTATTGTCTCTCCTCAACAAGAATCCATTTTAAACCAGTGAACTGTGAATGCGAGTAGGTGCTTTCGATGTATTTTCTTGCCTTGAATATGAATCCGATTGGCTTCAAGCAACAAATTTCCAAGAAATTCATATACAAGTACAAACTTTAAGGTTTTTTTCGGATGATTTTTAAGAGTCTAGTAGATTATCGGGGTTGTTTGCTATACGTGATCCAATACGGAAAAATATACGTACAGAACGGCATTTACAACATACAAGATGCATTGAACATAAAATTGTCAATATCTCGATAACCGTAACCATTTGTATAAAGCTAAAAATGGTTAAATATGTTCTAAATTACCTTTACTATCACGGTATAAAGAAATTGCATGAAATTACATATAAGCCGGTACATCAATTTTTGAATTTTCCTTTACAACGTATTAGATATAAAATCACAAAAACCGCATCCGCACCTATCCGCAGCAGATTTTCCAGTAGTTTTAATGTCAAATATGTATACTATTATTTGAACCACTTTCAAAAGCTTAATTAAGCTAAACACTAAACTAAAACACTCAACTTCTGCATAAAACAGCGAATGTTCTCGGCCCAGCAATAAACAAAATTGTACGTAAATTTTAATAAAAATAATGTCGAATGAATGTTCATACTTGGTTCTAAAGAATGTATAACGAAAAGGTCACATTTATCCTTAAAACACAAAATTGCAACCGTTTTCAAGAGCGTCAACTTATGTGCATCTATGTTCAGCCATACCAAAATGTAACTTTTAGCTGACAACAACACGTGGCGGAGGGCCCAGGTGAAAAAATTTAAGAAGAATTTTAGAATTTAACAATTTAGAAATTTGATTTATGGCCAGCTTTTTGGGTCAAATACCCCAATGTGCTACGTTGCGAAGGCCGACGTAAAATATATAAATAACAAAATCATCAAAAAATAAAATAATAACTAGTTAGGTAGTTTGACTTACATCGGGACAAAGCATATAAATAGGGTAATTAGTTTTTTCACGGTAAGCATATTACACTTAGAACTTAGTTATCCGAGTTAAAAACATGTTATTGCCCTTAGAAAAGCCCTCATAAAACCAATCATGTTTTGTTAGGAACTATAATTAAGTCCTATCAATATTGCCGTGTAATGCTTAATCATTCTCGGTAATATATATTATTCATATTAGTGCTAAATATTTAATAAATGATTTTTAATCATAATAACTAAAACACAAATGATCGACGTCTAAACGCTGGATTTTCGCGTCCTTCTTCGCGAAAACCGCAAAACCACGGCCGCGGCCGCAGTTTTGCCTTCAAAATGCCGTTTCGCTGCTGTGTAGACTCGCGAATTGCGGATTTAGCGCCCATTTCTCTTAATTTTTAGCGAAAAATCGACGTACGGCAATTTCGCCGTTTGAATTACATTGCAAAAATTTTTTGGAGTGGGTACACTCCGTTCGGCACTTGCCCGAAAATTTAACCCTTTGTGTTTTCAAAGGATCCTAGGAGAAGCAACGATGGGCGGTCAACCGCGACATTTATTGCTCAAAACAGAAAGCTCTATCGCGTAGGCCAATCTATTTGTCGATATTTTGCCAAGTTTTCGAATTTATTTCCTTCAATTTGAGTAAATTTATGCATATCGATTTCTGACTGTACTTCTACTCCAGGCGCCATGACGACGGCTTAATAACATGACAGTTACGTGTTTTTTGACATTCTGAATATGACAACGCTATTTTCGTCTTACTGCTATCGTTTTGCTCGAAGTGGCTGAAATAGCGGCCAGAATAGCGATAAAATGGTGTCGCAGGCGTTCCCTGGCAACTACGCGATCATAATTAGGTTTAGTTTGAAGAATTACCAACGGAAAATAATAGATATGCGCCAGGGACAAGCGTGCTTTCGTAGCCTAAAAATGTACGTATTCCACTCGACTTCTGTCAGGTCAGAATTGCCCCAAATCACCCTTTCGACCGCGCCCCGGACGGGCCATATCGCGCCCGGGGTTTCATTTCCTTCTCGGGCGACGACATTTTACTCAAAAAGTACGCTAATATCGACTCTATATAAAACGCGCGTCAACTCCAAGCTTTAAAATTTGAAACGGTATGTAGATAAACCGCCCAAATTCGCGCGATCTAGATATTTCGATTTGCGCATGCGTGAGTCTAGAGAACAGCTGTTCCCAACAATCCCAACCTACAAATCCGTCATGGTGGGGCGGGGGGCCCCTGTGCACAGAAACACAGAATAGATATGCGCTACGATCTGTCAAACATAACCATGAAATATGGAAAGTGGAAAGCCGCGAACAAGGGAACAAGGCATAAATTCTCTGCAATTATGTTTACAATCAACGTAACAAGTGCCTGGCTGTTATTAAAGTGCAATTTCATTATGGTAGGTAAGTACATAATTTAACATTCTACTTAGTATTCTTTAGTTAATGGTTTGTTGTGTGCTTCTAGGCTAGAAATTGAGAGATGTTTCCAGATTCACAAAACAGAATGATTCGAAATCGAAATATGAGAAAGTGTACTGCACATTCAAGCAAATAGAACTAATCGATAAACATGTGATGAGAGTTTATCCGTTTGCTGTCATGTTGGTTGCATACACGCACGTTGTTTCAAGAACTTTCAAAGTAAGTAAATAGTACCTAATTTGTTTTTATCTGATTAATTTTTCTGTGTTTTTTTTACATATTTGTAATTCATTGAAAAATTAATCTATATACATATGCTACATGTGCTTTTTGTCACAAATTTTAGAATTGTCCGAAGGAGAATTATACCGTACTGCGGTTGGAGGGAACATTTCACCTGGCCCTTTAGAACTTCACGCTTCTGATAATTGATATGGACACAAAAGACTGACAGTAAGTACCGACTACATATTTATTAATAATTTCGTTATGTGCTATTTTATATTTTCTACGAAACAATCGTAAAATGGTATTTTTCTTCTTTGTGTCTTTAAATTTATACAAAGTGTGGTTATGTTGAAGTTACCATAAAATATGAATAAATTTTAATAATGAAAGCGGATTCTTTTTCTAAAGAACAAAGATCACAAAAATTGTAATTGGTTATAAATTTATACAATTTTGTCAACATCAATGCGAATGGTAATATATATATATCAGATGTAATTATCTTCATTGACCCTTTTCCTACAAATCTTCTTATGTAATAGATATTTAAGCTTCAGCTGCTAAAAATACCAAGGTTTAAATATGAGAGATTGTAAATTAAATATACGTATTTCATTGTTTAAATTTTTGTTGTTTCCACATGTTAGGATATACCCTATAAAACTATAACGATTCATTCAATAAGTCGATTAAGATCAATAAATTGAAATGGCGGTATGATTCACTATATGCAGAACTGAAACTATATATATATATACAGAACTAAAACTATTTACTCAGTTTTTAGAAAGTAAATGTCATGCCGAGTAAAAAGTTTCCTCAGGACTTATGGAAATTTTGAATTCTTTAAGATGTTAGACCCATTTGTTTTAATGAATGTATTCCTCACTGCCCAATTTTCTTTACTCTTTATTATTTTGTTAATATTTCAAACGGCTGTAACTTTTAGGAATTGAAACGATAAAGCATGCAGATAATTGCATTCTAATAAATAGAATTATTAAATATTGTCTTTGCTTATAGGTTTTTATTATACGCAGGTGTCAAAGAAAATTATCAGAATAGAATCATCTTCTTATTTGAGGAATAACCATGTTTGAGGAACACGAAATCAGCAGCATTGGAGGAATATGAAGAAAGAAGCAACCGATCTTCATGAAGCAATATGATCTCTGTGAAGAAAAACTAACAACCGGAATGCAAAAATTGATCGGCTCGATGCAAAATATAGGCAATCCATGGAAAATGTGTACGAGAGAAAACCTATATAAAGTAATTATTATGGGACATTAGAATGGTGACAGAAATATGTTGATTATAAAAGTAAATTATAAAATGGGCTGGAAATTAATTTTCCGAAATATAAATTAAATTTGAATTTTTTTATTAACTGAATTACTCACTGCCAGTTAAAGTTTAGTTCAGATATTGTTTTTTATCAATTATATTAAACTTATCCATTATAGTCATGCGAAGATGAAAAACGTAAAAGTGTTAACTATCAATTCATTTAAAGTAGTCTTTCATTTATTAAATTATACAAATTTGGTTGAACTTTAGTAAGAAAAGGATATAAATTTAGTAAGAAAGCTCAGTGACATAGGGTGGTAAATAAATAATTGCCTATCCTCTTTACCACATCATGTTCACATCAGGTTTGGCCTACTAAAAACTTCCATAAATTTAGAAAAGAGTGAAAATATAAAATAAACTAAGTTTGATAGAGAACGTTTCCCCTAACATTTCTTTTCGTTTAGTATGAACAAATTTTTAAAAATATTAAGGTATATAGAAAATGTGAAGAGAAAACATTACTTGAAATACTTATGGAGTAATTATTTTGTATTCAGGAACGGTTTGGTATGGTTGAGTATCTTGATTTGAGCATTTTTAAGATTTCTATTACTTTGGTAATATTTTTAATGATAACTTTTTAAGGAATTGAGAAACCAAACTGTTTTTTATTACAGCTAGCATTTTTGTCTTTATAGTAATCTGATTTTATAAATTAAAACAAACTTACATATTAAGCTTTTATTGCAGTATTTGTTAATATTCACTTTTTGAAAATTGTATTAAAATTTTTTCTAATCAAATGCTCAAGTTCAAGTTTTTACTGAGTAAAAAGTTTTAGTTGAAAATTTATTTATGGATTTCTTTGTTTATTCTTAAATTTATTTATTTTTATGGCTCTCATGTGTTATTTTATCTTTGTTTTTGTCGTTTGATATGAATTTTCATTTTCTTTGTTTTGCTAATATATCACACTTCTGTAATTTTATGAATAATCATACTTCACACAGAATGACATGTACTCTCTAAAAAAAACTCTAAGGTTCAATGGGATTTCTTTGTACTTTCATTGTTTGTTATAAATTTTAATTTGTTACTTTCTTTGTTTTATTAGTAGTTCACATTCCTGTAACTCTATAAAGAATTGAAAAACAAATAACTTCAAAGGAAACTTTTTATTCGGAATAACATTTACTTTACTAAAAAAAAAGTAAATAGTAATGGTAATGTTTCATATGAACTAATTTGATTTTTTTTTAATTTTATTCGGTTATTTTTGCATTTAATTACTGTTCCTTAGTTTATTTACTTTTTATTATTGTACTATATACTGTTTGGTACACATTGCTGGTTATCCCATTGTTTGATATGTGTTTTAAACTTTTACTCAAAATGATATTTAATTGGCAGAAAACTCAAAAGTAACCAGTTTTATTAATCAAATGTTCAAATTTAAATGTTTTTTTTTAGTTTTAGTTTAAAGTTTATTTACCGATTTGTTTGTTTATTCCTACATTTATTTATTTTGTATTAGTTTTATGGCTTTCTTTATTATTGTTTCTTCGTTTTGACATTTTTTTATGAATATTAATTTATTTTTGTTTCGTATATGATACTTTTCCCAAAATGGCATGTACTATGTGCGCAAAAAAAAGTCGTGCACCACATATGCAACCAAATACACTACTTTCCTTCAAGGACAATAATTATTGTCATCAAAATCCAATTGGTTGGTAAAGAACATGTTATTTATTTTAATATTGTGTTTCTTTATCAAATGAAACCAACACTTTACTATAATGTTTATTGTATTCGCTTCACTTAGTTACGATACAACATTCGGTTCCGCATGTCCTATGCTGCATACATACGGTCGGTAACTCAGATAGTACAGTTACCTGTAATATCTGTGTACTTACAATACATAACAGTCGGTAACGCACGTATTACAGGTAACTGCAATACACATAAATGTTATTATTCGGAGAAATCACGGACTATAGGTGGCGCTGCGATTCATCAATATGGTGGTTCTATGATAGATAGGTTATTTGGGTTATTTCTTAACTTATTGTGTTTATTACGAAAACACTACATTCGGTAAGTTTACTTGATTGTTATATCTTTATAACAAAGTTAAGGGTGCTGATCGACGTTGTTTTTGGTTATTATTACCACCATAGTTCTCGTGATAGTTGTAAACAATAAACACAACATAACCTCATTTATCTATCACAGACAAGTTCAGTTTTCTCCACTGCTGGGCGCCACCGTCGCTGGTTTTATGTCTATGGTTTTGCCGAATGCTTGTTTGGTTATCTTATTAATAGTAATAATTTTACTAGATTATTATTATTATTTGAACAAAAGGACATTTTTGTCATTTGTGTGTTTTAAATTTTAAACTGACATAATCAAATTGTAGACAAAAAAAGTGCCTTTATAATATAAAAATGCTTTTTTTGTGAGGATCCCAAATAAATAAGTTACGACCATAATTAAAATATAACGTTTTTTGGGTTTTCAAAATAGCTTGGAAGCCATTGGCAATTCAACTGTTTTCTGAACAGATTATGAAAGAGCATATATCTCTAATAGTAACAAAAGTACGCATACAATCCAACGTCCCGTGGGACACACTGGATATTAAAAATACATTTAGCTGATAGCTACTTTAAAACAAAAAAAAAACCCTGTTGGAAAATTTAATTGTTTCGGCACAAATTTTGATTAATTGTTTACACCAACGGTTGTTATGTTTACAACAGTGTTTTTAACATGTTTTAAAACAAATACTTTGTTTGAAGTATTTAATTTTAAAAAAGAGTTTGTTGTGTTGTGTTTTAAACGTTTTTAAAACTACCGAAATTTGAACAGCTTTTGTTGTTTTTTAGAAAGTATAGTAATACTATATCAGTTGTTTTTTATTTTTGTAAAATAAGGAATGGAAAGACGTCGATTAAAATGCCGACAATAAAATGTTTGCGTGATTTAAAATGTTTCGATCTCTGTTTTATTTGTGTGTGATTTAAAACATGTTTTATTTCATGTTTAGAAGTTTGAACATTTTTTTGCGTAGTGTTTAAAAACATTTTTTGTAGGTATTATTTTTAATAAAATTCGTTATTTTTTAATTATAAGCAAAACCCCAAATTAAGAATGTGTCTCCATACATACAAATTTATTTTAATTTGGCAGTTTCAACTTTAAATTTAATTCTATTTAATTTAATTTTTTTGTTTATTATTTTTTTAAATTAATAATTCGTTTGGTTAAAATGTAATTTCATGAGTTTTGATTAATTGCTTATAACTAAAAAATATGCAATTTTATAAAAAAATGATTACCATAAAAAATTTTTAGAATTGATCTTGGAATTAAAAAATGTAAAAATATACAGCGTGTTGTATTAGAAAAAAATGTTACCAAGTTTTTAATAAAAAAGAACACCGTATATATTATAAATATAATTACCTGATACCCTCTTTAAAACAAAAAAAAAAAACTATTACAAATTTTTTGAAAATTCTTTCCCTTTAATTGTTTCTGCACTTTCTTCTGCACAAATTTTGATTAATTGTTTATACCAACAGTTGTTATGTTTAAAACAGTTTGTTTTCAGTTTGTTTAAAACGGTGTTTTAACATGTTTTAAAACAAATACTTTGTTTAAACTATTTTGTTTAAACATGTTTAAACAGTTTGATGAAAAGGATGCAGACAAATAAAATTTTTGCGTGATATTTTTATTCTGTTTTTTTTTGTATGTGATTTAAAACATGTTTTATTTCATGTTTTGAACATGTTTTCTGCGTAGTGTTTAAAAACATCGTTCTGTTAAACACATCATTTTATAAAAAAAATTGTTTGTGTCCTTCAAAATAACAAAAAATGTTTGTCTAACATCCCTGTTTATAATTCAAAAATAAGGAGTTTATCCCCTGACAAAAGGGGTCACACATTTGTTTTACGCTTTGAATGAAAGCAAAAAACCATATGAAACTTTTTACTTGGTTGTTTTAAATTTGTGTTCTTTTATTTTTCAAACATTTTGAAAATCAATTATTCATTGTCAAAATGTTAAATAATTATTGCGAGCACTGTATACGGCAAAGTCGCGCTTGCGCGACTTTGCCCAGTACGACAGATGGTGAAAACCTACAGATTTCGGCGTCGGCGATCTATCCGGATCGGCGATCTACCTGCATCAGCGAACTACCCGGATCGACGATCAACCCGGATCTGGGTTCTACCCGGATCGGAGATCTGCCCAGATCGGCGGTCTACCCGGATCGGCGATCTGCCCAGTTCGGCGATCTGTCCAGATCGGCGGTCTCCCCGGTTCAGCGATTTACCCGGATCGGCGATCTAGCCGGATCGGAGATCTACCGAGTCGGCAATCTACCCGGATCTGCGCTCTACCCGGTTCGGCGATCTACCCGCATCGGCGATCTACCCGCACCGGCGTTCTACCCGCATCGCCGATCTACCCGAATCGGCGATCTACCCGTCTAGGCGATGCGCAGACCTATTAGGTCTGCCCCGTTTCTAGTACTATTACTAAAAGTGAGTGTTTATTTAGTGAGAACCGAGTTTACGGCCTATCATATACATGCTATATAATAATGGCCTATTGTGACCTCCGTAGGTTTGGCAACACCGCTGGAGTTATCAGCGATACATCAGTTTCCGTTCATATATAAATTGCGGAGGTCACTTCGTACCCTTTGTGTATCTTATATATGACATACTAAAAAATCAAAAATCGTTTCCCCTCTTTTGATGCTCGCGTAGCGAAAGTTCCCCTCATTAAAAATATGCAATCAGATCAATAATATATTATCTGGAACACCCGGAGCCCAGGTAGCCTGCTCTATATGCCGGAGGTGACAACTTAACACGTATACATATATATATATATATATATATATATATATTGTTCCATTTGAAATATAAAAGTTAACATCATTTCCGGTGTAACCGGAAGAAACCGAAAACTCAAAATATTTTAGTTGAGACGATCGTGTCCAGCAATATAAGTCCACAAATTTTCAATCTCTCATTTGGTTCTTCATATACCTCTAATGGCAGCTTGTCGTGGGCTAGACCCTGTATATATATATATATACCTTTCTCCTTATATATATATATATATATATATATATATATATATATATAGATGGAAAAGGTTTATCGACGGTAAGATATTCAAGGAAAAAGGTTATTTATCGGGCAATTCCGTCATTCGAAGAAGCAACCGTAGACACGTGTTTCGGACTATTAGTCCTCATCAGTACGGTATAGCCAAGGAGTAAGATGGACACTCAATGGAAAAAAACATTATGGTCTCCATTTGAGTGTTTTTTTCCATTGAGTGTCCATCTTACTCCTTGGCTATACCGTACTGATGAGGACTAATAGTCCGAAACACGTGTCTACGGTTGCTTCTTCGAATGACGGAATTGCCCGATAAATAACCTTTTTCCTTATATATATATATATATATATATATATATATATATATATATATATATATATATATATATATATATAATCCAGGCGGAGGTGTTTTTTCCAAAAATTATCCTCACCTGGGTTAATTATCATTCGCTTCTTTAGTTGATTCTATATATATATATATATATATATATAAATCAACTACAACAAATGAAAATACTGTTGTTGACCGTATATACGCATTTGCGGCTAGCTGTTTACAAACATGGTGCATCATTGGTGTAGCGGAGAGGTTAAATTTACCAGCTAGAACTGGGCGGGGGAAGGGTAGGCGATTTGCAAGTAGTATGTAGCTAGCCTGGACGGCTAACCACTTTCCTAACCAGATTACGTTTGTTGATTAGGTTTGTGTTTTGATTATCATTATGCCATATGATGAACCTGCAGAGATACTTGTATGAACCACAGTAGGATTGCGAGTCGTTGTTATTTTGTTTATTAAACCTGTCAATGACCAAAATACTTAGTACCTACTTAGAAAATCTTGCACGCAAACTTATTGAGGAAGGTAGAATTTTGAAGAAGCGATCTATGCAAGTTATGACGGATACTTTGCCATGAGATAAACTAAAGGACCGTCAGACGTACAAAAATGCGCGTGTTCCGCAGTGTCTTAAAGTTCCATTCTAGAGCAAGTAAATTACAATTATGTAAGTTATTTGTTAATACATTGTCGCGCATTTAGATGGCATTTTATTTTATTAAGGTAGGGTCTATAGCTCAGGCCAATCACGCAAAACGTTATTATATAAAACAATTTTAATAATGGGTTAATAAACGGCTTTGGGTTCGTGTTGCGGAACGATACACCCTATATATGCTAAAAGATAGTCGCTATCATATGAACAATTTACATATACCTGAAATTCATTATCACTAACATAGGATAGAGGATACGCGAAATATCCATGGGGCCTGTAACAACGTATCCCACAGCAACTTTAATATTGTGTTCCGAATGCACATGCATCGATTTTGTTTTGTTTTTACAGTGTACAAATTTACTAAGATTAAATATACGTAATAAAAATAGTAAAATGTGCGCTCTAGAACATGTATCTGTATAATTATTTTTAAATCGATTACTTGCCGTATCCTCAATAAACTTGAAAATGTCTAAATCTTACAAAACTAATTTTTGGTAGTCTAAATAGAGTTCCCGGTGAGATGGAACACATGGGAGCAGTAACTCCAGATGTGCGCAGTGAGGTATAAATTTAAGTATATAAGGGACATTTCTTTGGTAGGTCTTCAGTATTCCGTTAGCACTGAAGAACCGAGCAACATGGTTCGCATGCGAATTTTTACACACGGCAATTACCCGGAGGGAGCAACTTATTGTGGTTTTTACATTTCACACTGTTGCGTAATAAATACTAACGGAAAATCAAACGTTATAAATTAGCATTTGTGGCAATTTTATTAATTTAAAATAGGCGAAGAGTTCATGTTAATTTAGCTTTCCATTTGCAATATGCTCCGCTAATTATTCGATAACTGGAGAAATAATTTTCCTGGTCGACTATTTAAATGCATCGAAAAACCAATGCAAAATAGTATTTCATTATGGTAAATAGCGGCGTTTATTTTGGGCTCATATAAATTCAGCATTATGATACCTGCAACGTACAGTTGGTGCAGGTTTTCAATAATAAACAAACATGTATTTCTATTTTGATGCGAACTTAATGTAATTGAGTTAATTGTATGCTCCATTTCTGAACCGCATCCACCCCTACCTCATTGTCCCAAAAACTAAATATATCCGACATATTAAATGGTTGCGTTATAAAGTTGTGATATTTTGAAATTATCCCTGGTTAAGTGAATACCGTACCATATCCGTCCAATTTAATTGTGCAGCGGTTCCTTAACGATGAACAAAAATACAGTGGCATGTATTCTTGTATAAAGCTTCAATAATGAAATTTTGCGATGTAACTCATTGAAAGGGGTATACATAAAGCGACTTCCAGTCAAAACTGGATACAACGTGGAGATTATTATCGGTTTTTAATCTGGAAAAAGATCACTTTCGAGCATGTTAATTCCAAAATATCACAGTCAGTCTACTTGGTTCTCGTATTGCAAAAAATATAACAATATGTGAATATGATTCGCCATCGCTACAACCCAATACCTTGGAGAGCTACTATAAAGGATTAAAACATTTTGTATTGTAATCCGACTTAGATCGGTGTTAGTACTAATCTGTATTACACTAGTATGTAATCAGTCATTAGTTACTTATCATCGAGTCAGTTATTAAGAACCATACCATTGTAACGTACAACAAATAAATCGATTGTTTAACCGTTGTGAGTATATTTATCACCTCGGAGAAGCTACAGCCCCATAAGAAGATGCAAAGACGTTAATGTGATTGCCCACAAAGGGGTAACAACTTCTGCTAAAGTCACAATGGTGGAGGCGCCGGAAGAAGAAACGGCGATTCTTTTGTTGTCTCCTGTTTTGCGGTATTATATGCAAAGGTCACTAACGAAACATAGCTGCTCCAATCTTTCTGATTGGTTGCTGAATACATCGATAATATTTTAATTCCTATTGTTCCGTTGAAATGTTCTGTCAGTCCATTAGTGGTATGCTGTTATTACTACTGGATGACTTCCTATAGCATTTATTAATTCAGAAATAATGATTCTATCAGTCAATATTTTCTTTGGACATCCATGTCGAGTTACAATGTTTTCCATTAAAAACTGGGCTACTTCTACAACCTTGTCTGAGGGTATGCCTTTGCTTCTGCCCATTTGGTCGCATAGTCCACTGCTGCTATAATAAATGTATTTCCGTCCTCTGATTTTGGAAACGGGCCTAAAAGATTCATCCCGATCATCCCAAATGGTTTTCCCATTTTAATCGTCTATAAGTGCGCTGGAGCTCGTATTGGTCGTTTCCTCTGTTGACAAGATATACATGATTTTACATAGTCTTCCTCTTGCGTATGCATGCCTTCCCAAAAGTATCGATCTTTGATTTTTCCAAATGTTTTTGCAAAACCCAGATGGCCGCCTGAAATTGGATCGTAATGTGCAGAAAGCAGTATTTCTTTCTTCAGCTGTTCTGGTACAACCTAGTGGGGTGAAATGCTTCTTGTATACGATACCGTTGTCCAAAACATAACTTCTCGTTTTTCTAGCTGTTTTTCTATCCGCCTGGTCAGGATTTTCAATAGTGTCTATTATTTTTGTAATAAACTGGTCTGTGGCTTAGAGTGCTGAAATGTCATCGACAGTAAGTGCTAAAACAGGAATTTCCAATTTGTTTTCATTTGATTCTTTTGTACTTGCAGGATTTCTGGCAAGACTATCGGCATCTAGGTGTTTCTTGCCGCTTTTATGAACTATTTCGTAGCTAAAATCTTGTAACCTAATTACCCAACGTGCTAAACGAGATGAAGGGTTGTCTTGTTTGTGCAACCAACATAATGGGTGATGATCGGCTACTACCCGAAAACCTGCACCCCATAGATAATTTCTGAACCGGATTATCCTCAAATGAATAGGTGACTGTTTTTTTTCTGTTATATTATACCTTATCTCAGGGCTGGACAACCTTCTTATGCATCAAGATATGCTATTGGATATGTCTCGTTTTTATCCGTTTCCAAGATAACTGTGCCCAAACCGACATTGCTAGCATCTGTATGAAATTGAATAAGTAAACCTGGCCTAAAGTGACGTAAAACTGAATAATTTATTAACCGTTCTTTAACTTTCTCAAAAGATTTTTGTTCTATATCACCCCGCTTAATATTTGTGTCCTTATGGGTTAGTAAAGTTAAAGGACGCGCTATTTCCGCAATTTTTTTTATAAACTCATGCTAAGTTTAAGTTTAAGTAGGTAGTTTATATGTTTACTTTTAAGGGTAATTAATGTAAACCGGTAAACGTGTCAGCTCCGGCTGTTTGTTTGACTGTATTTGTTTTTTAAAGAATAAAAATCACTAGACCATAAGAGCGAAGGGGCCCAGATCTTTTTATATTCAAACGTTGTTGTGTTAATGAAGGAAGATGCCGCTGCACTGCTGAATGCCTCACGGCGATACCAGGCAGCGGTCGTTAAAAAAACTCATGCTAATAGTTCGCAAAACCAATAAAAGATTGAACATTCTTAATCGTTTTAGGACATGGGAATTCTGTGACTGCTTTTATCTTATCTGGATCTGGAGATATCCCATTTGTGGATGCTACATGACCTAAAATCTTAACTTATTGTTGGTCGCTTCTTCTTCTTTCTGCTTGTCGCTTCTTCTTCCTTCATCTTGGTTGCATCTTCTACTTTCGTCTTCGTGGTCGCTCTTCTTGCTAGACATTATGGCTTGGTTAGGTTCTTCTTCCATGCTCGGAGATGTTAATTTTGTAGCGCTTCTAGTTTTTACCATCGGAATAACGGCGCATCCACCATTGTGACATTAACAGGGGGTGGTCAGCCCTTGGTGGATAACCAACCTTTACTTTCCCCGCAGGGATTAAGACCACACCGTTTTAACAACTGCTTTATTTTGTTGTCTTACATATGTGTGCTTCTTAATAACTCGATGATAACTGACTCTATGATGATTAACTAATTACTGATTACATACTGGTGTAATACAGATTAGTACTAACACCGATCTAAGTCTGATTAGAATACAAAATATTTTAATCCTTTATAGTAGCTCTCCAAGGTATTAGGTTGTAGCCGACATTCCTGGTGTCGACTTATATTTGTTGTTTTATCGGTGCACATTCCTAGGTTCCCAAAACAAGGTTCCCACAACAAAAACTAACCTCGCGACTGATTATGTTTTATGCTCTGAATGATCTTATGTGACAATATGAACAATTTACATATACCTGAAATTCATTATCATAACATAGGAGAGACAATACGCGAAATATCCATGGGGCCTGTAACAACAGATCCCACAGCAACTTTACCAATGTATTCCGTATGCATATGCGATTTTGTTTCATTTTTACAGTGCACAAATTAACTAAGAATAAATATACGTAACAAAAATCTGATGTGGCCAGGCACATGACTTTATCATACAATATATAAAATTAATAGTTTAGCTGCATGAGATTCTATTTGATCGAGACCGATCGTGTCAACATTAAAATAAAACAAGTTAGCCAGGATTTGACAGATATTTTGATAATATTCACAGTATGCATTGTCAAAAAAGCCAGCCTTTGACAATATCTGTCAGAATTAAAATAGTTGTCAAATCCTGGCTAACTAAGATTTAATGCAGACACGATCTCGATCAAAAAGAATCTGCTCATACAGCTAAACTATTAATTTTACCAACAAATTTCATAGACACAAATTATACAAAATTTCCTCTACTTTAATTTATTATTTACCTATTTTGACAATATTACAGAACTGGCAGCTCATTTGCAAAATCCTTGAAAAATGCTTAGAGGAAGCATCCAGTTCGTTTGGACCCTTTTGAACCAAAAGCTTTTCAGTTCTAAGTGTGGTCATAAAACTTCTAAATATGAACTTTCGTCCCGATAACTTTAGTAGTTTCTCAAGAATTGTCGCGACAAAAAACGGGTACACAGTACACACACACACGCACGCGCACGCGCACGCGCGCCGACATGCCCCACACGAGCCCACACGCACCCACACGCACGCACACGCAACTACCCGCACACGCGCACTCACACACACGCACACGCGCACACACACACACGCACCCACGCACGTACGCACGCACGCACGCACACACAGGGGAATTCGGCACGATTACAATACTTTATCATACTGTGTATGATAAAGTAAAAATAGTAAAATATGCGTTCTAGATCATGTATGTGTATTAAATCGATTAGATACTTACTGTTTCCCCAATAAACTTGAAAATTTCTGAATCTTACAAAACTAGTTTTGGCTACTATTTGCAAGCATCGACCACGTATCAAATAGTTTTGGGTAGTCTAAATAGAGTTCGCGGTGAGGTGGAACACAGGTAACCCCAGATGTGCGCAGTCAGGTGTAAATTTAGGTATATAAGGGACATTTCTTTGGTAGGTCTTCAGTATTCAGTTATCTCTGAAGAACCGACCAACACGGCTGGCAAAACGTCAGCATTTGCGAATTTTTATACAAGGCAATTACCAGGAGGAAGCAATTTATTGGGGGTTTTTACATTTCAAACTGTTGCGTAATAAATGCAAACTGAAAATCGAACGTCATAAATTAGCATTTGTGGCAAGTTTATAATTTCAAATAGGTTCATGTTAATTTAGCGTTCCATTTGCAATATACTCCGTTAATTTTTCGATAACTGGAGAAATAATTTTCCTGGTCGACTATTTAAATGCATCGAACACCAATGCAAAATAGTATTTCATTATGGTAAATAGCGGCGTTTATTTTGCGCAGATATTAATTCAGCATTATGATACCTGCAACGTACAGTTGCTGCAGGTTTTCAATTATTAAAAAACATTTATTTCTAATTTGATGCGAACTTAACGTAATTGAGTGACTTGTATGCTCCATTTCTGATCCGCATCCACCCCTACCTCATTATCCTAAAAACTAAATATATCCGACACATTAAATAGGTTACTTAAAAAAATTGTGAAATTACCAGAAATTATCCCTGGTGAAGTGAATACTGTTTCCATATTTACTCATTACATCATCACCATTGTCGTCGATTATTACGACGCCCTTATTAAAATCATTGTCAATGGTGAACTCGTCAAGTATGTTAATATGTAATTTAATATCTGAATAAATACTTTTTGGCACAGTTACGTATCTGAAAAAAAAATCCCTGACAAAATTTATAAACCGTTCAATTAACACAACCTTACCGAAATTAATCATTTATCCTGCTTTTAAAAGTAGTAACACCACTTACAAGTTACCATCAAATTTCAAAACTGGTATATCAGTTATGGAGAAGTCTGTAGTCTACTCAGTCGAATGCTCTAATTGTGATTCTGTTTATGTTGATCAAACCTGAAGGAAGTTGGCAAAAGTGAAAGCGGAACAGTAAACTAGAACTTCTAACATATCAGCATAAAATTTCAACAGGTCAAGGGGTGATGATATTGTGGAAGGATAGCAAAGTTTGATTGTCATATAATAGCTGAAACTGATCAATATCTCATCAGTAGATTGATAAAAATGGGGTATCACGGAAACGGACAAAGGCCACAAGCAACTTGGTGGATACACCTAAGTCAAACAGATGAGAATCATGGTCGTATTTCAGTAATAAAAAAATAAACCGGAGATTCAGCCTTAACTGAACTTAATTATAAAACGACAACCTTCCTTTGTCAAAACTAATCTATCGAGATTTTATCGGAAATATCTCCTTGTGGATCCCCTGAACATTTTTGACTAATCTACAAAAAATGTCTTTTTGTGTGTATGTGTGTTTTTTTTGTGGCGACAATTATGAAGAAGCTACTATAGGTATCAGGACGAAGCTTTATATTCAGAAATTTCAAGACCAAACTTAGAGCTAGAGGAATTTTTGTTCAAAAGGATCCTGGAGGTTTAGTCTAAGCATTTTTCAACAATTTTGCAAATGTGCCGCGATTTCTGTAATTTCGTCAAAATAGTTAAGTAATAAATGAAAGTAGAGAAAATATTGCATAATTTATGTCTATGACCAATTTTGGTAAAATAAATAGTTTAGCTAGATGTGCAATTTCTATTTGATCGAAAACGATTAATATAAGGTAGGCAACTTACGCTTTAAAAAAATCAAAATTATTGTAAATTGAACATGAATAAATGTTTTTGTTGAAAGTAGAGGGATATTGTGGTTTCTTCTATGCTTTTCTATTTGAAGTTGTTCTAGTAAATCTAATTTGTGGTTTTTATTACATTTGTAGTGTAGGTTCATTGTATTTTTTACAATGACCTGTTGAAATTGTAGGCTGATAAATGTTAGAAGAAGTTCTAGATTTATGTTCCGCCAACCGTTTTGCCAACTTCCGCCCGGGTTTCCAACATAAACAGCATTACAATTAGAACATTCGACTGAGTAGACTCCAGACTCCATAACTGATTTACGGGTTTTTAAATTTGATAGTAACTTGTTATTTCTTATTAATATTATTGTTATTATTACAAAGGAAAAGAGTCTTTTATTCCGTATTTGATTATACCGGGTGATTCAAATTCGAGCCTCACCATGGGGATCTCGCTTATTAGTGGAGATAGAGCCTATGTTTAAATTTGGCAAAGTTTTATATTTTTGTGCTAATCAATTATCTGAAAAGAAATTTAAGCTATCATTTTTCATTTTGAAGATATCTACAAAAAACTGAAATTTTAAGATATCGTCTTTAATTTTTTTTTTAAAAAACCAAATGTAGCTAGACATTTGAAACAAAAACATTCTACAGGTACTTTTTAGCAAGAAAAGCAGTGTCATTTTTTAATTTGAAATAACAGCAAAGATGGCGGCGTAACCATGGCCAACTTTTGTTTTTCTTATGGGCGCCATATTGAATTTTGGCATTTTCCGATGCTCGTCTTTTTTCTCATTTCCGCAATGTATAACATGTTACCATTCTTTTTTAAATAATGGTGAAATAATCAAAAAACCTTCAGGTACCCAATTGGAGCTTGGTTACAGACAGCAGGAGGCGTTGCCAAGCAACGCCAGCAAAATGCACTTGGATCAAGCGGCGCCCTCAGCGTTAGGTTTGCAATTTAACAATAACCAATAACGAAAAGCGTGGTATAATAGGGGTTTATTATTGTTCTCTTAGAAATGGTCGCATCGTACAATATCCGTAACATTGGACGGAAATTTAGCGGACCATGGATCGTTTAGTAAACCCTGCAATTCTTATAATCCTCATGGGTATTTTAGAAATGGTAAACGTTAAATTACATTGATTTGCAATGCTTCAACTACTGGTTTTCACATAAATGACGATTCTTGGATTTGTAAGCGGGAATTAGCCCTTAATTTGTAATTACCGCAAACACGTGTTTGCAGACCACGACAAAGATATTGAAACCATACCAACCCCACACAAGTCAAACTTTGCAATTGTACGAAATTCAACGAAATCATTCAACGAAATCAACAATTTCCAAATCGCTGGATTGGTAATGGTGGAGTGGTGGATCTCCTGGTTTAAGTCCTCTGGACTAATTTCTTTGGGGAACTGTGAACGACAAAATTTATCACGATACTCGCAGAAATATCGACGATCTGAGGGATCGAATACCAAATGCGGTCAATGCTATTCCGGGAAGAATAGTTAGAAGAGCATAACAACATGAGGAAAAGCGGGCACGCTTTTATGCTTTCAAGAAAATAGCGGCCAATTTGAACATTTACTTAAAAAATAATCTTTATGTTGTATAAACTTGCTTCTTTTACAATCTGAATGTTTTAAATCCAAAGCACTACTTGATAAGCACGACAAAAACAAGAAAAAGAAGAACGTGTTTTTTTTATTATGAAATCATTGTTTTAAAAAATAATGTCAACGACTATTGGAAAATGTCAAAATTCAATTAAACTCTTAATTATATCACGCTTTTCGTTATTCGTAAACGGCATTTTACACCCACAATCAACCACAATTAAGGTTAATTTGGTTAAATGGCAAACCTAACGCTGAGGGCGCCGCTTGATCCAAGTGCATTTTGTTGGTGTTGCTTGGCAACGACTCCGGCGGTCTGTAACCAAACTCCAATTGGGTACCTGAAGGTTTTTTGATTATTACACCATTATTTTAAAAAAGAATGGTAACATGTTATACATTGCGGAAATGAGAAAAAACACGAGCATCGGAAAATGCCAAAATTCAATATGGCGCCCATAAGAAAAACAAAAGTTGGCCATGGTTACGCCGCTATCTTTGATGTTATTTCAAATTAAAAAATGACACTGCATTCCTTGTTAAAAAGTACCTATATAAAAATTAAAAACGATATGTTAAAATTTCAGTTTTTTGTGGATATCTTCAAAATGAAAAATGATAGCTTAAATTTCTTTTCAGATAATTGATTAGCACAAAAATACGAAACTTTGCCAAATTTAAACATAGGCTCTATCTCCACTAATAAGTGAGATTCCCATGGTGAGGCTCGAATTTGAATCACCCGGTATATACCTTCGATATGGACACATTCCAAAAGAAAATACATTAAGTATAGTTTACGATCTTATAAACGAATATATTCAGAATACAACAAAGTGAAGAGAACCATGAGCACAATAATTTTAAGTTTAGATATGTTAAAAATTGCCATTGATAATATTGTGACTAGAAAATAAATAAATATATTCGTTTTGATCGCTTTCATAAACTGCTTACAAGCGGTTATTCACAATTTTAAGTAAAAAGTTGAGAGACTCGAACTACTAGAATCATATTAATCGTGGGATACTGTCAATAAATACTTGGAGGTAACATTCCGAAACCACGTCTGGCCTTAATCGAATTCATCCGTTTGCCGGTGAATCAAGACGGATCTGAATGAGCGGTTCCATGTAATGAATCCTTTATTGATTTTGTTGGATATCTTTATTACTCCAGTGTATTGAGGGATGCACCGTCTTTGTGGTTGTCGTTTATACACAAAAAGGACAAGAACGATACACCGTTCCGTAGTATTCCGAAAAACGTTCGACGGATATAGCTCGCTTACACGAGGTGTCCAGATAATGACTCCTGCGGAGAACAAAGGCTGCTGAAGCTCAAGAAGAAATGGGGCCCCTTTTTGTATTCTCTGTACGTAGTTTGAACATCCTGTGCTTTCTTCAGTTTTCGTGTTTCTTTTTTGAGCATTGTACTGTCTGTCAATGCAAGACCCGTTCTTAAAAACATAAAATTTTTCTGAAATTTAAACATAATAAGAACAAAACACTGAACAAATAAACCTACAGCTATAAACCACGAGGTACATCGTTCATCTAGGTAATATATGTTAGCAAACACATCAAGCATACATCAAGTAAACGGCAAACACCAGCTGTCAGAGGTAGAAAATATAAATGTTACCAAATGATCCCGGTAAAAAATGTAAAAACACCAAATGGGGAATAAGTTACACCAACACTACAAAATGAATGAAAATTACAATGTTAACATAACAAGGCGGGGAATAATTTCCTAATTAAAATGAATCAAATCACACGCACACGAACACGCACCCATAGACATTTGTAGCATAGTCAAAAATGGTCCGGGGTCCCAAAAGGACATATTTCTGATAAACTGTCATAGATTAGTTTGACAAGAGAAGATTGTCGTTTTATTATTAAGTTCAGTTGAGGCAGAATCTCCGGTATATTTTTTATTACTGAAATACGGTTTGATTCTCATCTGTTTGACTTAGGTATATCCACCAAGTTACTTGTGGCATTCGTCCGTTTCCGTGATACCCCAAGTTTATCAATCTGCTGATGAGGTATTGATCAGTTTCAGCTATTATTATATGACAATCAAACTTTGCCGTCCTTCCACATAATAATTACCGTTGA
The DNA here is from genome assembly GCA_964023965.1 of Melinopterus prodromus. Lineage (NCBI taxonomy): Eukaryota > Metazoa > Arthropoda > Insecta > Coleoptera > Scarabaeidae > Melinopterus > Melinopterus prodromus. The sequence goes on along the minus strand of OZ030391.1, from coordinate 47,145,138 downwards.
CCTGTTGAAATTTCATGCTGATAAATGTTAGAAGAAGTTCTAGATTTCTGTTCCGCTTTCCGTTTGGCCAACTTCCTTCCGGTTTGACCAACATGGACAGCATCAGAATTCGGCTGGGTAGACTCCAGCCTCATCCATAACTGATATCCAGGTTTTTAAATTCGATAGTAACTTGTAAATGGTGTTACTAGTTTTAAAAGCAGGATAAATGATAAATTTCGGTAAGATTGCGCTAAGTGAACGATTTATATATTTTGTCAGGGATTCTTTTTTTCGATACGTAAACTATGTCAGAAAGTATTTATTTAGATATTAAATTACATATTAACATAATCATATACTCCTTACCTTCTTTGAAGTAAGTGGAAAAACTTTACCGTGTTTTTTTGAGATAAACATTATCAATGCAGAAGTCCCTCTTAACTAATCTGAATCAAAAATTGCATTCGCTGTTTTATCGAGGCCGCGTGAGTTGCGGCTACTAAGATGTAAAAAAAGAACGTTCGCAGACTTCTTGATGGATTAAGATAATATACTCGAATCGCGGAAAAGTTCTTTAGTACGTAAATTTTTAATAAACCTAAAAAATTCGGAAAACTCTCCGAGTAAACGCATTTTGGAATTTATGGGCCATCGTACCGCAGCGGAGTAACTTTATTATATTTAATATAAACTTTATTTATGAAAAATTGAATACCTTGCACACAGGTGTTTCAAACTTGCTATTTTTTTTATGAAATTACTTGTACCTATCGTCCTGTACAGTAATTTGATATTAATGAAAATGCAAATGATCCTTCAAGGACACAAATGTGCCCTTATTTCCAATTTATTGCTACTCGCAAGTAGAATTTTCATTATTCAATATCTTATTGGACACCAAGGATTCAATTTGATACTGGTTACTTTGTCATAAAAAGGTTTGCGTCGTATATCGCCACGGAAACATTACTTTCTATTTATAGCCAATCGGAAGCGCTATAAGTGTACCAGGTCACTTCATACAGGGTGGGAAGAAAAAAGAAAGGTATACGATAAATAAAGGAATAGGATTTGATATTTGTATAATATCTTTAAGAATGAAACAATTTCAGATGTGTTATACAAAAGTTCTGTAACGTATACGTCTGATCATTAGCGCAGACTGACCGCTGTTTTGTTATATTGTGAGATAACGTATATAGACACTGTTATTTGAATTTGAACACCTAAAAAATCTGTAACACAATCTGCAACACTATATGTATCAGTGAGTGTTTGCAGAACGGTACCAGCGTTATACATCATGTATAAAGATTTTTCTGTAATTAAATATTAATTATAGTATCATTAATTTCAAAGATAAATGATCGTTTAAAATATTAATTAACTTAGGGGAGAAAAGTTTGGGCGTTGCTGTTGGATCCGTCCCGGAAAGAGATTTTTCTCCAATTAGAACACACCGGGTCCTCTTTTTTACCCTCAGCAGAACAGTTCGTTCCCCTTTTGGACAATTGTTTTTAATATTGACTGGAATATATTAAAATTCGCATTCTTCTTTTGCGATTTATATCCTTATTAGGCCTATTATCTGAGTATAATGTCGAGCTGAGTGCACGTGTTCGCGAGTCGGTCCTGGAAAACTGCTATAAATCCAGAAATTTCGCCCAAATTGCTCAATTATGAAGTGGTGCCCTGTTGAAAGTTGATAATCGGGATTCAATGATGTGTTTTCTAACCGGTAGTTCGGCATTCATAGTGGTAATAATGTGAATCTATTGTGATCTTGGTGTCATAGCTTTGTCGAGTTTACGTGCCCACCTGTGGAACCGGTATTGTGAATATTTAAGACTTGAACAACATGTCAGCTGCTAAAGTGAACAGTGAGGTTTTGACTTAAATGCTAAGAAACTGGTTGATCTTAAATGTTATTCGCGGAGCAATTGTCTTGTATTTCATGGACTGCCTGAATTTAGGATTGAATCAAACACCGACCTCGAACTCAAAATACTTGATGTCATCATGAAGCTCGGTATCCCTGATTGGATACCTGACAGCACAATGATTGACCGTTGCCATAGGTGGGAGAAAAGGAAGAGTGAAATGGGGAAAAGGCCGGCCAGTAATTGTGAAACTGACCTCCTACAAACGTCGTAACTATCAGCAGAAAAGCTTACCCTATACCAACAAGCAAAGGATCTTGTCGGAAAACAGAATGTCTGGACATCGGATAGTAGGATCTGTCTTAATTTGGAGGGAGTAACCTTTAGAATCCGACACCAGGATGAATTAGAGGTGCTGAAATCACGATTTCGGGTTGGTGATGGTGAGAATGGTGACGTTAGTGGTAAGATGGGACTTACAAGGGCGAAATCTGGTAAACAGAAGGGCGGCTAGAAATTTGAACATGGTTCGGGACTGCAACTGGCGGAGCTAAGCGGCTAATTACACTCAGTCTTTGTATTTTTGAGCGTTTTGTTTTTTTATTTTTATTTGCACTATACGCACACTATTTTGTTATTCTTTTGCTGTCTAATATTGCTCAATTGCTTCTTTAAGCTCAAAGTTTAATTATATTTTGTTTGGTATTTTTTTGCCTATTTGTTGCACTTATTTTGTTTGCTTTCTGTTTGTATGACGTGATTTTTTTATTTAATCCATTTGAGGATCTGCTGACCGTACTTGTCTCCAGTTCTAAGGAGTTGGTCTGATTGGGTACTTTTAATATTGATGGCAAGGATATTAACGGGGTGTATGGTGCTCGCTTTATTGCCGCTATTGAGCTTGTTGGGCTTGCACAAATTATTTCTGAACCAACGTGAATCACCACAGATTCTGCTATGCTAATTGATTTTATAGTGACCGGTAAGGATGCGCCGATTTGTGATTCAGGGGTGATTCTAGTGCATGACGTGGCTGATCATTATTTTATTTGCTTGACTCTCGATCTGGCGGGTGTTTCTTCATCTCCTCCTCGGACATGCACGAACAGAGATTTTGCTCCACTAAATATGGATTCAAGACTTATCGTCGTTGCTGTTTGTTCAGATAATTTCTTTTGATAACATAAACGATAAAGCCAATTTTTTTACAATTTCTTAATATATCTTATTGATTTACATGCGCCATTGCGCACTGTGGTTGCAAGAAAGAAATATCGTCCCTGGATAACCCACTAGAGAACCCTAACTAAAACCCTAATAGTCGGTGGCGTTAGCAACATTAGGCACCAAAATATTTCAGTGCTGGATACCAGCACCAAATTTTGCACACAGCATGTACATATATTAAGGTTTGAAAAACCGCCTGGAGACACTCTCCTGGGGGTCAAGATCATCCCTTTATAACGTCATCAAAATGGCGGATTTAAGTCAGAGTAGCGAATTATCTTATCGCATGTATTATTGTTAATTTTTAACCAATTTTGAGTTTTACTACGTAATTTTAAAGCTCAGGTAGCGTTCTTTAAAAAATGTATTATTTAATTTTTGTGTACGAAAGGTAGTTTTTGCGTACCTCTCTAAATTCCAGTAAATTGTTGGATAAGCAATTCAGTATTGCTATAAGCAGTTAAGTTTATGTAAAAAATATCTGCGTACGACAATTTGGTATTAATGTATCCAGACACATTTTTAAACGTTAATATTTTTTTAGCCCCCTCTAAACCCCCCCCAAACTTCTGCTAACCTCTATAAACATACGACTAATGTAGATGTCATGAAATACGCCACTAGTGAAAGCATAGTCATTTCATGAAACGCCGGCCAAGCTGTTCACGAAATAATCCAAACTAACCCAAGTTTTTATAAAATGAGGTATTTCACTATGATACTATGATGTGTGTATTATTTGTCAGTGTTGGATATAAGCTTTAAGGCGAAAAGTAATAATATAAATATTGTACTAAGCATTCTGAATTATCGCCAATTTTCTTCCATCCCCAATCGTTTGGATCTGTCTGTTCTGGATCACGTTGAAGTATTGTACTTTTAAGACGATTGAATGAAACCTCACACATAGGCGGAATGTTTTTAATGGACGTATTAAATTGACAAAGTTAGATTCGCCTTGATTCGTTTACGGTTTCAGCTGAGCTTGATGAATGATACATAAGCAGCATGAAACGTTGATGAAGCATGAAAGCATGCTCGTTTTGTGAGAGAGAGCGTGTGACGCATATTTCAAAATTCACCAAAACTTTGTCAATTTTTCTAAATGCCACCCACGTTTTCTATGCAGTGGTTTTGCCGATACCTCCTAAACTTGAAACAGTGTCTGCCACAATAAAAGCATGAAAGAAAGGAAGCAGGTTTGATACCCCAGGTGACAGTTTTCTCTGCATTTGGTTAACTGGAAGATTTGCAGATGTTTTCCTGTTCCATATTCAATCCATAATTTCTCTACTTTATCTAACTTAGAACAGGCGTACATCGCAATGACAACTACATCGCTGTCCACTGTTTTAATGGTAATTTTGGTATATCTTTCGAAGGTGCTGGCATACCACACGTGAAGCAATAGACGGGCATCTGCTTCTTCATGAAAAATTGGAGATATATGGTCGTAGACTTCCTTATTATTGGACCCAACCACACGGTTCTCGCATACATGCAAACTATTTGCTTTCCAATAAGCAGACCCATCTTTACTAAGTTTTTTACCAAAAATCCAAACAAAATATTTTTGGCTACCAGAAAAGTACAGTTTTCTCGTGACCAAAAATGAAAGTAGAAAAGTTTTTAAAATAGCCTGAAAACAAATGAATATTGTTTGACATAATTACTCCCATACTAGGCAACTAATGTAAAAAATATTTCCGTACGAAAATATTTGTTTACCTCAGTTCCTTAGAATAGCACTAATTTTATATATAACGAAATTTAGAGGGTTGTGCGAAAACCACCCTTCATTCAAAAATTGAATAAAACACTTTTTAAAGACAGTTACTTGAGCCTTAAAATGATATAACTGTTGGATCCATTTGCAAAGTATAACATTAATTAGGGTTGATAAAAATAAAAGCCTCTTCCTCTTTACTATAAATTTAATATGCTTGGGGACATGTTTCGACCTTCACGGTCATCTTCCGCCCAAATTGTCGATATCAGAGTCTTCCAACAAACATGATCAGGGTATCGTAGTTCATTCAAGTATATATGTCAAATTTCGTGTGTAGGTCAACTTCGTGTATTTGTCTTATTTCTCAGACGAATCATTCATCTTAATTTTATAAACTTTATCACAGGACGCGTGTTAGCTGCAATGGCGGTCGCTGGTGTCTACCGCTGGTGTCTACCAGCGACCGCCATTGCAGCTAACACGCGTCCTGTGATAAAGTTTATAAAATTAAGATGAATGATTCGTCTGAGAAATAAGACAAATACACGAAGTTGACCTACACACGCGTGTTAGCTGCAATGGCGGTCGCTGGTAGACACCAGCGACCGCCATTGCAGCTAACACGCGTCCTGTGATAAAGTTTATAAAATTAAGATGAATGATTCGTCTGAGAAATAAGACAAATACACGAAGTTGACCTACACACGAAATTTGACATATATACTTGAATGAACTACGAGACCCTGATCATGTTGGTAGACACCAGCGACCGCCATTGCAGCTAACACGCGTCCTGTGATAAAGTTTATAAAATTAAGATGAATGATTCGTCTGAGAAATAAGACAAATACACGAAGTTGACCTACACACGAAATTTGACATATATACTTGAATGAACTACGAGACCCTGATCATGTTTGTTGGAAGACTCTGATATCGACAATTTGGGCGGAAGATGACCGTGAAGGTCGAAACATGTCCCCAAGCATATTAAATTTATAGCAAAGAGGAAGAGGCTTTTATTTTTATCAACCCTAATTAAAATGATATATTAAACTTCCAAATTGGTTAATAATGTACGAAGATACGTGCGTTAACATTATACGTAAATCCGCTATTTTGATGACGTCATCGAGGGATGATCTTGACCACCAGGAGAGTGTCTCCCGGTGTTTTTTTAAACCTACATATGTGTACAAGATGTGTGCAAAATTTGGTGCTGGTATCCGGCACTGAAATATTTTTCCACTAACGCCACCGACTATAACTAATGCTACGATTCAACGGGAGAGGTAGCGTATCTTGATAGTGTTTTTAATAATAAGAAACACCGTGAGCGTTGGAGTAGTTTTAGAGCTCTCAATATTATTGATTGCCAGCGTTTGATGAAATTAACAACTATTTTATTGGGTCTCAAATTAATAAGGACGGGGATAGTGAACTAATTCACAACTATAATCATAATACGGTTAGTGATACTATCAAAGTACTGAATTTCTCTCTCGCAACTGAGGCGGAGGTGGTGATGGCCTTTTGGTCTGTTAGGAGCAATGCCATGCGGGTGGACGGGATTTGCATGAAGATGTTAGTGCTGTGCTGCCCTACTATTATTCCATATGTGCGTCATATCGTAAACTTTATAATTGATACATCTACATTTCCTACAGTTTGGAAGATGGCTCTTGTTAGAAGCCCTTGCCGGCTAGCTGACTTGCAACCGATTAGGATCCTACCGGTCCTATCAAAGGCCTTAGAGAAAATTATAGCTACCAGATTACGAAACCATTTAGATCAATGTAGTATACTACCGGATTATCAATCGGGATTAGACCTGGATACAGCTGTACCTCTACTCTCCTTGATGTCGCTGACGTCATATTTCGTGCTACAGACAATAACAACATAACAGCTCTAGTAGTGCTCGACTTTCCTAAGGCGTTCGATACCCTACATCAGTGGTTTTCAACCTTTTTACCTTTGCGGACCCCCAAAATCTCCTAACAAATCGTGCTGACCCCCTAAAGGTAAAACTACAAAAGGAACGTGGTGTATGTAGTGAACGTCATATGTACTTAATTGTGATAATCATACAATTAAATTAAGAACAACAAAATTGTTACGACTGGTTCTTTGAAATCGTTCTTTACAAATTGCAATGAACAAACTAAAACTAAACTAACAAAATAAAAATCAATTGTGTACTCTTATTATATTGCAGAATAATAAACTCAAACTACAAAATAAATTTCCTTATAACTACTGTGATGGTTGGTGCTGTTTAAGCGACTGAGTATATGTCTGAATAGTTTCAATCTCAAATCTTCGACATCCAGTTTATTGCGGTCTTTGGATTTCATAGCAACAACAGCAGAAAAACCAGCTTCGCAAGCTTAGGTCGTAGGGAAGGGCACCAGAAATGTGATAGCTTTCTTGGAAATTTGGTGTTACTCTTTTCGACAACGTAACCAAATAAGTAATAGTGATTCTTCTTTAAACACTAACTTCAATGTATTGTCGAAACTAAGTTCTATTAAGCTCGCTTCCTCTCCCGTTAATAAATCCACATTTTGAGAGGTTTCTCATCCATTCGTATTTTGGACCGGAAAATATTCCCGCAAATTTGTTCGTAAAAGTCGCAAGTGTTCAGTTATAACTAACTTATCTTCATCATGAAGCTGCATTTCTGATGTTCGTAGAACCCCGTTTAGGCAAGAAAATGATTCCTAATTAGATTTTTCTAACCGCACTGCCCGCAGATTTATTTTCGTTATATCGTATGACAGACTGTATATTTTACGACGGGCCAACACTAGCATCTACTGCTACAATTTATCCCGCGCATTACCGTGTGCAGGCGACGTTGCGCGAATATTCCGTTTAATGCAAATACAGTGCACAGTCGCGAGTCGGTTTCACTATGTTTGTATTGCTAACGAAAGGTGTAACTATTATGTCATTTTAATTTTTTTGGCAGCACAGGGTATATGCAACAAAGAAGGTGATTATAATTTCGTATTTAAAGACTATCTAATAATACTAAATCTTTTTTTTTTCAAATAGCAGCGCGCAAGGGTACAATCAAAAACTGTTGGGTCCTTCGCGGACCCCTTACGATAGCTTTGCGGACCCCTGGAGGTCCGCGGCTCATAGCTTAAAAACAACTACCCTACATCATAAAATGCTTCTTTCTATTTTACATTTTAGTAGCCTTTCAAGATATGCAACAGATTTATTTAAAAATTGCCTGGCAAACCGAACTCAGACCGTTGAATTTAAAGACAAAGTATCTCAGGAAAATATTGTTGTATCTGGGGTCCCCCAAGGTTTAATACTGGGCCCTCTTTTGTAACTTTGCAAATCTGGTCGTCATTGCAGATCACATACAGTGTGTCCACGAAAGTTTGCACCATATGGAAAACTTTTATGTTGTGTATTTCTCAGAAAATTTTATTCTTTATGAAAGTTGGCGCCTCATATGAAACCAAAACTGCAACAGTCAAATATGTAAATTTCGGTGCCATATACCGAGCGATTCAAAATATATGAATTTGTGATAAGAGTAAAGTACCTTTATTTTCATTATTATCGATAAACTTTACTTGGAAATATTGTTTAGAAGTAAAAATTATATTCAAATATAAAGTCAGAGCCACCTACCTTGAAAAAAGTATTTTCACTTTTTTTCTTAATTATTACTCTTGGTAGTACTCTTGTGACTAATATTAGTAAATGCCAGTGATACTAAAAGGATCTTTTTAATATATTTTTTAGAAATTTGAATGCATTTTTATTTTTTTTGTTATTATGGTATGATAACTAATGTTTATTTAGAACTAGCGCAAAATTACTCATTTTCTTGGTGCGAACTTGATATTTCACCCTGTAGATTATAACATATCATACAATAACTAATTCAGGAGCGTGACTTACCTTTTATTCGGTTAATATTACTGACTGTGGATAGGTTTATAATAGTAGTAATCCATCTACAGCGAGCGATTCTCAAGTGGTGGTACGCGCGGTACAACCACTTATGAAGTTTTATTTTCAGTGATGATATTTTAATAAAAATATCTAAAACATCAAACATCTATTGTTTCTTGAATTAATTATGACTGACTTACCCAAATTTATGATTTAAAAAGTTCTTGACAGAGTTTATATTGTGTACGGGCGCACCATAAAGCTGGAACCAAATTGGGGCTTGTTGAATTAACGGCAAATTGTCCAAAAAAGGTGACAACCGTCTGTTGCATGACTTACCTTTTATTCGGTTAATATTAATGACTGTGGATAGGTTTATAATAGTAGTTATCTATCTACAGCGAGCGATTCTCAAGTGGTGGTACTTATGAAGTTTTATTTTCACTGATAATATTTTAATAAAAATAACCAAAGCATCAAACATCTATTGTTTCTTGATTAATTATGACTGAGTTACCCGTTATTAAGTGAATAACTATTATGAATATGTTAATAATGCTAATTATCTATGAACTTGTTTTATTTCTACTACTTACAATTACAAAAATACATACATGAATACAAATTAGTTTATGTGCTGTAACTTTTAAAACAATGCTTACACTCCATCAAAAAGTTGAAATTTATTTAATACATGGAGAAAATAGACCGCACCGAGATGTTGCTGCTATTTTCAATGAAAGACATCCACACAACCAAATTGCCAAATCAACCGTTTCCAACATAATGACAAAATTCAATCAGCCTGGGTCTGTTGAAAATAGCTTCAAGAAACCCCACAAAAAATATGTTGCCGAAAATAAGGAAACAAGTTTGCCCAATGTTGCAAGTAGTAATCGAGCATAAAACAACTTCTGTTCGACAAATTACTGCACACAGCCAATAAAGTAAATCAACAGTACATGAAATACTAAGGCTAATCAAGTATCATCCTTATAAATCAAAATACAAAACAAAAAGTACACTAAAAGAAAGAGACTTTGACATCAGGTATGACTTTGTCATCTGGTTTGAGGGGCAAATGAAAGAGAACAGATTTTTTTAAAATATTCTTTGTACAGACGAGGCAACATTTACGCCAAAGAACAGTCCCAATCGTCAATAAAGTGCCGGTGGTGGGTACATGAAAACCCGATATTTACAAGAGAATGCCGAGATCAGTACTATTTTAAGACTAATGTGCTGTGCGGTATTTTGGATGATCAAATATTTGGGCCTTTCTTTCGTTAAAAGTTAAATGGGGAATTAGGTCATCAGTTCCTGAACAGAGGGTTGTCACCTTTTTTGGACAATTTGTCGTTAATTCAACTGGCCCCAATTTGGTTCCAGCTTGATGGTGCGCCCGTACACAATATAAACTCTGTCAAGAACTTTTTAAGTCAGTCATAATTAATTCAAGAAACAATAGATGTTTGATGTTTTAGATATTTTTATTAAAATATCATCACTGAAAATAAAACTTCATAAGTGGTAGTACCGCGCGTACCACCACTTGATAATCGCTCGCTGTAGATGGATTACTACTATCATAAACCTATCCACAGTCATTAATATTAACCGAATAAAAGGTAAGTCACGCTCCTGAATTAGTTATTGTATGATATGTTAATATCTACAGGGTGAAATATCAACTTCGCACCAAGAAAATGAGTAATTTTGCGCTAGTTCTAAAACATTAGTTATCATACCATGATAACCAAAAATATAAAAAATGTATACAAATTTCTAAAAACTAGATTAAAAAGAATCTTTTAGTATCACTGGCATTTACTAACTTTATATTTGAATATAATTTTTACTTCTAAACAGTATTTTCAAATAAAGTTTATTGATAATAATGAAAATAAAGGTACTTTACTCTTATCACAAATTCATATATTTTGAATCGCTTGGTATATGGCACCGAAATTTACATATTTGACTATTGTAGTTTTGGTTTCATATGAGCCGCCAACTTTCATAAAGAATAAAATTTTCTGAGAAATACACAGCAAAAAAATTTTCCATATGGTGCGGACTTTCGTGGACACACTGTATGTATGCCAAAGACACGCAACTTTATTAGTCTTTTCCTGAAGAAAGCTGTTTGAATCCTGAAAACAATATAAATAGTGACTTGGCCACTTTAGTCACCTTTGCCAAACGTCTTTGTTTTAATATTAATCCGACTGTCTTCTGTTTTGGTGTTTGGAAGTAAGGTTGCAGCTGACAGGGTGCGTACATCGTTAAATGTACACATCGTCGGTATCAGAGTTAACGTAGCAAATGATTCACGTAACTTTGCTACGTATCTTTTGACTTCGCTTTGCGGTTTCGGGAAACATGTAGGCTTTCTGCTGCAAAGAGCATATTCTGCGCTTAAACTGCTCTATACCTATCGCCACTTATTAAATCAAAAAATTAAAAATCAATTATGTGACACGCTTGTGCTACCGATTTTTAATTATGGTGACCAGTTGTATGGCCCTTGTATTAGCGGAGTAGAACAGGCGCGTGTGCAACGTGTACAAAACGCGTGTTTGCTTCATATATAACATTCGGAAAAGAAGCCGCATATCGCACACTTTGAAGTGAGCTGGGGGGATGAGCATGGCGCAACGCAGATTATTGCACACTGCTGGTCTATACCACAGTATAATTCATAGTAAAACCCCACCACACATTTACAATAAAATTTGATTTCGAACCTACGTTCATCACATTAATGTTAGGCACAAGAACACAATAACAATACTCAAACATAAATTACAAATATTTCAGCGTACTTTCCCGTATTGTATGCCTTACAGATACATATAATGATTTACTCGCAATACATTCCCTTAGGTCAGTGGGTCCCAACCTTTCTTTAATCGCGACCCATTTTAGATTTTTTATAAATGTTCGTGATCCCACTCTTTCCCACCCGCCTATTTCATCAGTAAAAACAAAAATAATGGGTTTGCCAAAGTATATAGTCAGCTACCTGTATTGACAACTTTTTTACAAATATCAATGAGACTCCTTTTGACGTGAATGTGTTTGATCCTTTGATATCTGATCATCATGCAATTTGTATTTCGACGCGTTTAAATATGCCATTAATTAATGTCATCAAATCAAAAAGGTTCATGTCTGAGAATGGGTTAAGAAACTTTTATAGGGATTTATCTTTAGTGAATTGGGAATCTTGTGTAACGGCAATTTCTGCTCAAGAGTCATTTGAGTTTTTTTGGCAAGAGCTATGTGTAGCCTTTGATAACAACAGTCATCATGAGAACTTCAAAATCAAAAATCAATATTCTAAACCGGGATGGTATAGCAACGAGTTGAAAGAGATGAAAAATAATGTGAGCGTATTAGATATTATAAATAAAACTCTGAAAACTCGGGATTCAGAATATATGTTTAAAAAGTATAAGTGTCACTACAAATATTCAATTAAACGAGCAAAACAGGAAAGAAACAACTCTTATATAATAAATTCTCACAACAAAAACAAAGCAGTGTGGAATGTAATTAATGCCAATGTGAATCTTAGGCCAAAGTTGCCATCTTTGCATAATATGTCACCTGATTTCTCACAACAAAAACAAAGAAGTGTGGAATGTAATTAATGCCAATGTGAATCTTAGGCCAAAGTTGCCATCTTTGCATAATATGTCACCTGATTTATTCAACACTTTTTTCATAGAAACACCACAAAATATTTTGGATTTAATACCTCCACCATTGGTGAGCGCACAGGAGTACTTGCGTAATGTAGTTGTTGGAAATGTTGGTTCATTTTTCTTAGAGGCAACCAATGAAGTTGAAGTTTTGAATATTATTACTCGTATGCATAATAGTACCACGGAGGATATTTATGGTTTCACAGCAAGAGTGATAAAACATGTTTCACCATGTATCATAGAGCCAATAACACTAGTATTAAATAAATGTCTTCAAGATGCTTACTTTCCTAATGCATTGAAATTTGCGAAGGTTATCCCACTACACAAGAAGGATTCCAATATGATAATTAACAACTACAGGCCAATATCTATATTACCAGTAATATCGAAAATACTTGAATCCCTGTTGAAGTCAAGATTGTTAACTTATTTCGAAAAACATTCTTATTTCTGTTCAGAGCAATTTGGCTATCTGAAGAACCGTTCGACAATGAAGGCATTAATAAGTCTGATTGAAACAATACTCACCAATTTTAACAGCTCTAACAAGTCGTCGGCATTGCTAATGGATTTATCAAAAGCTTTTGATTGTGTTAGTCATGCTAATCTTTTGCAGAAGTTGGAACATTATGGGATAAGGGGTCACGTTTTAAAAATGTTTGAGTATTATCTAAGTAGTAGGAGACAAGTGGTCATTACTGAAAATAGAAGATCTTCTGAACTGAACATTAAGCATGGAGTTCCACAGGGTTCAATTTCGGGGCCTATTTTGTTTTTAGTTTATGTGAATGACTTGAGTAGCAATCTGAGTGCGAGTACACCAATTCTTTTTGCGGATGACACCACAATAATAAACACCGCTGAAACGGTGGATGAACTACTTCGTAGGGAAGACACCAGTCTTGCGGAATCTAAGCAGTGGTTCTGCGCCAACAAATTAAGCTTAAATACATCAAAACCGCAGAAAATTGCATTCAGCACAAGAGCAACAAATCTTGAATACGTAAACTGCTTGGAGGTCAACTCGATTCCGGTTTAAATTGGGGACCCCACGTTGATACTGTGTGCAAAAAGCTTAATGTTGTCACATACCAACTCAGAAAACTAACCAGCATAACTAGCTTTGAAACTGCAGTGACGTTATACTATGCTAACTTCCACAGCATAATTAATTATAGCGCTATTTTGTGGGGAAGTTCAAGTCATGCATGCATGGTGTTTTTAATTCAGAAGAAGGTTGTGAGGATTTTGTCAGGGGTCAGTTGCAGAAGCCCCTGTAGAGAACTTTTTAGACATTTACGAATATTAACTGTGCCTTCACTTTACATCTTGAACTGCTTAGTGCATATTAGTCTAACTTCCAGCTTTTTCATTCCCAAAGTAGTAAGCACGATTACAATACAAGAAAAAAGGATGATTTATCGATACCGTTGCATCGCTTGCAAATATGTAAACAGTCCGCTATTTATCAAGGCATTAAATTTTATAATATGTTAAGTGATGAGATAAAACATCTACCTGGAGAAAAATTTAAAACTCGTTTGAAAAAAGCCTTAACTCAGAGTGCTTTTTATACCGTGGATGAATTTGTCAATTCAAGTGTTGATGGTGTATTCTAGCATTAGGTTAAGATTGCTGCGTTGCTTGCTTTGTCGTTGTTGTGACTTTCTGTAATGCCTCCAGTGGAGTTGTATTGGGAAATAAAGATTATTATTGTATTGTATTTTATTTGGCAAACCCATATTACATATTGTATATATGTATGACAAGTATTAATAATGTATTGTTTGATTAATGGGATGATTGAACTTGGATCTTCTTAGCAAGTGTTATAATGTCTGGTTGAGTTTTAGCCAAAACCAATCTTAGATCATTTTCAACATCCAGTTTATTCCTGCTTTAGTCTTGATTTGTAGAAGGGTGGAAAATCCACTTTCGCAGAGGTAAGTTCTGTCCAATGGAACTAATATTCGAAGAGAAGTCATGGTAACTTTAGGATAGGAATGACGAATGGCACACCAAAATTGAGTTAATGTTTTTTCGTGAAATACGTCACGCGCTGAGGAGTCATTTCGCAGCTCCAAACATTTATCCTGTACTTCATCGGGAATGTCGGAAACATTTAAAGATATGTGAAATGGATTACGTACTAATGCAGCTTTTTGTTTAGAGAATTCCTGGAAATAACGTTGAATTTCGGATTCAAGGGCTTGTAGAATGTTATTAATTTCTATTTTTCAATTATCTACAATTCCTGTCTGTGATTTTTCAGTCTTAGTGCAAAGGTCTTCAAACATGGCAAAGTTTCCAAGATTTGCTTTACGATGCCAGTTTTGCAGCTTTAATACAAACGCCTGGATGTTATCTCTGAAGTGAATAATATTCGTTTCGAGTGGCGGATTAGATCACTATTTATCAGTTTTGTTGGACATAAATTCCGCAAAGTTACGGGAGCCTAAATTTATTAATTTTAATAATTTTGTAATGGGTTATTACGGCTACACTGAACATGAAACAGTTAACCCGAAGTGGTGATCTGTGGAGCTTACACTATCAGCTAGCAAGGAAAATGATTTTTGTGATTATTTACTCGTCAAATATTAGTTTTATGAACTATAATCTAATTACTTCTTTTTGTTTAGATTATAATTTTGATAACTATGTTTCTGTTCTTAACGGTTCTTAACTGAACGTCATGCGTTGGAGGACTAATGACTGACCAGAATATCGATATTATGCGTTAGTAAAATGTCGATAGCTTTCAAAATATTGGCATTTCTATGAATGTTGTGAAAATCATAAGATCAATTTTTAGTACGCAACCTTTTGGAGACAAAAAATAGCCCGATTCATAAGTTTTTTTTTTCTAAAAAGGTATTTTAATCCGTCTTGCATAAATACAATTATCTCAATTCAATTACGTTTTTTATTTTTGCGCATATCCTTGTTGACCATATCATAACTAGCCCCAGTAGGAACATCCTACACTCTCTTCAGGAGTAGATGGGACAACACCACCAAGTGCGTTTTTGCAAAGGAAACCCTAAGAGCCCCTTGCCCAACCATCACAATGTACTACCTTCAACTAACCAGAAGCAACCTCAGACTGCTAACCGGAATCTATACACGGCACTGCAGACTAAAAAAGCATCTAACCCGCATCGGAATCAAGGACCAAATGTACAGAGGATGCGAAAGCGAGGAAGAGGCGGCAAAACACTTTCTGTGCGAATGCCCAGCACTCTCGTACGGGAACGTTTCCTGGGAGAAAGTTGGCTGGATTTATCCGCCATCATAGGGGTTCCGCCAAGCGACGTCCTCGCCTTCGCGAAGGTCGCAGGATGGCTCGAGGCAGACATAGCCTAGGCCATAAGAACCCTTCGGAGCAAAAGAGTCCTAATGAGGCCTAGGTGCTGTAGGAAGATATCCAAGATATCCATATCCTAAGCCGCAGTAGGAAAAAATCTGGAAATAAGCTTGGTGTAAATAATCACAGCTACTGCGTACTTTTGAAGACACATTGACCTACGTGGGTAAGGCACCTCTCCTGAAAGATTTGGAAGCTCATCTGCAAAGTGATCGTAATAAATTTCCCCGTTTATTTTTTCCGGTAATTCAAAGGGGCCACAGCCCATTACGCAAATATTTGTAAAAAATTGCACTTTCTTGGAGGTGCTATGGTATGTATGGTATCTAGAATTGGGTCGTATTGCATGTATCTTAAACGATATACATACTTGAACCTGGAAGATATTTTGTATTTGGAGCTAAATACGTACTGTAGTCTGTCTGCCCCGTACTTTTCTAAAACTTTGTTTAATTTAATTACATTCTTATTGTAGTGATCTGTAGATTGTATGTATTGTCATGGTTCTGCAGCCTAATTCCTTTTACTGTTTACTCCAACGTCCATATTGTTTGCAATTAGGACCCTGTACGATAGTTTTTTTTTACATATTAAAAAGTATTATTAATAAATGCTTATTATTTACATAATCTATAATAAACTACTCACCTTATTCTATATTTTCGGTTGTTTGTGAAAACTCACCATATCATGTATATGTTACGGTTAAAGTGATAAATATGGTTTGTATTAATAATTACCGGCTATTATTAATAATAACCGCATCATTTGGTCAATGTGATTAGAAACACTTAAATAATCACTTGGACCGGCTATTATTAATAATTTCCTAACGGGCACGCTAAAAGTGATAAAAACGCTCATTTTTACAAAAGATCATTTACAAAAGAGTATACAGTCTTCAAAGAGGTTGCTAAGTTATTTTAATTACTATGTAAGCTATCATATTTATTTACTCGATGCAAATCATCAGTACGGCTAGCCGACTGACCAAAATTATGAATAATACAAAACATTGATAATGCAGAATGTTTTCTTTTGTCTCCCTTATACTTTAGAAACTACTGGATATAATTGGTAATCATATTTGGTATACACCCAAGGACGGCCCAATAACGAAACCATACAAAGGAACATTTTATACAGAGTGGTGAGAGTTTAGCTGAAATATGTCTTTTTGGGTCCCCTGAACTTTTTCGACCATGGTACAAAAAAATGTCTGTGTGTGTGTGTGTATGTATGGATATGTGTGTACCCGTTTTTTGTGGCGACGATTCCTGAGAAACTACTAAAGGTATCGGGACGAAACTTCATATTTAGAAGTTTTATGATCAAACTTAGAGCTGAAAAGCTTTCTGTTGAAAAGGGTCCAAAGAAACTGGAGGTTAAGTCTTATCATTTTTGAAATAGAAAAATTAAGCCGCCATTTCTGGAATTTTGTCAAAATAGTTAAATAATGAATTAAATAAGAGGAAATTCTGAATAATTTATGACTATGAAATTGTTTGGTACAATCAATAATTTAGCTGCATGAGCAAATTCTATTTTATCGAGATCGGTCGTACTGCATTAAAACTAGTAGCCAGGATGTCAGACATTTTGATTCTAATGACAGTAGGTAGTGTCAAACGCTAATATTTTGACAATACCTACTGCCAATATAATCAAAATATCTGTCAAATCCTGGCTAACTCGTTTTATTTTAACGGAGACACGGTCGATCTCGATCAAAAAGAATCTCATGCAGCTATAAGATTTATATAATATATAATAAGATTTTTGCGTCGTTTTGATAATCTTCCTCACTTTAGTCATGAGTAGTAACTAAATAAGTTAGTCAGGACTAACGTCACTAAAGGCCCAACACTGATAACCCAGTGAATGGATTCGTTGTGTAGCGATTATGTAGATACTAACAGAATTCCAAATCTGAGGCTCTATTATAATGTAGCATCACCTTAAAGCAATATCGAATTGAAATATATCACATTGACCACAGCATGCTGGAAATTATTAATAATAGCCGGTTCATGTGATAAATTCTTCACTTTAACCTCGCCACTTGGCTATTATTAATAATAAGCGGTAATTATTAATAATAACCTATTTATCACTATGATCGTAATATATATACGTACTGGGTGGGTCAATTTTGATATTATAGGAGATCTATAGGAGAACATTGCAAATAAAGTATGTTTTTTCAATTCCGGTACCAACGGCGTTTTTACGTTCCAGGTAACATAATATGTTCCTACATAGTAGATACAGTAGTTGCATAATAATTCATGTCCCACAAAATCTGATGTGGCCAGGCACATGACTTTATCATACAATATATAAAATTAATAGTTTAGCTGCATGAGAATCTATTTGATTGAGATCAGTCGTGTCTGCATTCAAATAAAACTAGTTAGCCAGGATTTGACAGATAAATAAATAAATAATTCCTTTATTAACATAAAACAATATTAAATGCAACAAAATTATATTTATATTTAGGGCGAAGATCAGCACACTTGTTTCCAAATTGCCTAGCTCTTCCACTCAACCGCTTACGCAAACTAGAACTAAGACATAATTGTACCAATAATATAACAATAATTCCGAAAACTTATCAAAACAAAAACAAAAATTACTCTCGAGTCTAATTACACGTAATTGCAGCAAATCCAACTCAACAAAACATCGCACATGCCCATAGAAAATAAAATTAAAACAGCCTCCGTTGTGCGCTCAATGCCTAAAGTCCCCCCTGTTGAGCAAACAGACAACACTTCACCTTTCCCCAAAAGTGTTTAGCGATAATGTTTTCATATCTTCCCTGGGACCACTGTATATGTAACTGACCTGGTAAGAGAACGACTGTTTATACAGGTCAGCGCTATGGGCAGGTGGAGCAAACAAACCCCTGAATCTTAAATTAAGGTTATGGGCATCCGTTCTACAGCGTATCTTCCGCATGAGGTATTGTGGGATCCTCTTGGATAGCAACTTGTGTTATAATATTGCTGCATGTAACAGCCTAGTGTTATCCATGTTCAACCACCCCAAGTCGCCCAGCCCATTCGATACATGATCATACTTCCTCAAACCAAAAACAAACAGAACACATGCATTTTGGACACGCTGAACACGCTGCCTATCCGACGCCGTCAGGCAAGGACCATACACGGTATCACATTATGAGATCTTTTTACTATTGATAGTAGATATAATGAGATATTGTCAAAACATCAGCATTTGACACTACCAGTACTGTCACTAGACTGAAAATATTTGGAAAATCGTTGCTCACTATATAGTATTATATCAATGCAGATGCGACCGATTTCGATCAAATAGAATTTGCTCGTGCAGCTAAGCTATTAAGTATACCAAAAAATGTCGCAGACATAAATTATTCAATATTTCCTGTACTTTAATTTATTATTTAACTATTTTGAGGAAATTACAGAAATGGCGGCTCATTTGCAAAATCCTTGAAAAATGCCTAGAGGAAATATCCAGTTCCTTTGGGCCCTTTTGAAGCAAGTGCTTTTCAGCTCTAGGTTTAGTCATGAAACTTCTAAATATGAAGTTTCGTCCCGATACCTTCAGTAGTTTCTCCGGAATCGTCTCCACAAAAATCGAGTACACACATACACACACACATACATACATACACAGTATACACACACAGACATTTTTTTGTACCTTGGTCAAAAATGATCAGGGGACCCAAAAAGACCTATTTCCGCTAAAATCTCAATTTTTTTTTTCGGCATGATTACAATACTTTAGCATACTGCGTATGATACAGTAATAAGTTAAAAAAATATAGCTACATACGCGAAACTAATTGTATGTATCAGTTGAAACATAAGAACTTTAGAAAATATCGTCTGCCACTTAAATTCCTCACCAAAACTCGTCTGCCACCCATATAAGTAAAAGCGAAAAGAAAAATAAAAAATTATATCCGCAAGGATGAAATTGATTGAAATGCTTCTTTTTATATCAGCAAACCCAAAAATAATAGTCTGCCACTAATAACATTATAAGGGGTTATAATAAGGGGTTGTAACCCTCCTGTAACCCCCTGTCGCGGAAGTGCGCCGGCAGACGTTCAGATTACTATTATACAATACACACATAACGCATACAAAAAAATAAAGCTTGCGAAAATGACCCGGAAATTTCTGTCGTTACCTGCCGGACTATATATAGTAACCAATACGTAAATCAATACGCGATTCCGCCAGTCGACACTAAAACAGATATGTAAAGCAAATATGACATATTATGACAATCATATCTACGTGGTCATGTAACTAAGAAAATAAGCAATGAGGAAAACTTTACAAAATTGGCTTCTATTGCAAAACACTGTAAGCTTAATTAAATTCCCAGATTTTTATTAATGAATATTTAATATAAAATCAAGTCTCATCCTCAGGCAATCCGGCCATATTAAAGATTACTGCAACAACATTCACAATCACTTAGTAACAAATTCTTCAACACGACTAGTCTAGCATTGATGCGGAAATTAAAAATAGTATAAAATCTACATCGGATTTTGGCCCGTTAGTGTACGTTATCTAAATTTTCCAGGGTGGCAAAGTGATTGGTTTTGTCATTTGGTTTTCTAAGAATATTGTCATATCACTTTGGAGTAAATTAGACCATAGCGCTAAACTAATTTTCAACGGCTATCTATACAGGGTCATTATAAATGATTGTAGCCGAAGTAGGTCATGCCCGTGTAAGATTTTTTTGCCGCTATACACAAACAACTGTGAAACTTAAAATATGATATGCAACCAATTTAGCTTTTGCGTGTATAACAGTGGTATTCCATTCAAATAGAGCGGCAACCAGAAATCTTTACATTTGATATCATGGCCTACTTCGACTACAATCATTTATAATTACCCTATTTATGAATGCCTACCTTGGCATTCGAACGCAGGTATCTGGAGTGCAAGACAAACTCGTTACTAATTCGCACTCCGCCTACCTCAATGGGCGATTTGGGTTAAATACAAAAATCATGAAAATCTTCGTGAAATCTAGGTACTTAATCGATTCTATGTCAGGTACCGGATGCGCCTGATATGTTGATACGCCCTTACGTATGCACAAAGAAATTATACGTCACTGCGCAAGCGTAGAAAATTGCCGATTATTCAGCTTAGTTTCCTGCTAATTGAACAAATCAGTTACGTAGAAATAATCAAAGATATTTTAACACTGTCAGGCTGGAGATGCCGCGGTCGCTGTACGTATTCAGGTCGGGCAAATATCAATGTGGAAAGCATGTTTCTTACCTTAGAATCTGATTACATCGTCGATAATTTGCTTCATTTACTGGGGTACAAGCGTACACCTTGGAACCCCATGTGAATGCAGTGACATTTCTCATTTAAGAGTGGAGAAATCTTCCAGCGAAGCCGTTTAATCGTAAAACATTCAGCATAAATCCAGTTTAAATGAAGTGAATTTATAAATTTACAGGGCTTCGCGTTGGAACTAAGAAGTAAATCTGGCGGCCGATAGAAGGGGGAATACCGCGGGGTTGGGGCGCTGTTGGAGGCGGTAACGGCTGGTCCGCAATACGAAACACAATGTTTACGGTTAATCCGGGGACTATTTATCAGAATTACACGGTAAACGCTTGGTTCCCCCTGAGAAAGATGAATGAGCCAGTTACGGAAAAATGAAAATATGATTCCGAATCATTTCTCTCTGACACTATTTAAAATGTTCTCCTTTATGATTAATTGCCGGTCACCTAATGCACCAGAAATGTTAGACCTACTATACAGTGTACAAACCCATGAGAGATATTATTCGCGTATGATTATGTCTGAAACCGTTTGTTACTTAAAAAAAATCTCAATAACGTAACTTAATTATCAGACTTTTCGACCATCAAGTGGGTTTAACTTATGTTGTGTAATACAATTGTTAAATGATAACTATATATTTTTCTTTTACTTTCCGTAAGGGAAGTTGCTTGGTTCTCTATTTATGTATAATATATCACTCCAGAGTATAATTATTACTGTTAATTATTACTGTTAAACGCAAATGGATACATGAGGCAGGTTTGGTTGTCTGGGTCATAGGCAAAGCCGTCATCGAGAACACATTCAGTACACTTTCAAATCCCTTTTGACAGCATTTCTTTTCTTAATTAGAATTGAACGTAGAGCATTGTTTTTGTTCAGACGGTTAGAAGTACACTCCGGGGCACATAAACCAGACACCTAATTCTGATCAAATTTTAAGTTAAATAACATATGTAATCTTTGACATGATTTAAAAACTTTCAGGATATCTTAAATAAGTTCATCAAGATTGTCACCCGCCTTTGCAATGAAAACAAACTCTGTACAGCTGCTATACCTACTACAGTGGTGTCGCTTTTAGGGTTACTGTCACACCTATTAGTATGCACTTCAAAAAGCCAAGGAACTTCCATAGTTCCACTAGTCAAATTTTACCTAGCATTAATTTGAATTAGCCCTTGGTCAAATCGGACTACTTTAATTATACCGGGTGGTCGTTTTAACTTGAGACTGCTAAATATCTCGTGAAATATGCATGGTACGACAAAAGTGTCTTTAATAAACTTGTAGGACTCAAAGGGGGAAATGAGATGACGATATCAGTTTCGTTCCAGATGGCGCTGCAATCGGTGAAAATGAGGCTAACTTCATTTTTTTAAATGGGAATACCCAAATTTTTTATCAAATTATGATCTTACGCTAAAAAATAACAATCTTTTGTCTAAAAATTTTTTTCGTACGATGCATCTCTTAAAAGTTATTGACGATGGAAGTTTGTGGCGGCTGCGGTAGTTACGACCGCTGCCACTGCATGGGAAGCGCTCGCCGTCTGGCAGTCAAAGCGTCGACTTAGTAGACACTCATGGTACAACGTAGGAAGGTATGTGCGTAACCGGGACACGTTTTGGTTTCTCGCGCGTTGCGCCGTCATGCGCATAGGGTTTGTTTACGCACGAAAAAAATGCATCGTACGAAAAAAAGTTTCAGACAAAAGATTCTTTTTATTTAGCGTAAAATCATAATTTGATAATAAAATTGGGTATTCCCATTTAAAAAAATGAAGTTAGCCTCATTTTCAAAAGGGTCCAAAGGAACTGGTAGTTTATTCTAAGCCTTTTTCAAGGATTTTGCAGATGAGCCGCCATTTCTGTAATTTCTTCAAAATAGTTAAATAATAAATTAAAGCAGAGGAAATTTTGAATAATTTATGCCTATGACATTTTTTGGTAAAATTAATAGTTTAGCTGCAAGAGCAAATTCTATTTGATCGAGATCGGTCGCATCTGCATTGATATGAAACTGCATAGTAGCCAGGATTTTGACAAATATTTTTTTTGTGCTGTCACCACAGAAATGTCTATGGCTGTCACCACGCTGTCACACTCGGAGAACCGCATGGAACGTCATCTACAGTGTCATGAACGAATATAAATCTGTCAGAATTTGAATTAGCTTTTTAAACTTGACATTTCTTAGAAGTGGTATCAACCTAACATTTTCTATACCGAAATATAACCATTTTTGATTTTTTTTTAAATACGTATTTCTCAAAAAGCAACACAAAAACGTTGATGTCACTCCTGTACATAGCGCGACTCGCTCACATGCGACGACGACGCTCCGCCATCGGTGACGCGCCGCATCACCGCTCGTTGTGCTATTCCGTACTTTCGGCACTTGTGAGATAAACAACTATTATTCTGGTGATAGTAGGTAGTGTCAAATGCTGATGCTTTGACAATACCTTCGATTGATACTATTGACTATCAAAATATCTGTCAAATCCTGGCTAACTAGTTTAATTTTAATGCAGACACGATTTATCTTAGTCAAATAGATTCTCATGCAGCTAAACTATTAATTTTATATATTGTATGATAAAGTCATGTGCCTGGCCACATCAGATTTTTTTTTGCTGGGGTTGTAACCCTCCTGTAACCCCCTGTCGCGGAGGTCCGCCGGCAGACGTTCAGATTACTATTATACATTACACACTTAACTCATACACAAAAAATGAAGCTTGCGAAAATGAATCGGAAATTTCTGTTATTACTTCCCGGACTAATAGGTTCGTCGACATAAACACATATATGATTTTGTCTTGGTTGTATAACATCATAGATGCACAGGAAACCAATTTACGTAACATGAAATACCTGATGTATCTAACAATTTTAGATAGTCAACTGTCAAAAATATTTTTATTTTTTATATGCTACCAATCCGCCAAAGCCCATACTGCGCGCTCTTGAGATCTATGCCGGGTAGAAAAACAGGCCAACTGACTGTCGCCTGGGTACGCAGCTATAATAATAATAGCTATACCCCACATAATCGATATTCCATTGCCCATTGAGTTAATATGATCCAGATTCTGATGTAGATTGCAGAGTTATAGATATATTTCTATTACAGTTCCACCAGAGCAGCCGACCATGCTGGATAAATGGGGGCGCCAATTAAATGGCACTGTTGGGCCCCATCGGGAAGGTGACGACATAACGCTGACCTGCAGAACTGTAGGAGGACACCCTGAACCGGTTGTTCGCTGGCTGATGAATAGTGTGGTCATCGATGACCAGTACGAGTATAATGCGGGGGACGTCATCGAGAATCGACTAGTTTGGCCATCCGTATCCAGACAGCATTTGGACGCAATTTTTACATGTCAAGCAGTAAACACTAAACTCACAGATCCCAAGGAAGCAACGGCCACGTTAAACTTGCAACGTAAGTATAGAATAGAATAGAACATAGGTAGGCTTACTGAACGTCTAAGTTGGAGAGATCGAACCCGGACACCCCGGCCGGTTTGGAATTATTGTCAAACTTGAAGACGTATGAATTAGGAATTCTTTTTGAAAAATGCAGCGAGTTGGTCGTTAAAACAGATTTCTATACTTGAAGCCAGCAAAGACCTCAAGTCATAGTTTCTTTGTCAAGAAAAAGCCCTCATTCTATATGACGAGAGATACAAATTGAGTAATATACCACAATGATCATAACGAAAGTAACGGGTACCCGAAAGTAACTAAACTTTCCATCATTATTCATGAGTATGTAGGTGCCATTTCTTGTGACTGAAAGTAACCCACGTAGCAAACCCTTGCTACGTGCATGCCAGTGTGGGGCAAATTCTACTCATGAGTAGAGTATTGAGTAAATTACTCAATATTATATTTTTACTTTATCATACGCAGTATGATGAAGTATTGTAATCATGCCGAAAAGGATTTTGCAAATGAGCTGCCATTTCTGTAATTTCGGCAAAATAGTTCAATAATAAATTAAAGTAGAGGAAATTTTGAATAATTTATGCCTATGATATTTTTTGGTAAAATTAATATTTTAGCTTAAAGAGCAAATTCTGTTTGATCGAGATCGGTCGCATCAGCATTGATATGAAACTCCATAGTAGCCTGGATTTGACAAATATTTTTTGTGCTGTCACCACAGAAATGTCTATGGCTGTCACACTCGAAAACAGCTTGTTTCCGCTCTAGTGCGGCAAAGTACAAAATAAAAAAATTCAAATAAAATAAGATCACAAATTTGATTGTTTGTTGATAAGAAATATCAACCCGTTGTTATATCTAACTGTAAAAACGATAAATTGAGAAAATTGTAAATAAAGTGTAGCGATAAGTGCAGTTATATTTTAGTATGTTGGTATATACGGATGTGACATCTACAGTGTCATGAACGAATATAAATCTGTCAGAATTTGAATTAATTTGAAGTTTCGTCAAAGTGGTACCACAGACGCGGGCCATAATAATGATAATTCGGGCCTGCCGATGCCTCCCTAGTGGCGAAAGCTGTTGGGGGATGTTAAGGCGTGGATTATTATTATTATTATTATTATTATTATTATTATAACCATTTTTTATTTATTTATTTTTAAATACATGTTTCTCAAAAAGCAACGCAATGAACGTTGATGTCACTCGTCCCATAAAATTAGATAGCGCGAGTCGCTCACGTCCGACGGCGACGCTTCGCTTTCGGTGACGCGCCGCATCACCGCTCGTCGCGCTATTCCGTTAAATAGTATCGGTCCCAGAATCGAACCCTGCGGCACTCTGCGCAGCACTTCCAATAATCCCGATCTACGTACCCCAACAGACACCCGTTGATATCTTCCGAGAACCCAATGTGGTACAAAACCGCCAAGAGCGTATCATGTTCCGAAGTATCGAAAGCCCTAGAAAAGTCTAAGGAGACCAACACAGCAAAGTCCCCATCGTCAAGGGCACGCAGAAAATCATCCGTCATATTAAATTCAATAGCTCAGTTGGTTAGAGCATTGTGCTAGCGACACAAAGGTCCCTGGTTCAAATCCAGGTTGTGGCTGTAATTTTTAATTTATTTAAAATTTACATCCCGCCTGTATATCACCATCTTCTATCTTTGATTATATTAAGAAGTGCCGAAGTACAAGAAAAACCGGAGCGAAAACCTGACTGGAAACCGAGCTGCAGTCCATACTCATCCAGGTGATGAACCACATGCAAGCAATCGCTCTCTCAAGTACCTTCGAGAGAACAGGCAGGATACTAATTGGCCGTAAATCCCCGAGATCACGCGGCCTCTGCACCTTCGGTACTGGCACAACCCTTGCAGTCTTCCACAGGTTTGGGTAGACATGATGCGTTATACAGGAATTTATAATATGCGTAATGAAAGGGACAATAACAGGACAACAAAGCCTCACCATATGGATTGTAATACCATCCTCACCCGCAGCACCGGTTCGAATACGTCTTAAAAATCCCTCTACATCATCCACGGATACAGCAGAGAGCTCAAACAGACTGTTGAAATTTCTTACTCGATCCGCACACAAGAAATTCCGGAGATCAGCTCCCCCAACGGTGACGCCTTGACATATCTCAGCAACCGACCTGACAAAAAACTCGTTAATTTTCTCGGGGTCTCCTAGACTCTCTGGAACACTGACGTTCCCTCTACAACATACACCAAAAGTACGCAACCCATTCCATAACTCTTGAAAACTCTTGAAAACCGCCCGAATCCAATTGATCCAAATACGT
Source organism: Melinopterus prodromus (assembly GCA_964023965.1). NCBI lineage: Eukaryota > Metazoa > Arthropoda > Insecta > Coleoptera > Scarabaeidae > Melinopterus > Melinopterus prodromus. The sequence continues at coordinate 47,118,206 of OZ030391.1, read as the reverse complement.
CCTTTTTACGCTCTTTACTGCAGAATCAGTATAGTTTCGGAGTGACTCATAATATTCCCAGTCAGGAGCAATTTTAGAAATTTTTGCTTTTCTATAGGCTTTGTCCCTGATAGACAATCAGCTTCACAGTATCTGTTATGTACGGAGGTGACCGTGGTCGGTTGCCAACGAGTCGCAACGGTGCATGCACATCGAAAAGCGCCACCAGGGTGTCACTAAAAAAGGTAACCTTATCGTCTACCGTCTCCAGATCAAACACAATATTCCATGGTGTGTTCACAAGGTCATTATAAAAGAGATCGTAATTAAAATCCCTAAAATTGCGAACATATTTTCGCTCAATGGGTGGCTTCTCTAACTGAAAACGCACAGTGCGATGAACAAGACAGTGATCTGACAAGTGATGAACGCACAAAACATCCGACTACTCTACATCCAAGGCCTCGGACACTATTATAAGATCCAACAGTGAAGAAGAAGTATCGGTATTTCTTGTCGGTTTGTCCACAACCTGCACCACACCCATAGGCTCTAGTACCCTATAAAACCTGGGCAAGTAAGCACTCTCCAAATTGAGCAGGTCTATATTAAAATCTCCTAGAATAATCACACGATCACAGTCCGGCACAATATCAGAGGTCGCATCCTCAAATGAAGCCAAATAACTTTCAAAGTTGCCCTTGGGAGGGCGATATAAACAACCAATGCCAAAGCGCAAACCATCCACACAAATGGTCACCCATATCTGGAGCAATAGATCTGTTGCGCATGCAGTATTTAAAATCTCGTCTCAAAAACAGTCCGACACCTCCGCCCCTAACTGCACGGGAAGCCCCAATAAAAGTGTAATCTGCCATATCAACAAGTCCCTCAGAATCACCGGTCAACTAAGTCTCGGACACGCCGAGCACATCATAGTCACCGGCTGCAGCAAGCACCCACCGCCAGGTTAAACAACTTATTAATAATAGATCGAACATTCAAATGAGCAATCTTCATACTTGTCGTACAACTTGTGTATCAACGAAAAAATCAACAAAAAATAAACCATAGCGCAGAAAACGTAAATTTGTAATAAATGAAATATTTCCAGATTACACAGTAATAAAAAAGAAACAGATGTATTTTGAATATCGAAAAGCAAAATAAAGCGGTAATTGGGTATATGAACAGATATGGTATAGAATAAATATGGTATATAATTAGGTACTATATGGAAAATAAATCAAAATGAACAATTGCGTAAATATATATAAGAAAAAGAAAATTAAGCGTAAGGTACTAAATTGATATAAAATCAAAGGTAATAACAGCTAGTCCAATAGCGTAAAAAAAGGAACGAAAAAAAAATTCAAACGCACAGTCTTACATCGTGGCGTACATATCTACCTGGCGATGGAAATGTTCCCATAAATAACCAATAATTTTATTAAACAAAACAATAGTAACAGATATATAACTAAAAACACTCCAGGAGATATACTAAACAAATAATTAGCAAGCTATCCAACATAAAAAATGAGAAACAAGTGTACCCGACATAAAATATACGTAAACTCGCGAAAAACTAACGATTTAATCAAATAATTTTACAGTACCTGTTTCCTGTCTCACAAATATTGCTCCATCTCTAGACCACACTTTTTTCCATCCGTGCACTTCACTTAACCGCTTCATCTCTGCAGCTCTCCTCTTTGTAAGGTCCTCCCTCACAAAAACATTGATTACCTTTAGCTTAGATTTGTGCGACAGCACAGCAACTTTTAACTTGTGTGACAAGAATTTAAGTATTATGGGCCTTCCAGGTCGGTCAGTCTTTTTCGGTTGGCCAATACGGTGGCACCGATACACAGCAGACGTATCAACATTCAGGCCCATTTTGCCATTTATGAAATCAACAACTGCATCTTCAGTTTTCTCATCAGCTGACTCAGTCAACCCGAAGATACGAACACTGAACTTCCTCGCAATTTCTTTGAAGTTCTAAGTTACTCGCCTTCAACTTTTGATTTTCACTGGCGAGGGAGTCATATTCCTTCACAAACTCGTCCCTGATCTTTTGTATTTCATCCTTCAAGACCTCCTTACAATTTTTTTAAAAGGCCTTAGCGAATTCCTCGCCGCTGAACGCTTTTACCACGACGGCTTCGAACTCCACCTGCTGAGCACGTGACAGCACCATTTTTAGGTTTCCTGAGATTATTGGATGATCCAGCCGATAGAAAACACTTGCGATTCACTGAGCACAACCACCACAATTATCAACGTAAAACTTAGTGCACCAAATTTAAATAATAGTTACGCGCGAGTTTTTTCTAAGCACGTTCTCATGACAGAAAAACGCGCGTCATAAAACGCACTTCAGAAAACACGTGTTTTAGGAAACGCGTCAGTAGAAGCTCATAAGAAAACACACGTACCCGAAAACGATCGTCAACAAAACACGCGAGTCTAAAAAACAAGCGCGTTAGAAAACATACGCTTCAGAAATACACGCAATTCAGAAAACATAGCCGTTAGAAATTATGTTAGAAACGCGCGTCATAAAACTTGTCGAAAGGGCACAATAACACGACTTTAAGAACATTACCCTAAGGGTGTGGGCACGCTGGCAGCCAAATTGCGACATAAGAATAGTAATAATAATTTGTATTAAAAAGTCGTGTAGAAATAGGCGTTGAATCAGATAAGCAATTTGAAGTGTGTCGCCTAGTTTCAATGTTGTTTCATTCCTACACTACTATTAGTGATTATTGTTGATTGCTCGCAACACAATGCACGACCCATCGAAAACACGCCTGTCAGAAAACATTTCTAAAGCTCATACAAAAGTATGCACGAAATAAGCCGAAACTCAGTTGGCAGTAATACAACGGTTTGATTAGATGTAGTACTCAGGAAAATACTCAAATCGTTATGAGTATTTTAGTCAAAGTACGCACAGATATTCTGAGTACACTACTCAAATCGTTATGAGTAGATGCGAACTCTGAGTAAATCTACTCAAATCGGTCTGAGTAGATGTAGTACCCTGAGTAAAATACTCAATTCGATTTTAGTAGATGCCTATTCTGAGTAAATCTACTTAAATCGGTTTGAGTAAAGTATTCAAGAGTATTACTTTTACTCAGTACTCACGTACTCATATACTCAAAATTAGTAAATCTACTCAAGTAGTGCCTCACTCTGGCTACAGGTTATGAATACAAATTGGGGAGGGTATACAAAAAAATGTGGGCAATAAATATATGTATATGGGAATTTTCAGAGGCTGAAATAGAAACACAAAGAGGCACACTTCGAATCGTTGGAAACACTATACGATTACGGGACTAAAAACACTGAATTTTGCTAGGTCTGCAGTGTTTGGAATGTGCTAGAAGACTATTTAGACGAATAGAAGATGAACCACTACTATTCACAAGTCAGTATAAAGAAATTCTGGTTTTGTTCGACCTAAGCTGTGGAGGAGTAATAGAGATAATTTTTAAGTAGTCATTTCCACAATATGTTTGATTTCTTGTGTATAGTTTATTTCATTAACTTACCAAAATTTTGGTACCATAATTTTCCAAAATGTAAGTTTAATTTATGAACCTGTAAAAGGTAATGGTATCTTTAATGTTGGTTACTGAGTTATCGTTTGTTGACTTACACGTTAGTATAACGGGTGTTCAATCTTACCCCGCATGATAAATTTCACACTGCTACTAATTTATAGTAATTCAAAAAAATTGGTTTGTTCGTTTTTTTTTGTTAATGAGACTAGGGTTGCTAGATTAAACTTTTCTAAATATATGAGTATGCTAGTAAAATATAAGAGACAACGAAACAAGTATGAGATAGGTTGCACAGAAGCACATTAGTGTTATTGATACTTTAATTTTCTATAGGAACCGACAGTAAAAATTCTGGTCGGTAAACTAACAGCACGAAATATGTGTAAAATTTTAGTTACAAACAGCTGCGCTTTTGCTGCCTGCGCGCAACATGTCCTAACCCTCTTGTCACTTATTTTTCGAATTATTTTGCTATAGTTACTATACTAAGTACGTAGGCTTTCACGGCCAGAATCATTTAGAAAATAAACTGCTTCCGGGTTATGCCGTGTGTCAAGATTTGTTAATGCTGACGTTTCGCGAACCATGTTGCTCGCTTCTTCAAAGCTAATTGAATACTGGTATTGGAATACTGGTATTCAATTAGCTTTGAAGAAGCGAGCAACATGGTTCGCGAAACGTCAGCATTAACAAATCTTGACACACGGCATAACCCGGAAGCAGTTTATTTTCTAAGTTACTATACTATTCACTAACATTATCATGAACGTCCTGTCCGGTACATTTTGGAAAGCAAGCGTTTTTAATTTATTTTCCATTGTTATTGTACTTGCAGCAACTCACAAGTTAAAACTACCATAAAGTTAGTTCAAATTAGTATAGCCTGAATATAATACACAGAGTGTTACACTGAATTTAGTCATTTTATCCGCCACACCTAAGTGAAATATCCTGTATAAATAAAAATAGTTTAGGCCAAGGAAGTGTTGGAACAAATATTTTTATTTCCTTTATTATTTCATCTCTAAGTCAATGAGTGCAGTAGTGACGGAAAAAGCTTGGTTGCCATAGGCATCGGACAAGACTTAAGTGCACGGTTCGACTGCGGCAGAGGTTGCTGCATCGAGTGGTCACATTCCCAAGTCGTTTGGCGAGTGGTTCACGGTGAATCGTCTGTCGTTGAATGTCAGTAAGACCCATCAGATGCATTTTCATTGCCCCAGAAAGCATGTGGAGGCGTTTGACCTTCAATTTGACGGGCGCAACATTGCAGCCACAAATCAAGTTAAATTTCTAGGCCACCATGTCGATGATAACTTGAGCTGGAAGCAGCAATGTTCGAAACTGTGTTTGATGGCCTGCTGTCACTGTGTACCATGCGTATTTCGGAAGCTTGGTGCGATATGGTATATTCTTTTGGGGTTTTTGTACGGCTGGAGAAATGGATTTGGTACTTAAGCTTCAGAAGAGAACAATTGGATCTATTGTTGGGGTTGGACAGAGAGATACCTGCAGACCATTATTTGAAAAGTTACAGATATTCTCAGTTTTTAATATGTTTATTTTTGAGGTGTGTCATGATTTTTAAGATTCGTGTCGGGTTTGGTCGTCCTCTACTTTTGCACCCAACGCGCGCTTCAGGTGATTTACGGTTACCTTTGACCTGGTGCGCGAAGTTCCATCACTCCTTATTATTTACTGGGGTCAAAATATTTAACAATCTGGCAAATCACCTGAAGGAGTTAAACAGTGTTGTTCCATTCAGGAATGATCTGCGTGAGCTACTTTTAGATAGAGTATTTTATTCACTAAAAGAGTATTTTGACGAGCGGCTATAGCTAACGTTACTGTCATCTTGTCATTGTTACTCTAGGCTACTTCAAGCGTACTGATATTCGACCGGATTGTAAATGTGGTAAATATTGCGGATGCTAAGTTTAAGGTTAATGTATGTTGTTAGCTGTAAATGTTGTAATTATGTACACCTTGTTGGTTTTTTAATAATAAAGTCTATCTATCTATCTATCAGTTTCGAGCACTGAACCATATTTATCGCGTCAACAGCTGATCCAGTTCTACTACGGCCAGGTGAGCTCTCGAGTGCGTATGGGATATGTTTCTGGGGTTAGTCGTCCTTTGCTCGTGATGTGTTCGTTGGTCAGAAAAGAATTATGTGCATTATAGCTGGTGTGAAAAGTACAGCATCTTGCCGTGATATTTTCAAAGATTTTAATATTTTAACATTGTGTTAGTATATCTATGAACTGACAATATTTGTTTTTAAAAATAGAACGTGTTTTTCTAAAAGGTCTGATAAACACAATTTTAATACCCGACGTTGTGGCGATTTAAATCATTGGCGCCAGATTAGACATTAAGGCCAAATGTCCCAACTGTCTGGGACCGATGCTTTCTAATATGTTGCTAACGGTTGAAGCAGGACAAGTCTCTGCCTAAATTTAAGAAATGATTAAAGTTGCTTCTTGTCGAGAAAGGGTTTTACAATCTACAAGAGTTTATGTCATGTGTTCTGTAGATTTTCTGTTGTAGTTTCGCCATTGCTTCGGCTTTTGTTTATATTTTGTTTATATTTCGTTTATATTTTGTCTATATTTTCTACTTTACACTCTGTGACTTATTCGTATTGTTGCGTATGATATTGTGTACATGTATGAATGTATGTTATATCTGTATACAATGAACTTGACTTGTCCAATGTAACACTGTTACCTAATAGAAATAAACGCTTATTATTATAAGTAGTAATCTGGGTAAAGGACCCAAACTTATCACGTGAACTCCTTAAATCTTATAATTTGATGACATTTGTTGTTGATATTAAATTGAGGCCGTTATTTACAAAACTTCACTGCAACTCTCACTGCAACTTGCTTTACTAATCAGGAGAAACATAAAACGTAAAACATAAAACTTTGGTTTGATCGTATTATTTTATTTTGGTTGCGGTAGTTTTATTTTGTTTTATTTTGTTACGATAAACACAGCCATCAATTTGCAGATTTATTATTGTTGTATTCACACACCTAATTGTTTCATAACAAATACTTATTTTTATTTGAAAACATTCGTTTGTTACTACCAGTGCTCTTGGCACCATATTGCGTCAAATAAACTTGAACTCAATTTCTTGACTAGGCATTATGATATACATTGTCGAGCGTGTTTTTACCAAGTTTTAGTTAGCAATAAAATTACCTTGCATGTGCATGTTTGTATGTGAATTAAAATCTAGTCAACTATAACTAAACTAGATATTTCCTACCTCAGTTCTTTCTACGTTATGACTATAGGTCGAGTACCTGATGTTGAGAAACCTTAATTTGTTCATGTTTAGGCTCCTTCCTGTAGTTGTTCTGCCCAAATATTGCTGCTTGATCTTATTGAATTTGATATCTTTCCATCTTCTTCCTCCATCTTCCATGGAGATAAAAAATTCTTGCTTGTCGCTTCTTCTTGTTTCTGCTTAGTCGTTTCTTGTTCTTTCTTCATCGCTTCTGCTTCTTTCGTCTTGGTTGCTTCTTCGCTTTCTTTGTTAGACATAATCGCTTGATTGCGTTCTTCTTCCGTTCTCGCTTTTTTATTTTTTTTTATTTGTTCAAACACAGAGTGTTTGTGGCATAACACCTAGTCAATGACTAACAAGTTATTTTCACTTAACCTCAACTAATAAAATAATGAGTATTTCTACAATTTTGCCCATTGGCCGAAGTTGTTTTAGTCTAACATTTATACCACTTAAGTAGACGGCGGTTGTTTTCACTGATACTATCACTTTAAATACACTACGGGTGCTCTGCTTTTAATCACTTCCGCACTAGTTCGAATGGTTTAGTACTTTTCAGCCGACGCACTAGCGCACTGTTGCCTAGCAGCTGGGTGGCTTCAAAGTTGTCCTGGTGGAGTAGACGATCCTTCGTAGCAAATTTTCATATTTCGCGTGTTACCATCTCCATGCGAAGGTCCCCATGAAGGTTTGTGTTTTTGATGTACCATGGTGCACCAACAATTGCCCTTAGAACTTTATTTTGTAACCTCTGCATGAGATTGTAGACTTCCGCGGTCTGAGTCAATAATGGTCATCTTTTTAGCGCTTGGTTTGATAACTTAGTCCTGAAGATGCCTCTTGCAACAGAGCGCGAAACGTCAACTACTTCAAAGTCCTCAACGCGGCTTCCACCTGGAAATCAATATATCATCTCTGCATGAGGTTGATATTGGACTGCTTACTTGCTTAGTGCATCCCCATAACTGTATTCCATACACCCATACTGGCTTTAATAGTTGCTTGTATAGTAGGAGCTTATTTTCACTGAGAGGGCTGACCTCCGTCCCAGTAGCCAATACATTTTGCGGAGTTTTAGGTCAAGTTCGTTCCGCTTTTTCTGGACATGTACTTTCCATCTAAGCTTGGCATCCAGTGTCATGCCAAGGTATTTCGCTGTATCCGCGTATGGAATATCGTTCCCATTAATGGTTACTGGAATATAGTTTACTCTCTTATTGGTGTAGTTTACATGCGTGGATTTTCCTTCAATTAGTTTGATGCGCCATTTCTTTGTCCAAAGGTTGATTTTGTTTGCAGCTATCTGTAATTTTTCAGTTGCTTCTTTGACACTGTCACTAATCGCCAAATTAGCCGTGTCGTCTTCAAATGTTGCTACTGTGCTTTCTCCCGGAACAGGAATATCATAAGTTTACAGTAGGTACAAAAGTGGTCCCAATACACTTCCTTGTGGTACTCCGGCATTGATACTGTGCAGCGAGGAGTATTCGTCATCCTGTTTTACCCTGAAGTGTCGATCTTTCAGGTATGATTTTAACAGTTCTGTATATTAAGTAGGAAGCTGCTGTTCCAGTTTCTCAAAGAGTCTATCATGCCACACGTTATCGAAAGCCTAAGCCACGTCTAAAAATATTGCTGTGCAATTTTTTTTCCTCAAGAGCCTTTGCTATAACGTCGGTAATCCGATGTATCTGACCAATTGTGGAATATCGAGCTCGAAAGCCGAATTGATCTGATGGAATACTTTGATTTTTATCAAGAATTGGGTATATTCTCTTGGGTATATCTTTATTACTAACCATTCTTGAAATGGTTGGTAATAAAGATATAGGTCTGTAGGAGGCTACGTCATTTGGCGGTTTACCGGGTTTGGGTATCATGATGACGTCAGCCACTTTCCAGAATGAGGGCACATATCCTGATTCTAAGTGCAGCGGTGATTTAACAACTTTATCACGGCTTTTCTCGGTAGCTGCTTCAGCAGGGCTCCTGATTTCAAGTCAAAATCCCGGTGCCTTTTTTACTTTATCATACGCAGTATGATGAAGTATTGTAATCGTGCCGAAAAAAAAAATTGAGATTTTAGCGAAAATAGGTCTTTATGGGTCCCCAGAACATTTTTGACCAAGGTACAAAAAAAATGTCTGTGTGTGTGTATGTGTGTATGTGTGTATGTGTGTGTGTAAACGATTTTTGTGGCGACCATTTCGGAGAAACTACTAAAGGTATCGGGACGAAAGTTTATATTTAGAAGTTTTATGACCAAACTTAGAGCTGAAAAGCTTTTGGTTCAAAGGGGTCCAAAGGAACTGGTAGTTTATTCTAAGCCTTTGTCAAGGATTTTGCAAATGGGCCGCCATTTCTGTAATTTCGGCAAAAAGGTTAAATAATAAATTAAAGTAGAGGAAATTTTGAATAATTTATACCTTTGATATTTTTTTTGGTAAAATTAATAGTTTAGCTTCAAGAGGAAATTCTACTGATCGAGATCGGTCGCATCTGCATTGATATGAAACTACATAGTAGCCTGGATTTGACGAATATTTTTTTGTACTGTCACCACAGAAATGTCTATGGCTGTCACACTTGAAAACAGCTGATTTCATCAGAGGTTGGAGAACCGCTATGGAACGTTGCCGCTCTGGTGCGGCAAAGTACAAAATTCAAATAAAATAAGATTACCAATTTGATTGTTTGTTGATAAGAAATATCAACCCGTTGTTATATCTCATTGTAAAAACGATAAATTGAGAAAATTGTAAATAAAGTATAGCGATGAGTGTGGTTATATTTTAGTATGTTGGTACGGATGTGACATCTACAGTGTCATGAACGAATATAAATCTGTCAGAATTTGAATTACCTTTTCAAACTTGACGTTTCGTAGAAGTGGTATCCTAACACTTCTTATACAGAAATATAACCATTTTTGAATTTTTTTAAAATACGTATTTCTCAAAAAACAACACAAAAACGTTGATGTCACTCCTGCCGAAAACTACATAGTGCGACTCGTTCACATGCGAAGGCGACGCTCCGCCATCGGTGGCGCGCCGCATCACCGCTCGTCGCGCTATTCCGTACTTTCGGCACTTGTGAGATAAATAACTATTATTCTGATAACAGTAGGTAGTGTCAAATGCTGATGCTTTGACAATACCTACTATTGATAGTATTGACTATCAAAATATCTGTCAAATCCTGGGTAACTAGTTTAATTTTACTGCAGACAGGATTTATCTCAATCAAATAGATTCCCATGCAACTAATAATTTTATATTTTGTATGATAAAGTCATGTGCCTGGCCACATCAGATTTTTATAATAATATTTTCGAACTAAGGTTGGTTTTGATTTCGGTCATTAGTTCTTTTTGTAAAATATGGGGTATAGGCTTTGACTCCAGTGCTGTGCAGGTGATAGACTCGGGTTCAGTGGTTTCATTCGGTGTAAATGTCTTTTCCAAGTGATAGGCAAATATATCGGCCTTATCCTTGTTACTTCTGGCCCAAGATCGATCTTCCTTTCTTATCGGAGGAATTTGCATTATCGGTCGCTTTATGTTTTTAGTGGTTTTCCATAAAGAGTAGTCCGTAGCAGAGTCATTGCTTAGCCCCTCCAAATACCTACCAATAGTTTGCTGTTTGATTTCTTCGGTAAGTTTGCGAAGTTTCCATACCATATTATTTAGTTTTTTCGTATCTATGGGGTCTCTTGTTGTTTGTCGACGTTTGAGAACTTTTCTCTTCTTTGCTATCTAATCTCTGACTTTTAAAGGATAAATGTTGCTATTCTTGGTATGGTAACTTATTTGGGGTGTAGCTAACCAAGCAGCTTTCTGCATATCGCCGTGGAAACTCTGCACTGCGTCTTCCAATTCTTCGGGAGTTTTGAAAGAAACTGACAAGTTGGTGTTCTGCTCTAGGCTTGCTTTAAATGCTTCCCAGTTTGTAGCTTTAGTTGTCAGAGTTGGTCTTCTTTCTTTTCTAATTACCGATTGACTTTGAGTTAAGATAATTGGTGTATGGTCAGAGTCAAGATCTAGTTCCTCGGTGTTATCACCGAGCTTACCTGTTGAGTGGGCTTCGCATCTGTGGCTTTGGATTGCATGTAGTAATTCTCTTCCCTTTGTTGTAGTTAGCCGTGAACCCCAATATGTATTCTTGTAATTAAAGCCTCCCCCAAGTATGAACTTCCCAGAAAAAGTCGGCAAAAGATCCAGATACTGTGTTCTCTTAATGTTGTGCCTCGGGATGAATAAAGAGCTCCAATCGATATTATTCCACATTTGGTTTGACTCTAACAGACGTAACTTGAAATTCTTCTTTTTCGATTTTCGTCCTCATAATGAGGTATATTATTTTTAATTAATACTGCGCTTCCTCCTCTTGCGCAATTGCTGGGGTAAATAGCGTGATAGAGTGTGATTTCTCGAAGATTTAGGTAGGACTCTTTTGTGAAATGAGTTTCTGATATTAGGCAAATATGAATTTTATGTTCAATTAAAAATGTGTGTAAGGTCTACTACTACGACTATGCTGTAATAGTCCGTTAGCGTTCCAGGAAAGTATGCGGCGACAATCAGCTATTTTTATGGAATTTTTCAAGATTGTCGAGTCTGGCGACAATTGATTTTGGACATTTTCTTGTTTATTCAGTTTTTCCAGAATTAATTCCAGTGTTTTGCTGATTTCTGGAAAATTTGTTTACGGTTTGGTCCATTTTTACCTCATTGCTTTCTATTTCTACTGGATTAGAACTAGAGGTCGACTTGCCATTTACTATGCTGGCATAAGATTGTTGACCAGATACCCCTTTGCCTTGATAATTTTTCTGTTTATATGCTTTGTTTTCTGCTGTTCCGGGGGAGAGATTTTCTTAAAATTTGCGCCTTTAATCTATTGAAGTTCAATTGGAACTACACAACCCCTGTAGTTTGCAGAATGACCTTTACCGCAATTATAGCATTTTGCTGGTTCCTGTTTTGACTTTGTGCAGTTCTGGCTATCGTGCTCTGCAGCACATTTTACGCATCTGGGGTCTTTGTGGCAGTATCCACGAGTGTGACCCCACGCTTGGCAATTCTTACATTGTGGCAACAATTTAGGTTTTTTCAGTGGAGATATTTCGACACTCACTCCCATTATATCAGTTATTCCAAAGATTTTGTTGATACTTCGGTCTTGTCGAAAGACAGCATGAAGATCGGTAAAGGATCTTTTGTTTTTAGTTTTAAAATATTATTATTATTATCAGAGAGGTGGTCCCTGTCACGGTACCCGCACTGCGGTCAGTAGTCCTTTTGTTCCCTCAAGACTTTTAGCACAGGAGTCCTGTTCTTTTGATTAAGTCCAGGATTTTTCTGAGGTCTGTTCCTCGTATCTCATCTGGGTTCACCTTCTGTTCCCCCTGATATGTACGTTTGTCATTCACGAAGGCTTCGCAGAGGCATAGAAGATGTATCGGTGTTTCTTCCTCCTCTCCGCAGCCCCTGCATAAAGGGTCTTCGGTCGGTCCCATCCTGTGGAGGTGTCGATTAACTGTGCAGTGTCCTGTTACCACTCCCGTCCACAGGCTGATTTGGCCGAAGGTCTCCCAAGAAAGAACCATGAGTGGGTCTGTCCTGGATGGTCCCTCCAGTGTTCTTCATGCCACTGGCGTAGCAGGCGTTTTATTTCTCTCTTGCCTGTGTCTATTGATAGGCGAATAAGTGCTTTGGGTCCAATGAGAGGTATCAGGGTCCTGGCTTTTGCGAGTTTGTCAGCTCTCTCATTCCCTGGTATACCGGCGTGTGCTGGTGCCCATACCAGTTTCAGGGTGTTTGTCTCTCCCAGCTTGTTCAGTGCTCGGATGCAGTCTAGGACAAGCCCAGACTTTGTTTCGCATGCCGTTAGCGCTTGCTTGGCTATCGGTTACTATAAAGATTCTGTTGGGTTGCAAGGCCCTCTTTGTTAGTTTCATTGCGCATACTGTGATGATGTATACTTCAGCTTGGAATATGTTCGCCTGCGTTCCTAGGCCCGTACTTGTGTCGGTTTTTGACCCGTCTGTATAGTAGACTAGGCCATTCAGTTTGATACTGTTCTGTTCCCAGTGATCCCTACGGAGTATAATCACCTCGTAGGTCTTCTCTATGGTGTACGTTTTATTTATCCTGTCAGCAATCATACATAGAGTTTGATTCTTGTCGATCTCTAAAAAAATGGACGCGTGCCCGGTTCTACCGGTTTCCGCGCTGGAGTTGAGAGTTGTTTGCAAGCTGTATGCCCCCGCCAATGCCGTAGCCTTCACGGGTAGGTGAAGGGGTGGTAGGTCAAGCTGTGTCTCCAGGGCTGCTGTCGGGGTGCAGTTTTAGTCTGCACTCTTTAAGAAGAGAGCGCTGCCACCATACGACACTGGCGTATGTTATTATGGGTATCACCATCACTTTATAGATCCAGTGGATAATTCTGGGTGTTATGCCCCATTTCGTCCCGAACATGCGCCTACAGGTCCATAAGGCCCTGATGGCTTTGTTGGTAGTTTTCTCTGACATGGGACTTAAATGTGAGTTTACTGTCCAGTATTACGCCGAGACATTTAACCTCACTCACTGTCGCCAGATGTGTACCAAAAAGGTGCACGGATGCCCCTCTCAGTGACTTGCCTTCTCTTGTGAAGGTAACTAGGCTGGTTTTTGTGGGGTTAACCGATAGTCCCTGCCCAGTACAGCATTTTTCTACGAAATTTAAAGCTCCCTGCATCCTTTCGGATACGGTTGTTTCAAATTTCCCTCTTACCAGTATTGTTATGTCGTCCGCTGATCCAATAACTGTATGACCTGCCACATCTAACCCCCTCAGGAGATCGTCCACCACGAGATACCACAGTAGAGGGGACAGCACCCCTCCCTCTGGAAATTCTTTAATAAAAGCCACGGATCATAAAGAACTTTGTATTGTTAGAATGAACTTTTTTACATGTCAATATATAATATTTGTATATCGATGTCAAAAAACTACAATAACATTATATCTAAGCAACAGTATTTTTTAATTTTCTACATCCTCCCCCGGCGCATTAGATTGAATCTCCATAGGATAGAGATGTTGTACGGATCTTCTTAGAATTATACCATTCGGCATCTTTACTTCACAAGCTCTTACTTTCATATCTCTTCCTTGATATAAGTGTATAATTTTTCCAAGTTTCCATTGCAACCTTGGTAGATTTTGGTCGTATACTAAAACTATTTCTCCTACTTGAATTTTATTTGATTTGATCTGTTTAAACGTTGTTCGTAGTTGTTGTAGATAGTCTCTTCGCCATACTTCCTAAAATTTGCTTCTAAAATTAAAATTCCTATTATTCCTAAAATTCTCTATTTTTCCATTGCCTCATCACATCATTGTCTGCTATTTCCTTTGCTTTTATATCAAAGCTAAGTCCGGTATCTGCACTACCAATAAGAAAATGTGATGGTGTAAGATTGAGGAAATTAGTCGTATCATCACTCAAATAAGTTAGAGGTCTGGAGTTTACAGTCGCTTCGACCTCTGTTAAAATAGTTTGCATTTACATATGTGCCTATTCGAGTGATACACGTGGTGTGCGCGCTCCGAAGTTATTTGTACTGTTTAGTGAGTTATTGTGCGAATTAAAATTTCAAACTTTCTGGAATTGATTGTTAACGTGTTTACAACATGCCTGTGTTTACGAAAGCCCAAATTGAAGACATTAAAGGTGTTTTTAAAGGTTCTTTCGCTGAGCTGTGGAAGAACGACGACCTTATAAAACCAGTAGTAGAAAAACTATCCACAGAGTTTACCGCCCGTCTCGAGGAGCTCTGTGCCAAATTCGATGAGAGAATAACTGCACTTGAAACCGAAAATAAAAGTTTGTTGATTAAGTTAGATCGATCAGAACAATACTCTAGACGAGCTAATGTCAGAGTATTTGGGATTGATAACGCTATTAAGGATAAAGACTTAGAGGATAAGGTGGTAAATGTATTCAGGCAGCAGATGAACTTGGAAATTACCGGGCATTCTATCGACCGTTGTCACAGACTTGGCCCTGACAAGAACTCAAATCGTCCAGTAATTGTTAAATTCGCTAACTACAAATATAAAGCAATGGTGTTCAATAACAAGAAGACTGAAAGGTAACAACTTTGCCATATCGGAGGATCTCACCAGCATGAGATATAACATATTGCGGGAAGCAGGAAAGAAGTTGGGAATAACGAATGTCTGGACTATCGATGGAACCATTTTCTGCATTAGAAATGAGAAAAAATTCAAAATCGAGTCACTGAGGGATCTTAATGAGTGGTGTGGCGGCGATGATTTGCGCGCGTAAGCAGTAGCTTTTACTATTTTCCATAACCGCATTCTGTATCATTCTATTATTGTTGTCTTATTATTATTGTTGTCATATTATTATTGTTCACATGCCTACTACAATGTTGGTGCTTTTTTGTAGGGATATTTACATATTTTATTTTGAATTTTCATTTTTGCTTTGATTACCTTTGGGTAAATTGCTACAGTTTAGTGATTAATTTATGTGGATTGGTACAATTTAGTATATTGTCTATTTGCTATATTTTACTATTATGTTTGTTTTGAATATTCTTTTTTGCGCATGACTCATATTTGTGGTAGTATAGTAAAGGAGATCTAGCGCCGCGTTAGTGTTGCGTGTAAATTTGTGAAATACTTGCGTAATATTTTTGTTTTTAATTACAATAGAATAACCAGTTTATTTGCATTATTTGTTCTGTGCAGGAACACTTTTTGAATATTTATGTCTGATTTGTTTAGTATTTGTCACTTGAATGTTAGATCGCTGCTGCCGACCTTCGATAATTTTAAATTACTGCTTGAAGCCGGAAACTGGGATATTGTATGTGTTGGGGAGACCTGGCTTTCCCGAGACACTGGTTCGGAGGTAGTTGCAATACCTGGATATAATTTCATCCGGCGTGATAGAGAGTCGAGAGGGGGTGGTGTGGGCGCCTATATTAAAAGGGAGATAAATGTAACGGATCTGAACTCTTCGGATTCCATCGAGCGGCTGTGGTTTGGCTTTCGCATTCAGGGTGTCAGTTTTGCCGTGGGGGTGGTCTATAGGCCGCCGAATTTAATGTACCGTATTTTTTTAATGAACTCGAAACAACATTGTCAAATATAATACCAACCGCGGACACGATAATATTTCTCGGTGATTTGAACGTAGATGTGCTGAGACTGGGTGCCCCCGCGAGTGTTGCTCTGTCTGGATTGTTGGACTCTGTTGGATTTATTCAGGTCATAGAGTCGCCGACCAGAGTTACGGAGACGACAGCATCTCTAATAGATTTGATTTACATTTCTGATGGCGGTTTATTCAATGATAGTGGGACTGTACATGCTGGTGACGATTCCGACCACGAGCTTATTTTCTGTAAGCTTAGAGTTAGATCATCTCGGGAGACACCTATTTATAAGACCATTCGTTCGTACAAGTACTTTGACTCTGATTTATTCACACTCGACGTATCGGAGGCACCGTTTTGGCGTGTTTTCGAGTTGGCGGATTTAGATGAAAAAGTAGCTTGGTTTACCAACATGCTACTGGGTATTTTCAATATACATGCACCATTGAGACGATGTAGGTTTACGAGACCGGTCGCGCCATGGATCACGGATACTGTAAAGGCTATGCAACAATTGAGGGATAAAGCATTAAAAAATTTCAGACTTAACAGAACTCCCGAAAACTGGGGACAGTATAAGCAGTTGCGGAACTATATTCATGGTGCAATCCGTCGCGAAAAGCGGGCGTACATTGAACAGCAGATTGCTGCGAACGCGGGTAACATTTGGAGAGGGTTGAGGACTGACATTTTGAAAAAAAAGAGTTACGATATTCCGTGTCAGTTGAAGCGACCGGTTGACTTGAATTTGCATTTTGCTAACACTTCTGGAGCCCGAACAGCTCTTGATCAAAATTTATATGATTTCTACATAACTAACAAAATGGTGGGCAGGGAGTTTGAATTCGAGCTAGCAACGGATGGCCAAGTTGAAGCGGTTATAAGATCAATTACTAGTAATGCAACTGGGTGGGACGGACTTAATGTGACCATGATTAAGATGGGTGGTAGTCTCTTAGTACCGTATTAAACATATTGTTAATACATGCATAATTTCCGGATCTTTTCCAACTGCATGGAAAAAAGCTTTGATAAAACCTTTGCCGAAGATTGCTGCCCCATTATCTTTTGCTGACTTGAGACCCATTAGTATTACACCATTTCTTTCGAAAATAGCAGAAAAGATTTTGTGGAATCAGCTTAGTAGATTTATCTATGATAACAACATTCTTCCTGGTACACAATCGGGTTTCAGAGCTGGGTTTAGCTGTACTACTGCGCTCTTAAATATCGTGGACAACATTGTGAGGGCTACTGATCGTGGGGATGTTACCGTGCTCTGCCTACTTGATTACTCAAAGGCCTTTGATCGAATCGATCACAAACTATTCTCTGCTATTTTATCTTATGTGGGATTAGGCGCCGGAGCAGTTAAACTATTGACAAGCTATGTGACGGGTAGGCAGCAGGCAGTTGTTGTTAGTGAGGAGATGTCGTCCATGTTGGGAGTTGCGTCTGGGGTGCCTCAGGGGTCGGTGATTTCTCCACTGCTGTACACTATTTATACAAGCAACTTTGGTAAAGCGTTCAAACACTGCAAGTTTCATTTTTATGCGGATGACACGCAAATATATTGCTCGTTTCCGGCCAATTCGGTGGCTGACGCTTGTAAGTGTATTAATGATGATCTTCACGCGCTGGTAGATATATCCCGTCGGCACTCGCTTGCAATCAACCCGGCAAAGACAGAATTGATTCTTTTTGGGCCAAAGCGTGCCAAATGTATGGTGAAAAATGACATAAATATATCTGTAGACGGACAGAGGATAGAACTTAAGGAGATGGTTAAGAACTTGGGTGTCATTGTGGATGAGAATCTTAATTTTAACTCCTATATTAATAAATGTGTTCGGAGCGCATATGCAAGTTTGAGATTAATTTATAACAACAGACATTATCTTAACTATCGAACTAAACGAACGTTGTGCGAGAGTCTTGTTTTGTCTAGTTTTAACTACTGTGATGCACTGTATTCTCCTTTTACTTCAAGCGTCACTAAGAATAAAATACAGAAGGTGCAGAATTCTTGCCTGCGGCTGCTCTTTGGAATTGGACGGCGCGAGCATGTTAGCCACAAACTGGAGAGCGCAAATTGGTTAAATATGCGAAATCGTAGACTTGCTCATAGCGCTTCCCTCTATTATGATTGTCCTAACGGGAAAGCCACCTTATTTGTTTGTGAAAATGCGATTCCGGTCGGATGTACACACTCTAAACGTTAGATTCAGGGGTTTACTTACGCCGCCGTTACATCGCCTGGAATTCTTTAAGAATTCGTTTACCTACCAGGTTACAAAAATTCTCAATGATGCCTTTAAAGAGTTTGGGGTGTGCGCATCCGTGGCTGAGTTTAAGACATTGTACCGTCGACTGCTGACGAGAAGAGAGTGTGTACGGGGTTGGCAGTGAGCACTACGTGTGGCTATTTTAGTTTAATTTGTGTTTCTGCAACAATTTTTTTTTCTATTTATATTTATGTTTATTATGGAAGAATTTTGTCTATTTTTAACAGATTTTTGCGTGTATTATGGTTGGGCGGAAGAGCAACATTATATGTTGAACCACGCCATATGATTGCTTCTTATTTTGTATAAAACTGTCATTTGTTTATATATGTGTATATTAGCAATAAAGACATTTATTATTATTATTATTATTATTATTATTTCTTCTATACCTACGAATTATATACGTTGTATATATTTAAACCAGTAAAGTTCAGCATTTCTCATCTCATTTACGTTTAAGTCATTCGTCAATTTCTTTGTTTTCTTTTTCGTATTACTTACAAACCTTAATATATATGCTGTTATTCGAAGTATTTTTTCAAACTTACTAAATTTTTCTAGGTAAAAAATTGGCTCATGCGTTGTAACAAAGTCTTCATTGTTGCATACGAGTGAACTCGTTGTTTTTAATATCGTCAATATATTCGTCCACAGGCCATTCGTGTATATTCTTTTTTAACCAGTTTGGACCATGTAACCATAATTCCGATTCAATTAAGTTCTTTGCTATAATTCCTCTGGTGAGTAAGCCTGCAGAATTTTCCTTTCCGGGACAATATCTCCATGTTCCATGATTTAATCGTTGTATTTCGTTCACGCGATTTTGAACGTACGGTTTCCATTTTTTTGCTGCTCCTCTTATCCAGTATAATGTTATTTTGGAATCTGACCATAGGGTTACACCTTTTATATTTAATGTCATATTGTTTAAGACGTAGTGTTGTAGTCTTGAAGCACATAGAGCTCCTGTCAGTTCCAATTTCGGCAAAGTTAGTTCTTTGGTACCTCCTTGACTCAGCGGTGCAATTCTATTTTTTGACAGTAAATATTCACATTGGTTTGTAGATAAGTCTTTCAAGTAAACAGCTCCATATGCCTGCAAACTAGCGTCTGCAAATACATGTAGCTCAATTGGAGCTTGTCTTTTTCGAAGAACACATCTAGGTACTCGCATTCCTGTCAACCATTTTATCTCATTATACCACTTTAACCATTCTGGAAGTAAATGTTTTCCTAGCACCTCATCCCATTTTAAATTTTCTTTCCATAGTGACTGTAAAAGTATTTTTGCTCTAACGGTGAATGGTCCGAGTATACGTAATGGATCGAATATTTTAGCTACCACTTGAAGAATATTCCGTTTCGTTGGTAACACATAATTACTCTCCCCACCGAAGCTTATATTAACCCCTAACTGATCGGTGAGTGTGTCCCATAAAACTCCTAACACTTTCGTTTGTTTTGGTTCTTCGCCGAACCGTCGTTGCATTGTTATGTCGTTAGAAAGCCATTTTCGAAGATTCATGCTTCCTATTTGAATTATCCGTGTCGACTGATCAAATAGCTCGATAGCTTCGTTTACGTTATCAACTGCCACAACCAAGTCATCGACGTAGAATAATTTTAATAGTACACTTGACGTTTTCGGATAATTATCCTTTTGATCTTTAAAAAGTTTTCGTAGTGTAACTGCCAATAGGAAAGGACTTGTGGTTATTCCAAAAGTCACACATTTCATGCGGTACGTGGCCATTTCCGGTATATCATTTGCAAATACTATATTTTCAGGAATTGGGTCGGTATACCATAGAAAACGATGAGCATCGCGATCTTCTTCCGACAGTGCTACTTGTAAGAATGCTTTTTCAATATCCGCTATTAGCCCAACCGATCCAATTCTAAATTCCAACAAAATCCGCATCAAATCTGGTATCACCTGTGTATAAATGTTGGTTAAGTGATTGGAAACCGGATGCGTGTGCTGATGCGTCGAACACAACCCGAATTTTTGTTGTAACTCTTTCATCTTTGTAGACAGCGTGATGTGGCATATAGTAAATTCGTTTGGTTACTTTGCTGTCCGGTAATACGCATTCGGCACAATCACTATTCATATATTCGCGTATTACCTTGACGTATTCGCTCAATTTTTTATCTCTCAACAGCTTTAAAGTTAAGCTTTTTAACCGCACCAATGCTCCTGTATAATTATTGTCTAAATTGTCAATATTTTCCAGGGCAATAATACCTCATATCGTCCGGAATTCCATTTGACTTTATTTTCTATAAATTTATTCGTAAAATCGTTAGACTGTTTTTCGTTTGCGTTTATACCAATTGTTTCTAGTGACCAAAAGTTTTTTAAGTCCACGTTATCGTAATTCTCATTTCAGTTTAAAATCTTTGCCAAGTTACAATTGACTAAAAAATCATCTGGTTTTGTTGAACTACTGCTGGCACCATGCAGTGTCCAACCTAATTTCGTATTTACTGCTGTTAAGTGTTCTGTCAATGACTTTGTTTCACCTGTAACCAATTTCCAGTAATTATCTGCACCAATCAAAAGCCCTATACCAATTAAATTTTCGTTCATATTAGAATCTGCCAGAGTGAAATTTGACGAAAACTTGCGAATCGTTGGTTCCATCAACGACGGCGGTTTTAAGATATCAAAACAAATTTCGGGTACTGCTACAGCGTTGATTTGTATGATTTCTTCGTTGTTTATGCCCTTTAATTTGACTTTTACCGTTTTACATAGCCTAGCAGGTGCACGATTGGCTTTTCCAAAGGTTTGGATGGCTATTTTATTTTCGTCAACTACAGGTAATTTCATTTGTCGTGACAAGCATTCTTTTATGAATGATATCTGACTTCCACCATCTAATAGTAATCGAATCGAAGTTTGATCATTTTTATTTATCAAAAGTGCACAAGCTGTCTGCAAATATATGTTGTCTAATCTTCCATTGGTCAATAGACTCGTAGAGGTACTTCCCTTTTCTACACCTGTCGGGCCACTAACGTTAGCAATTAGTTTTCTCTCATTAGAGGTCGCTATATGAGGATCACACATCACTGTTGCATGTCTACGTTTACAGTTATTGCATCGAATATTAGATTTGCAGAATTTTGAAGTGTGATAAGGCTTTGTACATTGAAAGCAACAACGATTTTGTGTTAAAATATCCTTTTTTTCGGTTATCGTTAAACTTCCGTCACAATTTTCCGACAGATGAGATTCCGCCTTGCAGAATAAACATCCTTTTATACTAGTGAACAAGCTAGCTGCGGTAAAACTATCATTATTATTGTTGGATTTGTTATTGATGTATCTTATAGCGTTGTGTTTGTCTGTGTCCTGTTGGTAATCAGTTGATGTTTCGTAATTGGCTAGATAAAGCGAATCCAATTCGATTTTTAAAAATTGTAGTAGAGCAGAAATTTCCTTTTTGTAGCCAACATTCTCTACTACTGACGAGTTACTGCTGACTGATAATACGTTTTCCCCTCCGTTATTAGTTTCCTTGCATATTTTTCCTTTATTGAAAGAAACCCGTAGTCTATACGGCAAGGCTTTAAAAATTGTTGATTTAACAAGAAGTCCGTATTGTTCTGGCGATACACCTAGTGTTGATAAAGACCTTGCAATAGTTGAAGTTGCATTATATAATTTTCTAAGTCCGTTTATGTCTTTCTCACTTCGTATTGGTACGATTGATAAAAGTCTTTGTACGTAAGAATCAATTATACGTTCCGTGTTACCATATTCTGCTTTTTATATTTCTATTGCGTCTTTATACGAAGATTGACTTGTAGTTAAACCTGATATTGTAACAGCGGCACGACTAGTTAAATAAGTTTTAAGATAGGCAAATTTCGCGCAGTCGTTTAAATTCACGTTATCGTGAATTGCCGAACAATATTGCTCCCAAAACGCTGGTCAAGACATGATATCACCGTCGAATTTAATAATTTCTAATTGGGGTAATCTCACCGAATTCGTGAAACCACCTTCCCTTTGACCTATTCGGTCGGAGACGACGTTCGTGTTTGTCACTGGAGCGGTAAACGTTGCTTGATCTGCGGCGGTGGCGTTCGTTGACGTTGACACAGGTGCTGCAAGCGTAGCTTCTTTCACTCGTTGATACTGCTGCAACCGTGATATTATTTCCACTGCTTGATCATTGTAGTCCAGTATTTTTATACATTCGTGTTCCATAAGATCCTCGCTGATCGTTGGCGCTAGTCTTTCGTTGAGTGATTCCAAACTGAATTGTGTAGCTTTTATGCCATCGATCAATACTTGAATTTCATTAGGGATGATATCTTGTACAGTTGCTTGACTTATAATATCCTTGCCATTGTAACTCTGTAACTCTTCTCAAAGTTGCATCCATCGTTGTTCCAAAGTTCCCGGGTTTCGGCACCAAATGTGGAAATTCTTTAATAAAAGCCACGGATCATAAAGAACTTTGTATTGTTAGAATGAACTTTTTTACATGTCAATATAATATTTTTATATCGATGTCAAAAAACTACAATAACATTATATCTAAAACAGTATTTTTTAATTTTCTACAATCCCCTAGCAGCCATCACTCCCACGGTATAGTTGTTGACTGTGGCGTAAACTTCTGTATGTTTAAGCATGTGAGCTATCAATCTACTCTAGGTGATGTCCACTCTTCTGCTTTCCACTGCTTGTATGATTGATAATGGGGATGAATTATCAAACGCAACATCAATGTCTAAGAAGGCTCCGAGTGCAATTTCTTTGCTCCTCAGTGTGGCTTCTACCTTTCGAACAATTTCTCGAACTGCTAGTTCTCAGGATGTTCCTGTTTGATATGCATATTGGTATCGGCTGAGCGGATAAACGCTCAGCGCTGTGTCCCTTATATGCCTTTCCACCATTCTTTCCAGTTTTTAATGGGAAAGACGTCAGACTGATCGGTCTGAATGATTTGGCCTGTTCGTAAGAATCTCGCCCAGGTTTTGGTATGAAAATAACTTTTGTCTCTCTCCATGTTGTCGGTACGTATCCCAGTGCTATGCTAGCCCTGTTCAACGAGCAGTTATGTTTCCCCAGTTATGCTCCCAGTTATGTTTCCCAGCTTTGTTCATTTTTGTCAGAGCAGTGATGCTCTTCGTCGCATCAGCAGCGATTGTTACAGATCCCGTGCCTTGAGAGCAAAAGCTCCAGTGTCTCCTTCTCGGTCTCTGTGTCGCCTGCTTCAGGTACCTTTAGTGAGCCTATCCTCCCCTCAGTATCCTTCATGAGGACTCTTTAGAGGCGAGCCCCTTCAGGCATTTGTTTAATGCCCTCACGGTACTTCCTCCACGTGTTCCTTTTAGCCTTCTTTATTGCGTTATTGTATTCAGTGAGGGTTCTTCTGTATGGACCCCATTCACCGTTTGTTTTTGCCCTGTTGAACAGGTTCCTGGTTCTGGCCCTCAGTGATGCCAGTCCCTCATGCCACCAAGGCACCTTATTTGAGGTTGTTTTGGTTTTCTCGGGGCTGCTAGCCGGAAAGGCGGAATTTATCGCGTTACGCACGCTATTTTCAAGAATCTCTAGTTCAGCTGTGTTAGTGGGTTTGCTAGGACAGTTACCAAGTTCCACCTTCAGGTATTCTCTATAGTGATTCCAGTTGGCTGCCCTTGGGTCGAATCGTATATATCTATGGTCTGAAAGAGATGGCTCCTCAGAAACATTCCATTTTGTTACCATCGTACAGACCTGAGGGGTGCCTGATGGTTATATCAATGACCTCCTTTCGTCGACGATCGACAAAAGTAGGTTCATTGCCTTTGTTCGCTATCTCAAGATTATTTGTTAGTATAAAATCAAGTAGTAACTCACCTCTTATATTGATGTCGGCGCTCCCCCATATAACGTGGTGTGCGCTGGCGTCACATCCTAATAGAAGGTGCTGGGTTTTCTGTCGCCAGTGCTCGACGAGTCTTCGGACCTCCACGGTCGGCGGACTCCCGTTTTGGTCGTAGGGCAGGTATGCGGATCCGAGTGTAAGTTCCCTCCTGCTCCCTGCCCATTTTATGGTGGTCTTGATGACCACAAGGTCTCTACAACAGAAATTCCAAAGTGGAATTAGTTTTATGGCATTGTTAGTTACAATGCAGGTTCTAGGGTTTTGCTCTGTGCATGCTACTTCACAGTAGACTGCAAGGTCAGCCCCGTTAAGACGTCTTATAGGCCCATTTTCAGCCCAAGGTTCTTGGACGAGAGCAACGTCTATGCCGTTTTTAATCTTGAACTTAGTAAGGGCGTATGACTCGGCCTTACATTGGTGCAAGTTTATTTGGACTACACGAAACATTTTCGGTACTTACTTTACGATGACGTAGATGGTGACGGTTGGTCGTCAGGTGGTTTTTGGGGTTCTTCTATGAGCCCCTCTACCTCCATCTCCGTCACCCCTTCCGGTATGTGCTCTTCCTTTTCCTTCGCCAGTGCCTTGAATTGGACCATGGTGAAGTTGAGGTAGGGTCGGTGATTCCACCTGTCGAGCGTATCCCATCAAGTTTGGTCCATCAGGACAACTCGTTGTTGTCCCTTGGGATCCTCCTTCCTGTTCACTACTCGCCACTTTTTTGTCTCAAGACCCCGGTTTTGAGCCTGGAGCCGGGTGAAGATTCTTTCCGGTTCCACACGTGGCCCCGGAATCCAAACCATTGTTCGTACAAGTTTGGAAAGGTTCTTGGCCTCAACAAGTTGAAGCTTTGCCCCTTCCCAGGGTCCAGTCCCCGTCATCAGCCCCTCCAGCCAAGCTCTAGAGCCCGGGTCTGAACAGGTGATGCGGAGTGTCCCCTCCCTGTATCTGCACTCTGAAAACCTTGGTTGACTTAGTCCCCCAATACTTTGCTCCATGCTTTCCAGGATCCAAGACTTGATCTTGTCCGCATCTTCTTCTGACAAGGTACCCTCTAGGTCTGAATGGACAATGGCCATCCTCGCCCCGATCAGGGTATCCTTGTAGGTTTCGGTCCCTTTGTGGGTGTCCTTCACCTTTTTTGCCACCTGTTTGGATGTACTGCCATCAGACCGGTGTCGCTTCTGCGTTCCAGTTGATTTTGTGGGCCTTGGTGTTGAGCATCCAGGTGCAGGTTGCGCTTGGCCCCCTGCAGTTCAAGGCCCTATGGTCGAGCACCCCGCTACAGGTTGCGCTTGGCACCCTGTAGCTGGATTTCCCTTCCTCAGCTTCTTCAACTTCCTGCGCGCAGATCCGGAGAGCTTTGCTTTAGGAGCGGGTTGTTTTTCCGCTTGTTTTGCGTCAGTGCGCTGTAAGTCCTTCATTGAGTCCTTAGCAGTCCTTGACGGGATTTGTCCCCTTTCGGGTATTGGGTTTTGTGGTGTATTTTGTTCATCCATAGTAAATCCCACGAATACCAGGGCGTGTTACCAAGCGTACGCTGCCCCGTTTACGCACGTCGGAGCTAATACAATGGGGTGCGCTTGGTGCCCCAAGGTGTGAACCAGTAGCGACCGGTCTACTCATCCTATAAGCCTGGCCACCCAACTTAGGATTTAGGTTTTTAATGAGGTTTCTCCTCTTGGTCAAAGCAATTAAGCCAAGAGCCCCCCGTCCTCCGCGTCAGCTAGGAAACCCCAGCGTCCGGGGAGTTCATGGTTTAACAGCTGAGCTTACCACCAGTGGCAGTGCTCAGCTGGCATCGTTGGCCCTTTTTGCAAGCCCTCCGTCACGACACGACACCTGGCCAGGGTGATTGCTTGGTCCGGGGACCGGTTTTAGCCTCGGTCATGTTGCGGGTTTTAAGCCACTCAGACACGACACACACTCCCCGACACAGTTCAGGGTGCATGCGAGACCTATGCCCGGTCTACCCACAAGTGGGATTCTTCCTATCCGCCACCTGGAGACGCGCCCGGTAGGGACCACACTGACGGGGTTTTAAAATATTAGTTACATCTAAAATTTTATATTTTTTTCGCTTCAGATCTTCTATTATCTCTTCTTTATTGCAGGTTTTATGCAGATTTTTTACTACCACTTTAATTGGTCTATCTTCCTTATTTTCGTAAGATGACCAGTTTAGTTTTCCTTCCTCGAAAAGGTTGGTGATTATCTTGTAATTGTCGATTGCATCAACATTAACTTTTAGTACGCCACTGTTTAGTAACGTTATTTTATACTTGTTCTCAATTTTGGTATTTAGCAGCTCATATACTTGCTCATATTTAGTCACATTGTATGTCATTATCGGTGGAGGTTTGTTTTCTCTCACCTTCTTTTCCTGTGAGTTTTGCTGTTTTTGATCTTGATTTTGTTCTGATGAGTGGAGGTGTTATAGAAGAATCTGAGCAAGTCGAAGTATCCATTTTCTCCCTCTTAGTAGTATTTTCTTTGCCCCGTTTAAGAATCCACTCAGTTTCCTTCGCTACTTCATCCTCATCAGTGAAATATTCCATTACATCTGGTTTCGGTGGTACCGCATTTTCTGCGTCCTGCTTTTCTTTGTTATTGAATTTCTGTTGGAGTTCATGGAGTTGATCTTGCAATTGCTTCAAAGCAGATTCCAACTCGGTTTTAGCCGATCTTTCTTTTTGCAACTCTTTGTACAGCAAATGCTCATTTTCTGTTTTTATTTCGTTGGTTTGCGACATAATTTTTTACACTTTAAATTGCACGCGTATTAAACGCGTACTCAGCACAACACTTACCAGCTCATTAACTCAGCTTCACACATATTCCGAAGAGCGATTTGTTTACACACGCAGTGACATGATATATAAGTTTAGTTATATTGCTGATTGACAGAAATATATTCCTCGTTCACCAACAATTAAAACTTGATTGCAAAACACGTCCGATCGCTTCGACTGCACGATTCAAACTGTCCGTTCTCGGTGATGTTAATCTTGAACCGCTTCTAGTATTTACCATCGGGATAACGGCGTCTCTACCATTGTGACATTATTAGAAGTTATTACCCATTGGGTGGATAACCACCCTTACTTTCCCTAAAGGGGTTGGGACTGTTCACAGCGGTTATACACTTGATTTTTTTGCTGGACGTTACAATGGTATGGTTCTTCATAACTAGATGATAACTTTATAATTAACTCAATACAAAATACTTCCGTCCTTTATAGTGGGTCTCGAAAGTCGTTCTATGGCATAGTTTTTGTGTTTGTTGTTATTTCTGTTTCTTAATACACATGCCCTGGCCATGGGACATGTACAAGAATTCTAAGCTGACCTTAATAATTGATTATGTTATGCCTCTAAACCCTCAACATTACAATATGATAAACCACTATTTGTCTGATGGGAAGTTTGCCAACAAAAGAAAACGAGAAAGAAGAGAGGACTTGTTTCAAAGCCGACACTTCATTCGGAAATGATGAGTAGATGCCAAGTAGATGTGATTGATTTCCAGACACAAGCCGACGGAAAAAAATATTTCAAATTTTTAATAAATTTATTAGTAGTTAAGTAAAAATGTTCTGTTATTAGTTAGTTTATGTAGTTTACTAAATTATTTTTTATACCGCTCCTAGTCACAGCTCAGTTTAACGAACCTCGTTTGCATTATGGATTTGAGTTTCTCACCTACTTTCATTTACTAAAAAATGCGACTCACGCCGTCCACTACTTACTATTTTACTAGTTTTACTAGTTTACTATTTTTCATTTATGGAGCCAGACGATGTTTGGGTTCTTTAAATCACCATAAGTTACGAATAAAATCGCAAGTATCATTTATTATTTGTGGAATTGTTGATCTGGCGCCTGTCGGTCTAATCGATGTACACATTACTAATCATTACATTTTGGGTTCAGAAAATCATCACGATTGAAAATACCCCTGACCAAGCCATAGCAATAGCCTGCAGTTTAAATGTAGAACATGATTTTATTTCCAGAAAAAATTGTAAATTGTAATTGTAAAAAATTGTCAATCGATGAGTTTCGTTTTAGGATATTATCCCTACTGAAATTACTGCATGCAAAGTATAGTGTGCATATTGCAATTGCAAAGACAATATACATTCTGGTAAAAACACGAAGTCATACTAACATCAAGTATATCCCAAAAAAATTTAATTGTTAGTCTATTATAGCTATCCAAAAAATGGATCACCCGGTATAATAGTACATTTCAATACCGTTAATCGAAATCAGTTTGGCCTAGTCCATACCAGTTTGACCTAAAGTATGCGTTTACAAACCAGGTCAAACTTGTCGCGAATGTGTAAAAGCAGAGAACCCGAAGCGAAAGTTAGTGTTACGCGTAGTGGTCGTCTGACGAGAATACCAAAAAGATTACAATACGAGTAGTTTAAGTTGTAGTTTTTATTTCTAATAATGTTTTGTGAGACACATTATATATGTTCATCAACTGTGTCTCAGGTGGGAGAATGTCGGAATTCGTGGTGATTTGTATTTTATTTTGTAATGAATGTTAGGTTGCCTACCGACGGAGTGACGTACGTCTAATGACTAATCAGTGTTGATAGTTACTTTTAAGAACTCAGTAAACTGTTCATGTACCGCGTCCGTTCGTAGTAGCAACTGTAACGCGCATATTGAGTAAAACGAGTAATTAACCGAGTGGTGTTTTATTCTCGAACCGTCGTCGAGTTTATGACCGGTGGTCTTAGAACTCGCGACATTTAGTGGCGACCGTGACAGGACTTGCGCGTGTTTTGTGTTGACGTGACATTTTGTTCGAGTTGATTTTGCGACGAGCCGCCCGTATATACATTTGGTGAACGTACGCGCATCACGACAATAATGGAGCAAAAGAAGAAGCACAGAGGAGTTTTACGTTCCATGTTTACGAAAAATCATACTGAGCTGGAGAAGCATTTAGATGCAGTTACGACAGATAGCATTAAGGTGTCATGGAAGCTACTGCAAAATAAATTTGACAAATTGTAAGTGGCTGACAACGAGATTTACAACCTGATGCTCGAAAAGGACGTAACTGAGGAAGAACTATTGGCAGAAATGGAAAGCGTCGAGATTTACGCGGGGAAATTTGTCACAGGAAGTGGACGATGTCAGAAGTTGATCGAAGGTAACTACCAACAATCCGTTATACCAGAAGGAAACCCAGCAGGCATGCGTAGGTTTAGATTACCTGTTATTGAGTTTAAGACCTTCAACAGAGATAAAGGATTGGTTACCGTTTTGGTCTCAATTTCTGAAGGTGCATGACGATCCAAACATAGACTTGAACGATAAAGTAGAATACTTGATCCAGGCCACAGTACCGGGTAGTAGAGCCAGAAACTTGGTAGAAACTAGAAAGCTTTCCCGCTACCGGAAAAGAACTACGAGAAAATGATCGAGTCATTGATGTCAAGGTTTGGACGTAAAGATTTGCAAGTCGAGGTATATGTGCGAGAGTTGTTAAAACTTGTTGTACAAAACGCCATCGACGGAGCAAAAATGGACCTAGCCATGTTGTATGATAAGATCGAAACGCAACTACGCGCACTGGAGACATTGGACATAACTTCTGACAAGTGTGCAGCGATGATCTTCCCACTTATAGAGTCATGCGTACCCCAGGATTTACTGCGCCTGTGGCAGCGTTCGACGCGTCAAGACGCCACGTCTCTCACCCCAGCGGTTTCAGGGTTGGAGAAGAGGTTGGCAAGTCTAATAAGTTTTTTGAAGAATGAGGTGGAGAACGATCAGCGAATTATATTGGCGGCCGAAGGTTTTCGTTTGCGCCCCACTGGTCGGGACAAAATCTCTACAGCTACGGGATTGGTTAATCATGGTGCAGAGCAGTGCGTCTTCTGTGGGAACACACATGAGAGTGCCAAGTGCTTCAAAGCACAAAAATTAACGATGGAAAAGTAGAAGGAGATTCTAAGCGAAAAGAAAGCTTGCTATAAGTGCTTAAGAATTCGACATCAATCGCGAAAATGCAAAGCCCGTTTACGATGTCTGGTTTGCAGCCAATCACATTGATGTGTCCCGACTTACCAAAGGGAAATCGCGTCATTGAGAAGTCTAGAATTACGACAGGTGATAAAACGCATGACGCGGCGGTAAGTGATACGTTGGCTTGCACCAACAGTACCAATACACACGTATTTCTGCAAACTCTCCGAGTGCAATTATGCGGCGTTAGTAGTTCACGTAATGTGAGAGCTTTAATCGATACGGGATCACAGAACACTTATATTCTAAAATCAACAGCTTTGGCACTGGGATACCCGTCGAAACGAAAGGAAAAGATTATCCATTGTTTGTTTGGCGGTGCTACTTCGCAGGAGAATCATGAATGCTACGATGTGACGGCTAGTCATATGAGTTATAAATGTTCTTTTGAAGCTTTTTCACAGTCGGTCATTTGCACGGACATAGCTCCTGTTTTCGATGGCCCATGGATGCAAGAATTGAACAGCTTGGGAGTTCATGTGACTGACAAGTACGACCAAGCTCCCATTGAACTCTTGATAGGATCAGACATCGCGGGGAGGTTGTACACCGGCAAAACGCACATACTAACCTCGGGATTGGTGGCGGTAGAGACTCTTTGTGGATGGACCTTAATGGGCAGGATTCCTCTGAATATGTCAAGAAGTACCACAATGACCTCAATCTCTCTATTTGTAAAAGACGCATCGATAACACAATTATGGCAACTGGATGTGTTGGGCATTACTGAACCCACCGAGCAGAAGTCACGCCAAGAATTGGTTTCAGGCGCCAAAGATTTCTTTAAGGAAACGGTGAGGACAAACGAAGAGGGCCGGTATGAGGTGAACTTACCTTGGTTGGAGGAACATCCGCCACTGCTCAATAATTATGCTGAGGCCAAGAGAAGATTGGACAAAACAGTCCATAAATTGGTACACGACGGTCTTTTGGAATCCTATGACAATGTATTTCAGGAATGGTTGAGCGAGGGGATTATAAAGGATGTTTTGGAAGATACCCGAACAACCGTGGCTTATTACCTGCCACACAGCTGTGGTGAAGGAGAGTAGTGCAACCACAAAAATAAGGCCTGTTTTTGATGGTTTCGCCAAAGCAAAGAATGGAACTTCCTTGAATCAATGTCTTGAAACTGGTCCGAATTTGATTGAGCGAATTCCTACCACGCTCTATAGATTTAGAGAAAACAAGTTAGGAGTGACCGCGGACATACGCAAAGCGTTTCTACAAATTAGTCTTCATAAAAGAGACAAAGATTTTCTTTGGTTTCTATGGAAAGGCCCAGGAGATGAAATAATAACGTATCGACACAAGCGAGTGGTATTTGGCATCAGCAGCAGTCCGTTTCTACTAGGAGCTACGCTAGAGCACCATATTTCGAAATCCTTGGATAAATGTAACTGTGAAAAGGTATCTTATTCAAGAGAAACAGCTTCGAGATTGGCTAGAAGTTTCTATGTGGATAACTGCGTCGCTAGTGTACCGACTGAACAAAGCTTAAAGTGTTTCATCGAAGAATCCAAGATGAAGAGGGTGTTTGAGTTGCGAGGGTGGGAGTTTACTCAGCAGATTTGCTCACCTGATTATATGCACACACCTCTTCTGGGATTAGAATGGGATAAAAGACTGGATACGTTGAAAATAAATACAGATTTTTTGAAGGACCTGGATAAAACATTGCAGGAGTCCATTACCAAGCGTGTGATGCTGTCCTTGGCCCAAAGAGTATTCGATCCAATCGACTTTACCTGTCCAGTCACATTGCTTCCAAAACTCTTGCTACAGAAAACTTGGGAGATGAAGATTGGTTGGGATGCATGTGTAGATTTGGAAATCGAAGGTGCTTTTCGCGGTTGGGTGAAGGAGCTGAGCCAATTACAAACAATTGCAATACCTATATGGGTACGTTTAGGCCCGGGAGAAGAAAAGCAGTTGAGTATCCATACATTCTGTGATGCTAGTCAGAATGCGTATGCTGCGGTGGTTTTCTTGAGAGCAATTTATGCTTGCAAGATTTTCATACGTCTGGTGGCAGCGAAGAGTCGGATATCGCCATTAAAGAAAATAACTATACCTCGCCTGGAACTTTTGGCAGCTGTTATCGGTGCTAGATTGTACGGATCAGTTAAAGAAGCCCTAGCCCTGGAAGTTAAAAGTTATTTTTGGAGCGATTCTACCACTGTGATATCCTGGATACATCGCAATGAAGAGTGGGGAACGTTTGTTCACAACAGAGTGGCGGAGATTCGAAGAACAACACCCAGCAACCTGTGGCGTTTTGTGTCCGGAATTTTAAATCCCGCAGACCTACCGTCCTGCGGTTGTGGTGCTAAATTGTTGTTACACTCTCGACGGTGGGAGGGACCGCACTGGTTGTGCGACGACCCGAACTCATGGCCCGGACTCGAGAATGTGCAGTATGACGAGCTACAGATAAATAAGGAAAAAAGGAAGAAGATTGCGTCGTCCTTACTTAACACAAGTGATGGTATAAACGAAGATGATTGGCATTTAACCTATTTTTCCAAGTATCTGAAAAGCCTGCGTATGATTGCTTGGATATTTCGGTTCATATTTAACGCCCGAAACCCAAACAACAAACGTAAAGGTCAACTCACCGAAGAAGAAATTCGGAAAGCCGAGACATTTGTGGTGAAGCAGGTGCAGCGAGTCTCATTGGATGAGAATGACAAACGTTGGAGAAACCTTCAATCATTCAGAGACGAAAACGGGGTAATGCGAGTTAAATCGAGAGTGTTAAGAAGAAATGATGAAGAGCATTTTCGACTACCGATACTGTTGCCGGGGAACCATCCGGTTGTGACCAAACTTATTTTTGATGCCCACGTCAGAGCGTGTCATGTTAGTACGCAGGGAGTTATAAGCATACTTCGTAACGACTACTGGATCTTAGGAGGACGTCGCCCGGTACGATTCGCGATCGCGAAGTGCGTGGTTTGTAAGAGACATAACGGGAAACCTTTCGAGACGGATAACGCGCCGCTTCCATTGGATCGAGTGCGGGATGCTAGAGTCTTTGAGATGACAGGTGTAGACTTTGCGGGGCCGTTGCTTTTAAAGACTGGCGAAAAGGCGTGGATCTGTCTTAATACGTGCGCAATATATCGGGCAGTACATTTAGAACTTTGTACATCTCTCTTGACCGAGCACTATTTATAGTGATAACTGTACAAACTTTGTGGGTACGGAAAACGCGTTTGAGAAAATAGACTGGCAGAAAATCGCCGAGTACAGTAGCGCAGAACGTATAACCTGAAATTTCAATCCACCGTCAGCACCATGATGGGGCGGCTTCTGGGAGCGACTGATAGGAGTACTGAAGCAGCTACTGCGTAAAGTTCTGGGACGCGCCTGCTTGAGTTATGAAGAATTGTTGACCGTCTTGTGCGACTGCGAGTCAAGAGCAAGCCTACAGCGGTGTTCCTGATTGTGATGAGGTGGACAGTCAGTCATTCTGTCGGAAGGTCGCATATCAACGAAACCTGAGGGAAGATTTACGTCGTAGATTCCGTGATGAATATTTGGGACAATTGCACTTACTCCAGAAGAAGCGTTACGACCGTCCGATAACTGTAGGTGAATTAGTGCTTATCGGCAACGATAACGACAAACGCTTGGCATGGCCATTGGGGCGAATCACCGAACTGACGCCTGGACCAGATGGACAAATTCGTTTGGTAAGAGTGACTACTGCCAGAGGACAACTACTTCGACCGGTGCAGCGCATCTACCCTTTAGAGTGTGCAAGCGCGATGGAGAATGCAGTGACCAGGGTTACTAATCAAGAGGGCAACATCTACGAGACTTCGACTTCAACGGAGACAACAAACATCGAAGGTGACGACGGCGAAGAAGTAGTGCGCGAGCCTGTGCGGGAAAATGCGCGAATGTGTAAAAGCAGAGAACCCTAAGCGAAAGTTAGTATTACGCGTAGTGGTCGTCTGACAAGAATGCCAAAAAGATTACAATACGAGTAGTTTAAGTTGTAGTTTTCATTTCTAATAATGTTTTGTGAGACACATTATATATGTTCATCAAATGGGTCTCAGGTGGGAGAATGTTGGAATTCGTGGTGATTTGCATTTTATTTTGTAATGAATGTTAGGTTGCCTACCGACGGAGTGACGTACGTCTAATGACTAATAAGTGTTGATAGTTAGTTTTAAGAACTCCGTAAACTGTTCATGTACCGCGTCCGTTCGTAGTAGCAACTGTAACGCGCATATTGAGGAAAACGAGTAATTAACCGAGTGGTGTTTTATTCTCGAAACGTCGTCGAGTTTATGACCGGTGGTCTTAGAATTCGCGACAAAACTAGTTTGACCTAGGATAAACTAGTTTGACCGGATGCGCTTCGGCAGAACTAGTTTAACCTAAGTTAAGCAGGTTCTTCCTGAACACTGGTTTTGCCGGTAATATATACACTTATGTGGAATTCGGCACTGTCATCGTGATAACTAATACTTCAAATTAAAAAATTATACACAAAAGTTGTGAGACAACCGCTATACTCAATTTGAATTTGTGTAGCAATTAAATAAATATAAAATAATATAATAATAATGATAATATAATATAATTTGTATAAAATATAAATGAGCATATATTTCGTCCAGCAGTTCTTTTCGCTATATATATATATTTTAAGCGGTTTGGTTGCAGCGGAAAAAAATAAATCGAAATTTCTCACATGTCGTATTTTCGTCTTTTTAGTAAAGCCCCTAACGGCGGAGATCCTGAACAGCATAAGCCCCCTGGTAGCTGAGAAGAGATATGAGGTGACCTGCGAATCCGCTGGATCACGCCCGCCTGCCATCATCACTTGGTATAAGGGCAAACGTCAGCTTAAGCGAGCTAAGGTAACCAGTTTTCCTATTTTTCCGACATCAATTTGCAATCATTTACTTCACTCTACACAGATGTTCTGTAATTCGATGGACAAGGCTTGACTACAGATTCTCTGAAAAAATCTAAGACTATTTTTAACCCAATTTATATTTATGTAATTACTTATCATTTAGTAGCTAGACTGCTTATTCAAATTTGAAACAATAAATTAGGAAATTAGAACACATGATTTGTATGGGTGCCATGAGACGTAAAAGACTAAGGTCTAGGTGGGGTAAAATCGCCTTATATTCGTATCAAGAATCTGTGGTTATGTTATATATTAATCAAATTACGGAATGTTTACATAATATAGACGATGCCCCTAAAGCCAACGTCATGCCTTGGAGGGCGGACAGACCAGCATATATTTTTTTAAAATTTATTTTACTACCTTTTTTACTATATGAAAAGCCGACGTTAGCTAATAAAAACAAAAATAACACGTAAACCGGACAAAAATGTTTTGTTTCAGAGAGTTTATTTCGGGCCGATCAACAGCAGGAAGGATATTTTAATAATTATAACCTTCAAATGTAGAGTACTGTAGTTGTGGTACACGAAAACCTGATTTGCGCGAAAATTAGATACTCTGGTCAGTCATGACCTGGCCTATCAGCCCTCCAGGGGATGACGTTGACTTATCGGACAGCCTGTACATAGGTATATATTTAGAAAATAAATTGCTTCCGGGTTATGCCGTGCGTCAAAATTCGTATTTGCTGACGATTCGCGAACCATGGTGCTCGCTTCTTCAGAGCTAACTGAATAGTCGTGCTATAACTGCCTCCAAAGGTCTTCCCGATTATGACCTGAGGCGTTGCGTTGTTTTGAATACAAATTACGGATGTTGTATTTCCAGCACGAGTGCTATATTAGCTCGATGCTTTTATGACTGGAAATTGGTGTTTTAGGCATTTTTTTAAATGTTCAACCTAAAATGTATCCAAATACGAATAAAATACACTGACTTAGATACTTTATTGCACCTTTTTTTATCAGATTATATCTTTATTTTATTTCAATGTTTCATTATTCTTGCAATTTTTGTTTACATTTTCACTGAATTTAATATAAAATGTCATGAAACTCACATAACCGTGTACAATGTGCAACAAATTCGTCAATTTTGGTTACAGAAAATTAGATGGAAGAATTAGCTGGATTTCTGTATTCGAACAATGGGAGCGTTCAGAAACATTTATTTATTAATTTTTTCAGTATTGGCACCGACATTACCAACAACAACCCTTTGAACTAAAGATCAAGGCTATTTTCATGCCATACGAATTCTGACGAGTTGTAATTCAGATATGTACAAATTATAATGGACGGAACATTATAATAAATTGAAAATTTAGGTTAATGAATTTACGGCAGGAAACGTTAAAAAGGAAGGACGAACTTGGATGACCCATTTTGGCAAAATAGTGCTGCAACTAGTCAAGTTGTCCGTGCATGTGATGGAAAGCACGTAATTTGTCACTACAGGACATTCACGTAAGCATGGCTCAGATACTGATGGTTCACACCATGGACTGGCAGTCTCCAGTTTCAGCAGCCCATCGTAGAAGACATCCCATAGTGTTGGTCCGAGAACTGATCCCTGTGGGACCCGCTGGTGATGGACATTCTATACGTAGCAGCGCTGTTTCCTGTGAGCACCAACCACATGTTCTCCAAGCACCGTTGGACTAGTTTTCCTAGGTCGGGGCTGATGTCCCTCCTTCGTAACTCCGCCAAGAGCTCATCCCACGCCACTGTGTTCAAGGCGTTTTTGACATCCAGGGTAACAAGCATGCAGAAGCGCTTAGTTCGCCACGTTCCCTGGTTTGCCATCTTTGCTGCTTCCGTGACAACATTTACTGCGTCGACTGTTGATCGTCTCTATCTGAAGCCACACTGATTGTCTGCTAGTGAAGCTTTGCTATCTAGCTCACGTTTAAGTCTGTTCATCAGAAGTTGCTCAAGGAATTTCCCCGCACTGTCAAACAGGCAAATTGGACTGTACTTCGCTGGCGTTGACTTTCCCTTTGTCAACAGTACTAATTTGGCAGTCTTTTACTAGTCGGGATATATTCCTTCGGTTAGAATCCCGTTTACTACTTCGGTGACGTATCTGCCCGCTCCTGCCACCATGGTATTGGCCGCCTCTTGTGGATTCCATCGGAACCGGGGACCTTATTT
Source organism: Melinopterus prodromus (assembly GCA_964023965.1). Lineage (NCBI taxonomy): Eukaryota > Metazoa > Arthropoda > Insecta > Coleoptera > Scarabaeidae > Melinopterus > Melinopterus prodromus. Next base: position 47,080,836 of record OZ030391.1, on the reverse strand, counting down.
CCATTCCTTCTCGCGGCAGCTTGTCTTGTTTCCTCGACCGTGAAAAGCTCAATGTTCATGTCTTCATCCGCGTGAACGCTAGCCCATTGTTACTCTTTCGATTGAAGGATTGCTGCTTTTAGCAGTTTTCTCGCATCCTTTCAAGGAACGGTTTCAACGAGCGGCGTTCTTCTGACCTCGTCGTGCCTTTCCTTTTGGGTTCTTCTTCTGGCTTTGTTGCAGGCCCAGAGGTCTGCATCTGAGGTCTGCTATCTCCTCGGTCCACCCGAAGGCCGACCTTCTTCTGGACCGCTGTCTCCTAGGCATTGCCGCCTCGCCTGCTTTCTCAAGTGTGACGACATGCATGTCACGGCGGCCTATAAGCATTCTGTTAACTGCCACGGCACCACGTAAATTGACTCTGCCTACATCGTGGTATTACTGCAGCGGTTGGACGGTAAGCGGGCTACCTTAAGGGTCGGCAACCGATTAAGCACATAGAAATCACTCTACTCATGAGTAGAATTTGCCCCACACTGGCATGCACGTACCAAGCTATAGTACATCTGAAGTTTACAATTTCGTAGTTTATGTAACGTATATGTTTTCGGTAACATTTTGGGCAGAATTCTAGTCGTACAAATACCGTATTCTGTTTTGTACGTCGCTTCAAACTTCGTCTTAGTTCTAATTTGTATGCAACTATTTGTAGGTAATTTTACAATGTATAATTTATTCTAATAAACTACTTCACGAAAATTAGAATTTACATTCAATTATATGTGCGTGTAAATGTATAAGCCTCAACGGCTACCTAGCGGAATTATGTAGACACAGCGCTATTAAACGTTAAGCGTTATAACAACTTTTTAGTATAGATTATTATAAGTATTAGACAAAATTTTTAAGTTATGTTTTTAGTTTAACTTAAACTTTTTTATTCTCTATATCGTTTATGCACTGCTTGTCATATAAGTTTTTATTACAGTAGCTGTTGCGGGTTAATAGTGTTCCCCCAAGCTCTATTGTGATCATAGTTGCGACCCGTTAATTATTTATTAAAACTTGAAGGCTAAAGTAGAGTAAAATTATCCACAAGATATTTTCATGATTTTATACCAACTTTACGAAGTTGACAGTTTACTAACAGTACCAACAGTACTACAACCGGTACCCGCAAAATACCCTAGATTCTAAATACAGTAACTACAATTTCTAAATTTATATAAAATTTATGACGCAAAGTAGAAAAATCTGATGTGGCCAGGCACATGACTTTATCATACAATATATAAAATTAATAGTTTAGCTGCATGAGAATCTATTTGATTGAGATCAGTCGTGTCTGCATTAAAATAAAACTAGTTAGCCAGGATTTAACAGATAAATAAATAATTGAATAAATAAATAATTCCTTTATTAAAATAAGATAATATTAATGCAACAAAATAATATTTATATTTAGGGCGCAGTTCAGCACACTTGTTTCCAAATTGCCTTACTCTTCCACTCAACCCTCTTACTAGAACTAAGACATAATTGTAGCCATAATATAAAAAATCTGATGTGGCCAGGCACATGACTTTATCATACAATATATAAAGTTAATAGTTTAGCTGCATGAGAATCTATTTTATTGAGATAAATCGCAGGTACTGTCAAAGTATCAGCATTTGACACTACCTACACTACGTCATTAGAATAATAGTTATTTATGTCACAAGTGCCGAAAGTACGGAATAGCGCGACGAGCGGTGATGCGGCGCGTCACCGAAGGCGGAGCGTTGTCGTCGCATGTGAGCAAGTCGCGCCATCTAGTTTTCGGCTGGAGTGACATCAACGTTTATTGTGTTGCTTTTTGAGATGTATGTATTTAAAAAATAAATAAAAAATGGTTATATTTCTGTATAGGAAAGTTAGGTTGGTACCACTTTGACGAAACGTCAAGTTTAAAGAGCTAATTCAAATTCTGACAGATTTATATTTGTTCATGATAGTGTAGATGTCACATCCGTACCAACATACTAATAAAACAACATACTAAAATAAAACTACACTCATCGTTATACTTTATTTACAATTTTCTCAATTGATCGTTTTTAGAATTAGATATAAACACGGGTTGATATTTCTTACGAACAAACAATCAAATTGGTGATCTCATTTTATTTGAAATTTGTATTTTGTACTTTGCCGCACTAGAGCGGAAACGTTCCATAGCGGTTCTCCAACCTGTGATGAAATCAGCTGTTTTCGAGTGTGACAGCACAAAAAATATTTGTCAAAATTCTGGCTACTGTAGTTTCATATCAATGCAGATGCGACCGATCTCGATTAAATAGAATTTGCTCTTGCAGCTAAACTATTAATTTTACCAAAAAATGTCATAGGCATAAATTATTCAAAATTTCCTCTGCTTTAATTTATTATTTAACTATTTTGACGAAATTACAGAAATGGTGGCTCATTTCTAAAATCCTTGAAAAAGGCTTAGAGTAAACACCCAGTTCCTTTGGACCCTTTTGAATCGAAAGCTTTTCAACTCTAAGTTTGGTCATGAAACTTCTAAATATGAAGTTCCGTGCCGATACCTTTAGTAGTTTCTCCGGAATCAAATTCACAAAAATTGAACACACACACACACACACACACACACACACACACACACACACACACACACACACCCACACGCACACGCACACGCACACGCACACGCACACGCACACGCACACGCACACACACACACGGACACACGGACACACGGACACACGGACACACGGACACACGGACACACGGACACACGGACACACGGACACACGGACACACTGACACACGGACACACGGACACACGGACACACGGACACACACACAGACATTTTTTGTACCTTTGTCAAATATGTTCAGGGGCATATGTTCACGACATATTTCCGCTAAAATCTAAAAAAAAAAATTTCGGCGCGATTGCAATAGGTACTTTACATACTGCGTATGATAAAGTAAAAATAGTATATTACACTCGATTTATAAGACATCTTGGCTCATTCGTTCATGTAGGGCAAACAACTTATGCGCCAATTTGACGTCTTCTAGAACTGGTATAATAATATACTTACTTGTCATATAATTTGTTCATTGCGTACGTAATACGTATCTATGACTATATAATCCCTAGCATGATACACACTGATGATAATGATGACAGTAGCTTTGACAGTTCGTTTGAATAATGACTTCGTTATCAATAGTATCCCAGATCCTACCTGGGTGAGTCACTATTAATGGTAACGAATTGACGAATTATTCGGTAAACTTGCATATCTACAGCTTACAAACAGTTGCATATGATCTTTACGCAACTTCTCAAATTCTTTTCCGACAGACCATGCCACACCCATTAATCGAAACATTCCACAACGGAACAGCCTGCTGTAGCTGACTCACCATGATTGCATCTACAGGTAACACTTGTCGTATTGGTGGCTGCGCTCTCCCGGAGCACAAAGCGCTGAAAATTTTGAGTTGCGTTGTAAACATTATGAGAATTTTTTTTGGGGAATTGAAAAATGCCCACTAGGACTACATACAAAAAAACTTAAAATTTCAAGAAACTTAGAGAAAGAATCATTTTGTTCACCAAGTAGAAATCTCTTTGTAATTGTAGGTGTAGGGATGAATTCCCAAGCAGGATCGTGGAATAAAACACTGCGACGGATACTGTATTAATTTTTTATAATCTAACTGGCGTTTATACAACTAAACATACACCACTACATTACCATCTTGTAACACCCCCTTTACTTTAAAAAAATCCTTTATTTTAGCGTTCCGCTTATCCGTTTTTAGCAGAATGATATGGTGCTGTAAACTTTAAACTCATACCATGTGACTTCAAAAAGGTTTCAAATTCGTCTGACTTGAACTGTGTCCCGCAATAAGTAACAAAATAATCGGGTACACCAAATCTTGCAAATATTGATAAACAATTTTCAATAGCCTTTGCAGTTATATTCTTCATAACATAGATTTCGGGTCATTTAGAATATGAGTCAACAGAAATTATAAAATTGTTTCCCTGAAAAGGACCGGCGAAATCGCAATGCACTCTCTGAAATGGCTCAGTTAAAGGACTCCATGGATGATGTATTTTTAATGGATTATTTATAATTTTACAACAACATGAACAATTTAAAGTTACATCTGTTATTACAGTGACCACCAACAATAGCTTCGTGCTAGTATTTTCATTTCAGTTGCTCCAAAATGTAATTCTTTCAAAATGTATTTCCTAGGTGACTGAGCAACATACACTCTCAAACCACGCATTATGCATTCGGCTTGAAGTGAAAACTTATTTTGATCAATATTAAATCTATACTGTGGCAAGACCATTTTTCCCAATTTCAACCATCTAACAAATTTGTTACTTCAATGTCATCTTTTGTATGCTCTCTGAAGTCTTTTACAGAAACTGGTCGAATATTTATTTGATTGATATGTTAAATACGTCAGCTTGTTCGAAAATGCCATTAATGCTCTGAGATGCGAGCGTAATCTTGACATTGCATCAGCGTTAGAATTAGTATTTGTATTTTTGTACCTACTATCGTAGTTAAACGCTTGTAGATAGATTGCATAAATGTTGCATTCTAGTAGCTGAAAATATTGGTAAATTTTTATGTGGTTTAAAAATTTGAATCAATGCGGTACTAGTCTGTAATTAAGGTAAACTTACTACTGTATAAATATTGATAAAGTTTTTTAACACCAAAGATAATAGCGTAAGCTTCCCTATCTACTTGAGAATATAATTTTTGAGTATCCGATAAAGTCTGTGAAGCAAATTGGCGTCACTCCCATCCGGAAATGATGGGAGTCTACTCCTACTGAGCTGCTATCAGTAGCAAGTATTAAAAGATGTTTAGGATTGTAGTGTGGCAGAGCTTTATCAGAGCCAATCTCTCTTTTTACATTTAGGAAAGCATGCTCACAATTTTTGTCCCAATTCCACGACTCATCTTAATGTAACAATTTATTCAGGAGATACGTTACCGAACTAAGAATTTTCAGGGTGTTAGTCTCTTCCAGCTTGTTCAGTGGTCGGATGCAGTCTACGACAAACCCGGACTTTCTCTCGCATGGCAAGCTTTCAGCGCTGCTTGGCTATCGGTTACTATACTGCCGTCCAACGGTAAAACGCCGTATGTACATACACAAAATTGCTACAATTTTTCAGTTTCAATGCAAAAACCACGCACATTTTTTTCATTTTAAACAATTTACCTTAGCCTAGCATGTTACCTAACTATTTGTACGTAAAACAGGCTAATTTGTTTTAACTTTTAACGTCATATTTAAGAGAAAACGGGAAATATTTCAATCAATGTCATTTATGTACATACGGCACTTTACCATTGGAGGGCAGTATAAAGATTCTGTTGCGGTGTAAGGCCCTCCTTGTAAGTTTCATTGCGCGTACTGTGATATTTTGTAATATTTTGAATGACTTCAATCTTTTTAGGGGCTCATGTGTGCCGTGTTTTGTAATAATGTATCCACAATATTCGATTTGTTCTGCAAGAAATGTCGATTTTTCAAAATTAACTCGAACATTATATATATGAAATCTTTCTAAACTTGACGCAACATTTCAAGACGTAATTTATCGTTAGGTGCTGTAATTCTAACATCATCAAAAAATAATGCATTTCCCTCTATACCCTGTAAAATTATTTTACTGGTCTTCTGCCAAATAGCTAGAGCAGATGCCACTCCATACATCAAACGTCTAGGTCTTAATAGGCCTATTATAGTGTTTAAAGTAAGTAATTCTCTATCTTTAGGATGCAATTTGAGATATAAATAGGTTTGTGTAATGTCCAATTTTGAAAACTCTTCTCCCCCTGCCATATTCGCAAATAACTCGTCAACGCTTGGAAGTGGGTAGTCATCTACAACTAAATTTGGATTAAGCGTTGGTTAATAATGCCCACAAATACGAATTTGACCAGTGGACTCGATTACTGACACAATAGCACTAGCCCATTGACTTGCATTAACTGGCTCTAAAATGCCTTGTTTAATCAACGAGTCTAAAAGGCCGGCTACACGTACGTACGGCGTACAGGCATTGGAATACGATTTCTGAGCGTACAGGCCGATCTACGTCTGGCTGGTTGTCTAGTAAATATTGTACATTCATATTAGACAAAAAATGGACAATGAAGGGATATAATTTTAATACGGTTGCCTTTTTGGACCCGATGCGACTACGTTAGCAGTTTTTTTTTTGCATTTTATTGCAACACGGTCACGTAACTGAAATTTTAACCCTGTACAAAAACAATATTTATAAAATTTAAAAATGCTATTTACTTTTTCTTGTATACAGTAATTTGCAAACTACGAGCCACTATGGGAACATTTTTTTGCCAATTTAGCAAAAAAATCGCGGGTATAAATTTATGACCTCTCAAAAAGAAATGCACTCATGTTTTTGTTGGATGTTTACTATAAAACTATACTTATTGGCGGAATTAAATATAAATATACTTTTTCTACTTTGCCTTCGTTATGAACACATAACGAAACCGGTTTCGGTATACTCATGAAAACACTAGATCACAAACTTTTAGTAAGTTTTAGTTTTCCAAGATTGATGATATTGACGTCAAGTGTCAAATAAGGCTGACATCTCAAACGCTATTGGCTCGCGTCAATCGTATTTGTGAATTTTATAACAACTACCAACTGATGAATATGTAACTACTCTAGATTGTAAGATGACAACCGCAATTTTCAAAACTTATGTAAATTTAGGGTCACAAAGTAGAAAAAATAGTATATAACACTCGTTTTATAAGACGTATTGGCGCACTCGTTCCTTTTGGGCACTCCTCGCTACGCTTGTTGTGCCCAAATCAACTCGTGCGCCAATTTCTGTTTTATAAAACTTGCATTATAATATACTCTAACACTTTCCGTCTCGAAACTGTATTGGATTTATTTCCCTTCTTTTTTTTTTATTTGAATGTACCTACTAATAGAGTCAATCTGGAAGACGGAAGACCATCTGACCGTATATAAAATGTTGGACGTACGTACGTATTCAATACCAGTATTTTATCATCTATTTTATCGGCATTGTACATTCGCGGAAAATATATGTTTAAATTCGCCAGCCAGTCCGGTTTTCCCTTAAATCACTGGGCAAATTTGTATGCGGAATGAATGTTTCTTCTTAGTAGCCATTTTTTGACCACTCGATTCTCAACTAGTAAAGCCACGCTAGGAGTACCGTGCAAACTAATCGTGCGGGCAAGTTGCTGCCGTGAAGCCACCGTATGGTGTACCGTCTTACTTGCACAACCTATACCGTCCAGGCAAGTCGCAATCGTGTAGCCGGGGCCTTCTTTTAGGAAACACTGGTGTAAAACTGTCTTTCAATTGTAGATGCCCCTGAATGTCTTTGGTTTTGCCTGCAATATTTTGTAATACAGGTTTGTATTGTACCAGAATTTCGTGTAAACTTAAATTAGTATGTGTATATTTTGTAATGTTCACTGTGTTTATCTTTAATATATTACCCACATCTAAATTTAATTTACAATGCCACTCTCCCAAATAATGGAGCAGTACTTGAATATATAACATACAAATTTAACTGGTTCCCACTATCCAATGATGATTATTTTTGTTTAAAATTGAAGCATTTCACATATTCACCTGTGTGATACTAATTACTAATTATACTAATTTTAAAATGTTTAAATTTAAATAAGTAATCTGTGTAATCAGGATGTCACGAACGTCAAGATTGGTATTACCTCATACTTCTTTTGAAACAATTGTATCAGTTTCCCAAAACCCACGCGAGGGAAACAATTCGTTACTATTAAATACTAATATTGCCGATAATATTACTTTAAATTAGTTTACCTTCATTTTACAGGACGAAATACGGGAGAATTCTACAATAAGCGAACTGAATTTTGTCCCCTCGACTGAAGATGATGGAAAATCCATAACGTGCCGTGCGGAAAATCCAGATGTCAATGGTCTCTACGTGGAAACTTCATGGAAAATAGACGTTGTTTGTAAGTCTCTTTTGCCGGTTTGCACACCTTGCCTTTTGTATATTTCTGTAGGTACTGCGCTGCTCAGTTGAGAGAGGTTACGCGGTTATGATTCTGGTCTCCAGAAAAAATTAAATACCTCACTTTGTTTCGACAAAACTTTCTTTTTGTTTTTTTTTAAGTCAACATCCTATTAGTTTCGCTTCCAATCTGATAGTTTTTAACTCTTTTTTTTTTCTTACTGAAGGGTCGCCAAACTTGTGGGTATAAATTCAGTGTGCTAAGCAAGTCATTAAACAGCGTCATTAAGCCAGTGTGAATCGAAAGCATCTAACGTATACTGCGAAAATATGATAGACAGGGGGCATGTCTAGCCACGCCGTTGCGTGATGACAGTTCCAACCGGTATAATAAAAGCCAATAAATGTGTGCGTAGATGAGAAAAGGGACAAGTTGTCCGTTTCCAGTTACGCAGATAATCGCAAATAAAGTTAAACTGGTTCAAAATACACACTTGTTTTATTCGCTAATTAGTCTCATGTGTTTTTTATCAGATGTGGTAGTCTGAACCCCGTCTGCGGTTGGAAACGCATAAAAAATGCGTTTTTGTTTGGGACCACTTGTCGATATCACGCTTACGCACTTGCGCATTACCATATTTTACCTACTTCCCAGAGTCCAATCGAGTTGAAATTTTGCATATGGACAGATGCCTGGTTACAATGCCAGAGTCAACAAAAAAAAACTAGAAAGTTTGCCAAACTGTGCAAAATTTTGGACAATTTTGAAAATTTGTCAAATCGAGTTGAAATTTTGCATGTGGGCAGATTTCCGGTGACAATGCAGGAATCAATAAGAAAAATTTTAAACCTTTCCAAAACTTGCAAAAATTTTGAAAATTTGTCGAATCGTTACCGATGTTAGACTATTTTGTAGCCCACCGGCCCATGGCACTATTGATTAAAAAACCTATAAAACCTAAACGGAATAATGAAATATTAAATTCTAATAAAAATCTTAAAACTAATATCGAAATTGTTACAAAAATGTTGGAGGCGGCGTAACTTGCAAATATGCGCTAAGTTATTAACATTTAAACTTTGCAAAAGTTTGAAGCGTCATAGCGCAAAAGTGTACTTTTTACATCAGCAACTTAATTATTGTCTTTTTTCAATTTCCCTTTATGGTAATAGATTTAAAATGTTGGAGCACCTTTGCGATAACTTATGCTATCCGAACACTTATAACTCAATTTCGGACAACTGGTCCCTTTTCATATCCACGCACACAAATATATATTTTTTCCAAATCGATTTGGTTTTACACTAGTTAGATCATACCTATGTATATGCTAAATACAATTAATGGTAATATTATTTTTTACTAAAAAAATGAAAAATCCACAATAAAGTAATATTTATTAATGTATAAACTGTTCTAGATATTTGTCGTTGGATAAAGTACAGTTACAGTTTTTCCTTTAAACACGACTCCGTGACTCCGATCAACTGTATTTCTAAACATTTATTTCATACTAATGACTGTTAGTTGATTGTAGTTTTATAGATAGTTTAGTTAAAGAATAAAAATTATAATGAAATACTATTTAATGCATAATGTGCTAAACCACATTATGCGATCCTACAAGTTTAACCACGGACTTCTCAGTAACGGCAGATGCTATCAAAAATCAATAGGTATAATTTTTTATAGGCTATGATGAACTAAACTAACAAAAAAATGTATAAAATTTTATAAAAATCTAACCTAAAATATTTTATGAGACTATGGGCAACCACCGTTTTACCTTATTCCACGATACTGGGTATACTGTCCAGATAATATATCTATATGCATCTTGCATATTGGTAGTGAGTGACCGTGACACCTGACGTGCCATTCTAATCTTAATATTTTAAATAAAAAAGGCACTTCATCAGAAATTACCTTGAGCATTTAGGAATTAGGATGCAACTAGTACGTTATGGATTATAATTTTGCAAAGAACTCGAACATGTACATGCATGTGTGCAAAAAATCCAAGGTGATTAGCACACGGGAAAAAGCTTAAACATGTATTTGATGATTAGAATCGGATCTCCGGTAGACTCAGGTCGAAGTTAATAGACAGGTAGACTTTAAAATATACATATCGTTCCAATTGAAAAAGTTGATAGTTTGATATAGCAAACAAAACAAATAGCTAAACATAGGATTGCAGTAGGTTAAATAAGACATATATATTTAAACTTTTTTTAGAATAATAGTTCGGTCACTATGATTAGAAAACAATTCAAAAAGTTACTCCATACCTGGTGACCCATGCAATAGTTGCGCCCGTAATAGACAAACAATGCCATTTTAGGGATACTCTAGAGCTAGAGGTTAGTATTACTTCCGTCTTTTTGCGAAAGTGGCGTCATCGAAATATTAAGGGGGGATTCCGGTTTTCGGATTCGATTTTTTTCTATGTGTTATTTTATTATTTAAGGTCTTAAGAATGTGTGTTCGAAGTTTCAAGGCAATAGTTGCAAAATTAGCCAAGTTATAAGCAATTAACCGACGGCGTGCAGGTGCCAAAAATAGGGACCGCGCGGATCGGTCGGATCGCGCGCTTCTGGAAATTCACAATCATGAAAGAAAAGCATTTGCTAGTACGTCTGCCGATATATTGTCGACAGCCGAAGACGAAGAAATTATAGTGCATGGGTTTGGAGACGGGGCATACCCCGTCTCCAAACCCACGGAAGAAGACTGATTACACTTCCGTTGTTTGGGATCACAATACCTACTTATGAAGAAATATACTAACAAAGTGGTTGAGTTTGCCGCGAAATTTTCCTATTTTCATGCCTGTGAATTTTGGGAATCAGAAACTGGCAACACGACTATTGTATCGAAGAACATTCAGACAACTGCACTGCGAACATGATGAGTCAGCGGGAAAAATAGTGGATTCTACCAAAGACATATTCCGCGGGGCTGTGGGTTGGAGCACTGGGTCCGATGCGGCTTGTACGTTGAAAAGAATAGACAACTTTCTATATTTTACCAATCAGAAGACATCCAGACTGTTTATAATAGGTACAATGCTGTATAGACCAAATTCTATCATAAGATCTGAACGAATGAAAATTTCCAGCATTTGTACTACTGCCCTGCGGGATCACAGTGTTGATACAAATTCGAAAAACCGAAGCCGAGAAAACTCTAGATGAACTCAATAACACTTGATAAAAATGTCGATAATGCCACCAAGCCGATTTACAACAACTCGTCGTCGAGAGAGTTGCTAGAACGGTGTTCGGGGTGGAGAAACACAAAACAACAACCTACTCAATGCTACTGTCTGGCGCATCGCACCTAAACATCTTTACCGTGGCTCAAAACCTTTCAAAATTGCGGCTTATGCAGCAGCAGGAATTTATAAAAAAGGCTTTTCTGCCGTCCTTAAAACTATGACAACAATAGGAATCGTTATTGGCATGGAAACGTAGATATTTGCAAATGTGCGCGAAAAACAGCGTCTTTTGAGGTCATCGAGACGTGTCGAGCCTGCAAAATAAGGTTAAACAAGACGTAGAAATGAGCAATCATGTCAAAATATATTCTTCGAAATGGAGGAAGGAATAAAGTATGGCCCTGGTATAACATATTAGCAGAAACATACTGTAAGTACTCGAAGTCACGTTATAGACTGTACTTGAAAGTTTAAGCGTGTTTTTCTCGAAACCGTTTTTTCGCGAACGGTTGGTATTTCAAAAAGTATTGGACCGATTGACTTCAAATTTTAACTGGGTGTGTTAAGTGGCCATTCCTTTATCGTTTGATGAACCAGAAATGCAATATGTTATATACTTTTATTTTCATAGAGAAAACATTGTCAATTTTTCTGAGTAAATATTATTTTGACTTTGACAAGTCACCATTTCCTCAAATATAAATATTTTTATTTTCTGGTTCATCAAACGATAACTACTTATGTATAAAGTAGGCCGGTATTCGCTATTTTTATTTCAGATTACCTGGAGCGGCCCAATCATGCCAACCAGTGACCGCGGATCTTCGCGCAGTGTCATGATCGCGGGTGGCTAGTGAGCGTGATTCATAATATTTCTTTAATATTATTTTTTTGTAGATACCTGAAAAGCTAATAAATATTTGTACCAAATTTGGAATCGATGTATTGCATAGTCTCGCCAATAAAAAAATCTAAAAAAAGCGGTAATTTTAGAGGTAAAAACCGGAATCCCCCCTTAAATGCCCTATTTTCAATCCGGATGATATTGTGAACACAAAACAAAGCGATCGTCAATTTCTATTACCAAGTCAACGAAAAAATAATGTTATTGTTTATTAATCTATGTAGTGGCTATAAATTGGTAAAAGTATTCGAAAATTGTCATTGTTAAACACTAGTTAAATTGATTTTGGCCGATATTGTATTACTTGCGCTCTCTAGCGTGATATAATTGGCTTTTAGTCAATGAGTAATTTAGTAATTTCCCGTGTACTCCTTGGGTATACCTTGATTATTCGATAGAACACATTTTTACGATTACAATAACAACAAATATACGTGGAAATATCGTTCAACGCAGGGAAATAGAAAAAATATTGGGTTAACCGACGCACGAGGATCAACCGACACAATTATTATTCTTTTGTGATAGTTCGTAATCTTTATTTGGCAAATCTCGTATTGACGACTTAGATCACAGAATGTAGCATTTTGCTGTTATCTTTAACAAGGGTCTATTTGTTCCAGACCCTCCGATAGTGTCTTTGCAACTCGGAAGTACGCTCAACGCCGACGACATTAAGGAAGGAGACGACGTTTACTTCGAGTGCCACGTCCGGGCTAACCCGCAATGGAGAAAGTTAACATGGCTACATGACGTGAGTTCATAATCAATTTGTTAACCCCATCATTGACACTACATTGGGTTTTAATTTTTATATTAAGTTTTTAGGTGAGAAAAATTGAATTAACCTTGTTTTCATACCGTGTGTTCATTTTAAAAGTATCCACCCTTAATAACTCTTGGCCTGATGCAATTATTGCTTTGAGTGAAAACACATCGATTTAGATATTGAGAGGGAAGTTCAAAAATGGTACCTAGAGAATTTTAGGTTTCATCCCTTCACCCCCAGCCACCCCACTTTGAAATTTCAAATGGCACCCCCTATCTTGTGATACATCATTTGAAAGGGCACAAAATTCTCTACTCAACCATGATAAAAAAATGAAATCAATCGATTGGTTCTTAAGATAGACTACGCAGAAGATGGAAGGTATGAAATAACTCAACCTTTAATAACTCATGACCTGATGCTATTATTGCTTAGAGTGGAAACACGTTGATTTAGATATCGAGGGAAAGTTAAAAAATTGTACCTAGAGAATTTTAGGTTTCATCCCTTCACCCCCCAGCCACCCCACTTCGAAATTTCAAATAGCACCCCCTACCTTGTGATATATCATTTCAAAAGGCATAAAATTCTCTACTCAACCATGATAAAAAAAATTAAATCGATCGATTGGTTCGTAAGATAGACTACCCAGAAGATAGAAGGTATAAAATCTATTATTATTGGCGTAACATTGCGGATTGGATACACTGTTGAATTAAATTACAGTCATAAGAAATTAAAATTAAAATACATAGTAAAATAAGAAATAAGGATTATTTTATGGTATGTTCGAAATGGCCACCATTATTTGCTAAACAAAAATAAATTCTGCTTTCGAACTCTTCACGAACGCTAATAATGGTGGCCATTATTCTAGTGTATCTTAAGGACCAATTGATCGATTTTTTTTCTCATGGTTGAGTAGAAAATTTATGCCCTTTCAAATGATGTATCACAAGATATAGGGGACCGTTTGAAACGTCGAAGTGGGGTGATTGGGGGGCGAAGGGATGAAACCTAAAATTCTCTAGGTACCAGTTTTGAACTTCCCCCTCGATATCTTAATCAAAGTGTTTCCACTCAAAGCAATAATCGCATCAGGTGAAGAGTTATTAAGGGTTGAGTTATTTCATACCTTCCATCTTCTGTGTAGTCTATCTTAAGAACCAATCGATCGATTTCATTTTTTTATCTTGGTTGAGTAGAGAATTTTGGGCCCTTTCAAATGATGTATCACAAGGTAGGGGGTACCATTTGAAATTTCAAAGTGGGATGGCTGGGGGTGAAGGGATGAAACCTAAAATTCTCTAGGTACCATTTTTGAACTTCCCCCTCGTTATCTAAATCGATGTGTTTCTACTCAAAGCAGAAATCGCATCGGGTCAAGAGTTATTAAGGGTGGATACTTTTGAAATAAACAACTATATAATAGATACCTTAGAAACGAATACCCACGTTTTATTTGTGTCAGAATATGCTGCGACAAAATATGCTACAAACCATCATATGCAATACATTCGTATACTATGTGTATTACCTACCCCGCAATTAATATTATTATTTAAAAGACAAATCAGTTTTAAATAAATGACCTACATATTAGAGCCACCAGTTAAATTAAACCATCCGAGAATTTGGACAACACAGACAAACACATTGCTATCAGTCCTCTGTATGTACAGTCTAGCCTGCTTCTTAATTATACAGGGTCTCCCACGACGAGCTCCCATTAGAAGTATATGGAGAACCAAATGAAATGAGGGACTGAAAATTTGTGGACTTATGTTCTTGAGCACAATCGTCTCAACCAAAATATTTTGAGTTTTCGGTTACTTCCGGTTACACCGGAAGTGAATTTTATGTTACATTCCCTGTACCTAACATGTGTCATTTTTGGGATATTAATTTTTTTCGGTATAAAATGACAGCTGCACGGTTACATTCATATACATATAAATTATCCCCTATGACCGTCGGAAAAAAGTTGTCTGGCAAAATTGTGTGAAGGTAACATATTATCGACACATCGGTAGAATTCTTCTAATAGTTATACAGGTTGTTCAAATTATAAGATCAAATGTGAATTCGAGAAATGCAGTAAAAGTCGATTTTTTCAAATGGCAACCCTAACTTATGAATACATTTCTCAATACAATGGAAAATTTTGAATCAACTTTGTGTACAATGTCCTATACCCGAAATGTACTTGTATCTACTGAAATTGATTGTTAAACATCACAGTAGAAACAGCAAACATTGCCAAATCTAGATTGCGTTTGATAACAACTGAACATTTGGTGAAACAGCACGTTATTAAACAAGCCGTTTTAGGTAATTTTTCATTATAATTAATTTAGTATTTACAAAATTATAAGCGTACAATATTAAAAATAAAATAAAATCGTAAAGTATTAAAAAACTGCTTAATTTTATTTCAGTAACTGGTCAAAAACGTTGCCGTTTTCCACTAAACATGCTTCAATTCTTTTTAACATATTATTGTTGGTGGCGCCCCTGATAGAATTAGCACATAACCCATTGAAAGCAGCTCGGACTCTATCTTTCATGTTCTCCTTATCAGTACTCTTACCCAATAGGGTCCTCAATAATTCGGTGGTTTCAAATGGACGGTGCTCCAGCGCACGCAACTGTTGCAGTAAGAGGCTTGCGTAACGAGATGTTCGACGATCGATGGATTACGCTTAATGGGCAACCACGTTTCCCCGACTTGACGCCAATGGATTTTTTCATTTGTGGATCTATTAACGTATTTTATGAGGACCCAATAATTGATAAAGAGAACATGAAAGTAGGAGTCGGAGCTGCTTTCAATGGGTTATGTGATAGCTCAATCAAGGACGCCACCGACAATAACGTGTTAAAATGAATTGAAGCATGTTTAGGAGCAAACGGCAACGTTTTTGAACGTTACTGACATAGAAGTAAGCAGTTTTTTTTATTTACTGACCGATATTGTTTTATTTTTAATATTGTGTTTTATTGTGGGCTTATAGTTTTATAAATACAAAATTAATTATAATGAAAAATGACCTAAAAAAACTTGTTTAATAATGTTGTTTATTCCCAATTGTCCAGTTGTTTTAACACGCAATCTAGATTTGGCAATGTTTTCAATTTCTACTGTGATATTTAAAAATCGATTTCAGTAAGTGCAAGTACATTTTAGGTATAGGATATCTAAAATTTTCCATATAATTGAGAAATGTATTCATATGTTAGGGTTGCCATTAAAAAAATCGTCTTGTAGTACTTTTCTCGAATTCAACTTTGATCTTATAATTTGAACACACTGTATAACTTTTAGAAGAACTCTACAGATGTGTCGATAATATGTTCCCTTCACAATAATTTTGTCGGACAACTTTTTTCTAGCGGTCACAAGGGATAGTTTATAAATAATTGAAAGCAACCGTGCAGCTGTCATGTTTTTAATGGAAAAATTGAATATCACAAAAATGACGCATGTTAGGTATAGGCAATGTAACATAAAATTGATCTAAAATTTAACGAAGATTTCAAAAATGATATAAAATATAGGGTATTCTATTTGAAATATAAAAGTTGACATCATTTCCGGTGTAACCGGAAGTAACAGCAAACTCAAAATATTTTAGTTGAGACGATCGTGTTCAACAATATAAGTCGACAAATTTTTAATCTCTCATTTCATTTGGTTCACCATATAGGTACATCTAATGGCAGCTCGTCGTGGGAGACCCTGTATAGATTTTTTTGTAAATTTGTATGGGCACACTAGTTGTGTTACACACACACAAAATAATTTGTATAAATTTTTTTGTGGTCAGGTACCACTAACTTCGGCGCAGATACGCGCAAGTTGTGCAACGGTACGGTACGGTGGCGCTAACGTGGCGCTAGAGTGACGCTAGGGTTGTCGATATCTCCGCGCTCACAAAGTTTAATCCGAGCTCACCTAAACTCTGCGCTGGCGCGCTCGGTGCGCTAGACACGGCACTATTTGTGTCTAAAGTCACGTCTACGGTTTCCGTCAGTTTTGAGGATATCGTATAAATTATAGTCCATTTCAGTGCAATGGAATGTACGTTTTATTGAATTCTTTATAGCAATAAATTCAAGAAAAACCTACTTTGTTCTACGCATGTTTGCGATAAAACTGTAATGGATATAGCCATGTAAGTAGAATATGTGTTAAATGAGTTTGTTGTGCTTTTACTAAGTAAACATATATACATATATATTTATTTATAGCAGGACAAGCTTAAACTCATCGGGGCATTATGTTGTTATAATCTACAACCAAGAAACCAATATTCCAACAGAACCTTGCTTGTTGGTAGCATAGAATATGTAAGATTGTACAAGAGTCAAGCTTTGCATCAATGGGGGTTCAATTACATGCTTCCAAGCCTTGAGTTATGTTTATTTTTATAACGAGCACTGAACCGTGTTTATGTTCGGACACATGGCGACTGACAGGGTGAACATGTATACCTCGTCAGAGCTAGTTTCTTTTCCAAGGCGTGTATGCGAACAGCAATCGAAGGATTACTAGTGGGAAATTTGAAAATCTAAATATGAAAATATAAATGGAAAATGGCAATGTTATTATCCGACTTGAAATTCATATTGTTTGGAGTGTTGTTAATTTCAACCATTTCCAAAAACTCCCTATTTTTTCGGTTTTGTACCGTCCGGCTGACCTCCACCCCATCAAAATCTGGTTCATGATTATTGCTAATCATGTGTGTGGCAAGAGCGCAAAAGACAGTGCGCAAAAGATAGATGAGGATTGAATACAACCGGATTGCACCATTGTGGACTCTCATCATATATGTATGCGATCGATTTTCGATTACATTGGAGCTCCTGATTATAAAGTTACCGTCAAATTGTATCGCCTACTTTCCCCTTTACCCCCTTTCTACTATTTTACATAGTAAAATGATGATAACTCTGAGAAAGTAAGATTACTTAAGCAGAAAAACATTGGCTTGGATTTGTATTCATCGCAGATAAATAGGAAACGTCCACTCACTTGTAATTCACATATGCATGTTTCCCCATTATTTTAGATTGTCACTTAAATTTGTCTCGACATTAGATAAAGCCATAAAATTGCTAAGTTCATAAAAAAGTCTACTGCTGAAGCAACAAAACCGAATAAGTTATATGCGAAACAAAAACTCCAAACGTTGCTGTAGAAACAATAACAGTCCGAGAGCTAGCAACAAAATCGGATATCTAGCCATAAGTACGGTTACCAAGAGTTTTTATATAACACTAAAACAGTGTCAGGATTGGTTCAGTATGAAACCAATATAAAAATGATCATGTTTAACATGGTTGACTTTTAACCGTCTAGAATGAATGTGAAATTTTCTATTCAGGTTTTGTCACAACACCAATATTCTTCCTTTAAAATCACTTTTCGAAAGTTCTCTCAATCACAACGGACGAAATTAATCACAATTTCAATTAAACAGAGAGCCAGGAGAATCCATTAGAATAATTCAGTTCCGGCGGCATTAATGGTCCATTTCAATTTCATATCCCTATTTTTAAATCTATCCCGCTTACGGCTTCCACTCTTTCCCGGCCCCGCAAACCCGCCTTTTGTGGGAGAATGATGCCTGCGACAACGCCTAGTATCCCCGTTAACTGCGAGCGGTCCAGATTCCGATTCACGTCGCAGCAAAAAAATTAATAGTCCATTATTCTTCAACGGAATCAAATAAAAATCATTAGGGGCCACACGCAGCAAGAGCGGGAACAAATCGGTTCTCCGTTCTGCCACCCCCATTATCGGGTTTTCGGTTTGAAATAGGTACTAGTCCGCCACGCGGCGTTGGCGGCAGTGAATTGATAAAGGAGAGATGAGAAACTTAATGAGGTATGAACAAACAGAAGGAGCGAATGGTGTAGAAAGATGACGCGTCGGCGGCAGATTTACACCCTCTTATATTCTGGGAAATATCCCGAAACAGCTGGTAATGTTATGCTGTCACGTCTACAAGTAACTATAATTCTCAGAAGAGATTAATGTTAAATAACTAATTGTGATTATTTGAGATTTAAAAAATAAGTGTGCAAAATTTATAATCAATTTGGCGGCTGAGCATCTGTTAATAAAACCAATAAAGCACATAGGTACGATATTGCGATGATAGTTTTTTACCTTCCGAAACAGTTTCACCTGGAAGATCTTTCGCTTTCTTGCCTATATTATGGGGGCTAGATATCTTTGCCTTGTGCATAGTAGGCCTCTCCTCTTCTAAATTCCGTCTGTTCACATCGCCAACATGTCTACCTTGCCAGCAATAGTTCGGGAGTCCATCGGATCGGCCCGACCACTATCTGTGCGACTATTATGGCCACCAGTACCTGCGTCTTACCCTATCCGACTGTGTAAAATTTTTACTCGTATGAAAGGAGATAGCGAGAAGGTTTTTGATTGCTATGCGCAGACGAGCTGATTCAATTTGACCGCAAATTTTAAACAACACTGTTGCGGCTAATTTACGGCATCACGCACGCGCACGTTGTTATTGTGGAAAGAAATAGAATAGAGTATCCTCCATCCCGTACTAATGCTGAACAACCTCTTTGTCTAAAAATTAGGCCAGCCGGCAGACCTCACGAGGCTGTGCCGTAAAACTATCTTGTTTCAAGTCCAACCAATTCCAGGTTTCTGGTTTACCTAGTCAGCAACGGCGACCAAGGCAGTAATAGATGTGAGGGAGGGATACCAGGCATCTGGTGCTCGCAGGCGACTCATCAAACAGGGCTTTCGGAAGTTGTGCCATCATGAGGACTTAACAAGCTGATATCTAGTATATCCGAATAGGGATTAAGGCAACTGCGGATAGACGCACTTGCCCTCATGACGTCTATACCCTTCTCGATGTGGTGTTACCTTATCCCACGTATGTAGTATCCCACGTATGTGGGTAATGAGAAGCCGCTGAGAGAGATGACATGTGGTAGAGTTCTCAGCTTACGCGTGCTCGACGGTGCACCCATCCTCCGATGAAAGGGTAATCTTTCTAATCTCGACGTATACCGCGTTAGTGTTCCGGGCGGTGACTTGTCGATACGTGGATTCCGGAAGGTTTCCGACACGAGTACTTGGAGAAATTCAAGGTGGGATGCACTAACTCTTCGGTGTACGCCCCTAGAACCACCGGGGGCTACCGTATACCATGGTTCCTAGCTGTGGGTCAGAGTACTGTTATACCGACACGACGGAGCAGCCATTACATGACAGCCTTGTACCGACGCGAACGCATCGAAAACGCAATTTATATTCGCCATTGATTAGAACGCACAGATATCGACGAAAAGCAGAAGCATCGAAAGCAGGAAAATTAGTGGATTGTATTGGATTGAAAGTACACACCCGGCGTATCAACTGGACCACAGTATTTTCCGAAATTACTTTACAGCATTGTGTTCAACAGCAGATAATGCATTATAACCTAGCCTTTAAAAAACTCAATTGCAATGTAAGTTTGTACAATATCTAAATTGTTTATATTTATTATTGACTTGTCCGATTGTAACGTTTCCCTTTTATTTTAATGGATTACAATTTTCGTTTTAATTAAAAACTTCATCAGGAACTAGCTGCATTAAACAAAACAAACGCTTCAGCACACACAGAAACCGTGACAAACCGTGACAACAAGCAGACAAAAAAAAATATAAATACTTTCAATTAATTCTCTGCTTACAATTAGAGTCGTGAAAAAACTGCTAAAAGAAATCAGCGTCATTGGAGGCAACAAGCCAACGCATCCCAGCTAATTAACATCACTATATAAAAGAAAGTGTGAAAGAAACAACAGGTTATGATATATATTTTTTTTACTTGTTTATTTTACGTCGGTCTACTTCCGCAACTTAGGCCAATCACCGACGCTGAGGGCAGACTACACACACCCAGGAATTTTGTCCTACTGAAGGAATTCCAACCTCCAGTAAGAGTTCTTTAACGTGCACGTCGCATCATGACAGCACACGGGACCATTGGCCACCGATAGAACATACAACCGCATCGTATAAGTGTGTGTGTGAGATTTTGCCTCTATTACGAGTGAAAAAGTGAGAAATATTTGTTGATTCTTATACCAGAACAGAGAGCAATCTATCATAAATCCAACCAGATTAACACAAAAGAAGATAAACAATTAATTAAAACGATATAGACAAAGATCGCCACCCGTTCCAACATTAAAAGTAAGTAGAACCCGTTATCGAGTTTTTAAATATCCACTCAAAACCAGTCAAACCGAAGACCTAAAGTGTACGAGAAACGTATGGTACAGTTATTTAAACAAAAATACATATACACCCTTTAATCCTTTAATTTGTCAGCTAACCTACCCCGGCCTTCTTGTGTGTATGAAGTTAGACACCCCGATAGGCCAGGCGGTGTGAAGAGTGACCATTGTGTATTATACCTCTCCTTTGTTGTCTTTACCAATACCCCAATAATGAAGAAGAAGAAACCTCAGACGAGAAGTCATACAGCAGAAAATTCAAGTGACAGCGAGACGGAGACCAGTCACATCGAAAAACTGACAACCAAAATCGAAGAACTGCAGCGAACCATCAACTTCATGTCTACCCAGCTAGAAGAAATTCGTAAAGAAAATAAGGACATAAAAAAATCACTTAAAGAAGCAGGCAAAGAGCGGGCTTCGATGAATGAAAGAATCACGATACTTGAGAAGGCGGTGGATAGAGACGAAAGAGAAAAAATTAAAAACAACATCGTAATTACTGGCATTGAGAGACAAGACAACGAAACAGAGAAAAATTGGAGGAGATTGTGAGTAGCATAACAAAAAACCTTAATATAAAAATTGAAAAAACAGACGTAATAAAATGTCAAAGAAGGGAAGGAAAGAACGAATGTCCCCCCATAATCCTACAGTTATCCAGCAAAGACAACAAACAAAAAATCCTTGAAGCAAGAAAGACTATTGGATCGATAAAAACTAGAGAATGCGGACTGAAAGGAAATAACAATGAGATATATATATATATATATATATATATATATATATATATATATATATATATATATATATATATATATATATATAGTAAGGTAAGTATGGTTGGGTATTCGATCACAAATAATACAGCTAACTCTTCACTTTTATGCTATATTTCGGAACGAATTTGTTCCTTCTTCAGGCAAATCTATAAGTAAGAAATGCAACAATACAGTCAACACTTATAAAAATCGTACAAACTAAAAACTACTTACAAGTATGAGTTACATGAGACTAACTACATTGAGAAACGCCGACATCATCCTCCAATCAACACTCACACAAGAGTTTGGCATTAAAACACTTTAAAATATACAATCAATTGACAAAATTCGACGGACACGTTTCACTTGGACAGGACATGTTTACATTGCAAAATATAGGTGACAGGCGTGCGCATACATATAACCGATCGCGCCAATACTCAGAAAACCAAAGAATTGCTAGTGCTATCAGTGTTACCGTTGGATCTATCATTATCAATAGCCATTATGTAAGAATAAATGCTGCTCAGACCCTCAACATCACTCCTAAAGTTGACAGTGTTGTTATTAGAATTAATGCTATACATTTCCAAAAACCGTCTATTGTTATGGTCTTGATCGTAGTCTATAATTTCAACGTCATCAAAATTGAAATTATGGTCGTTGTTGATGGAATGTGAAGTAAGAGCACATCTTGTTTTACCAGTGCGAATGTCACTTTTATGTAAAGATAATCGATTTTTAATCCATTGGGAAGTGACTCCAATGTAAGTACCGTCACAATGATTGCAATCAATCTTGTAGATGACGTTTGATCTAAACAACACATCATCTCGATCCTTAATTCTAGAGAACAATTTCTTGATTTTATTCGGGTAATGATAGACTAGTTTAACGTCTTCTGGTAGGAAGGGGTTTATTATGGCTTTTAGTTTTTCCGATAAACCAGGTATCATGGCTATTTTTTTAAATTTAGTGACGGCAGGGTTTGGTAGATCAAACACACTGTGACTAGGTCTGTCAGTGTAAGTGGAAAACAGTATCTTATTTAACAGTTTGTTTGGAAAACCATTTTTAAGGAATGCTGTTTTTAATTTCTTTAGTGCCAAACATTGATACGTGTCACTGCATATCTTAAGGATTCTATTCTTCATGCCTACAACTGTATTAATTTTGTGACTGAAACTGTGTTTTGAAAAGAAGTTAATGTATCGTCCAGAATAGGTGGGTTTTGTATACCAGTCAGTCACCAATTTTCCGTCTTCAGCACGAATAAGTTTACAGTCGAGAAATGAAATACTATTATTCTCCTCCAGTTGAATGGTAAACTGTATATGATTGTTGAAATCATTAAAATTAGTCAAGATATTATCTACTCTTTCATGAGGGACACATGATTAAATCATCTACAAACTTGTACACAAATTGAAGGGGAAAATCAAGTTGGGGTATTACACCATTCAGAACAAGTTTAGTTTGTACGATTTTTATAAGTGTTGACTGTATTGTTGCATTTCTTACTTATAGATTTGCCTGAAGAAGGAACAAATTCGTTCCGAAATATAGCATAAAAGTGAAGAGTTAGCTGTATTATTTGTGATCGAATACCCAACCATACTTACCTTACTGCACAAGTTATCGATCGAATAATTATTTTATATTTATTATATATATATATATATATTCATTGTTATTTCCTTTCAGTCCGCATTCTCTAGTTATATATATATATATATATATATATATATATATATATATATATATATATATATATATATATATATAAACGAACAACTAACAACTCAAAACGCAGCACTGTTTTATCATGCACGACAAACTAAGAAGGAAAAAAACTTTAAATATGTTTGGTCAAGAGACGGAACATATACCTTAGAAAAACAGATACAACAAAAAAATCAAAATAAAAAATATGTTACAACTAGAACTACTCCAATAAATCTAAAAACTACTAAAATATCGATACACATACACAACTAATATCTGAAATGAACACATACGCGCACAATATAATACTGCATAATGTACGCAGTATAAGAAACAAATTCGCGGAAATTGAAGTAATGTCAAAGATCTATAAACCCGATATTATAGCAATAACCGAAACTTGGCTATTTCAAAACGAAGAAAACCTATATACGATGAATAACTATAATACTGAATTCCTTTCAAGAGCAACACGAGGTGGAGGACTGGCACTGTATATTCGAAAAGGAATCAACTATAAAGTACTTACCAAGCAAAATCTACAAGAAATAGAAGTAATTAAGATCAATTTACTACAGCAAAATATAGCCATAACACTGCTGTACAAACCCCCACAAATCCACTACAGCATTGTAAAGAAGATCTTGGAAAACGACATACTCAACAGAAGAAAACTACATATTATACTGGGAGACTTCAACATAAATATTTTAGACAAGAACGAAACAACCCGTTCCCCCTCCTCAAAATGATGCTGGACGGCAGCACGATCGTGTTTTTTTTCTGCGAATTTTGTTCGTGCTCCATGTTTTTAGTAATATCAGGTTTTAGCAAATCAAACCTTGAACGAAGATGATGCCCAAACATTAATTGACTCGGTGTTCTGTTAGTTGACCTCCTAATAGTATTTCTATAAGAAAAGAGGAAATTGTTCAGTCTATGAGCTTGGTCCAAAGTTTGGTCACTTGAACGCATTCTTTCCTTGAAAGTTCTCACTGCGCGCTCCGCAAGGCCGTTTGATTTCGGATGATATGGAGTTACTTTAATATGGGTAATGCCATTTTCACTGCAGAAATGTTTGAAGGTATGCGAAGTAAGTTGTGGTCCATTATCCGTTACGATGAATCTTGGTAACCCGAAACGGGCGAATATATCACGTAAGGTATTTATAGTTGTGCTTGATGTTATGTTCCTCAATGGTACTATCTCAAGCCACCGGGTATAAGCATCAATAAGCACCAACCACATTTTTCCCTCGAAAGGGCCGGCAAAATCTAAATTAATGCGAGACCAAGGCTCTGATGATATGCCCCATGGGTGCAAAGGTGCACTGTGGTTATTTTGTCTGGCCAGCATGTTGTTACGTATCGGATGATCTTAGAAAGAGTCTTGCTTTTCTGCGTTTCTTCTTTTAATTGATGCTTTCCCACAGAAAGTTTTCCTACCCTCAGATGCAGCAGTTGTGCATGGTGTGGTATTCCTGGCTGATTTGTGACGGTTGTCAAAGGAAGTCTAGACAAAGAATCAGCAGGGCAGTTTTCTTTTCCAGGATGATATTTGATGTCAAAATTATAACTGTTGAGTGTCATGGCCCATCGTAGTAACCGGTTACTTGCAATTTTAGGAGTTTGTCGGTTCTCTCCGAAAATGCGTTCTAAAGGTTTGTGGTCGGTGTTAAGGGTAAACCTTCTACCATATAGGTACTGGTGGAATTTTGTAATTGCGTAAACCAGACCTAATGCTTCCTTATCAATCGTAGAGTACCGCGTCTCCACGTCGTTTAAAGAACGTGATGCAAAAGCAATTGGTCTTAATGTTCCATCGGGGAATTTGTGAGACAATACCGCTCCAACGCCCGCATTACTGACGTCACTAGATACTACTAGAGGCTTATCAGGATCGTAGTGGACTAAAGTATCGTTTGATGTTAAACTGACGTTCAACTTATTAAATAGCCGTGTGTCATCTTCGGTCCATCCCCATGTTGTATTTTTCTTTAAGTGACGATGTAGGGGAACGCATTTCACGTGAAGATTTTCAATAAATCTTCCATAGTAAGTTATTGTGCCGAGAAAAGATCGCAGTTGTGTTGTGTTCTCGGGCACTGGCATTTGCTGTATGGCTTCAATGTGGTCTTCTGTTGGATGTAAACCCTTTTCGTCAATTCTGTGGCCTAAGTAAGTGACACTATTCCTGAGCCAGTCGCATTTTGTTACCTGGGTTTTAATTCCAGAAAACTGCAGACGACGTAGTACTTCCTTCAATCTTTGGGAGTGCATATGTAGATTTGGGGCCGCAATCAATATGTCATCCAGATAACAAACTACACCGTCTATGCCCGCCAGTATCTGGTCCATTGTGCGCTGGAACAATGATGGTGCAAAACTGATACCAAATGGTAACCGTGTGTAGGCAAAGTAACCTTTGTGAGTGGCAATGACTAAATATTTTCGGGAATCCGAATGAACTTTCATTTGCAGATAGGCATCTTTGAGATCTATTTTTGAAAAATATTTTCCCCCAGACAGTCGAGCCGTAATGTCTTCAAACCTCGGTAAAGGATAGTCATCAATTTGGACATATTTATTTATGGTCACTTTAAAATCGGCGCAAATTCTAATTTTTCCGTTTGATTTCATAGCAACGACAATAGGCGAGGCCCATGAAATTGGATTAATCGTTGCGTTTACAGGCTCTAAAACACCTTCTCGGACTAATCTATCCAATTCAGCAGCGACTTGGTCCTGTAATGCTAAAGGCACGCTTCTTGGGCGGAATCTTTTTGGTACGACGTTATCTGAGATGTGAATTTTTGCATAATGACCCTTAATAGTACCTAAGGAGTCTTCAAAAAGTTCTGGAAATTTCGCAATACTTCGTCGACTAACTTTTTGTTTGTTCTATCTTCTCCCCATTTTTATTTTGACCAGTAATGTCGATCTGGTTTATATTCATTTCACACACTTTCGCACCAGGTGGCAGAGGTAAATCAAAAGCTAAACACCAATCTAACCCAAAAAGTGATATGTCGTCATCTTCTGTTACATATATTGGCAAAGTCATTTGCTTTCTAAATGCTTTAACTTGTACTAATGATTTCCCCAATGTCTTCAATGGTTTATCACCATAAGCAATTAAGTCTACAGAGTAAGTTAATTCAGGCTTACCAATGCTTTTCCAGACTGTTTTGCCAACTACAGCGTGCACTGAACCGGAGTCGTAGAGCATTTCAGTGTCCTGGTCGTTTATTTCGGTTAATAACATTACTTTATTAAATTTACCAACTTTGCGAATATTTAGTAAAGCTCTGTCATCAACCGTAATATCTTGACATTTTTGACTTTCATCGGCTGATGAATTGGCGCTCTCCGTGTCGCTATGAACTTGTACATAGCGCGCTGAATGTTTTGGGGTCTGTCTGTATTTTGAAGATTGCTTGATTGTTGCATTTCCTGAAATCACACAAACACGGGAAAAGTGATTTTCTTCTCCGCAACTCCCACAAATTTTTCCAAATGCTGGGCTATCCCTTTGTCGATGTTTCGAATCACCGCAATACAGACAGTCAGAATCTGGATGTAACTCGCGCAGTTTTATCTTCTTATATGAAACCCTTCTATCATTCTTTGGTTCGTTTCTTTCCTTCGACTTGTTAACGCGATTTACGTGAGTGTCCGGTTGTAAACACGTCAACTGTTTCGTTTGTATTGAGGCTTGCTCCAGGACAACAGCTGTAGCTTCAACTTCATCAAGTGTTGTTTTATTTGTTGAATGCTTCTGAATAATTTTTTCTTGCCATTCGCGATTGTTTATTCCGAATATGAGTTGGTCCCTCATTCTTTCATTAAGACCATTTCCAAAATCACAGTCCCCTGCTGATGCACGCAACCGGTTTACGTATTCCGTAATAGTTTCATTTTCCTTCCGGAAACATCCTGTAAAGTTGATTCGTTCTGCAAAAATATATACAGTCTTACCATAAAACCGATTTAGTACGTGTACCAATTCGTTATATGTCTTTGTTGCTATTTTTGACGGCTTGAAATGATCCACTAAAATCTTGAAAATATGTGGGCCTACTTTTGATAACAGCAAATTTCTTCGCACATCTGCTGTGTCCTCAGTCATCAAGCTATTCATTTCTAACTCCAATTCAAAACGTTGTAAGTAGTATTCCCATTGTTCAACTTCAGGTTCAAATCTATCGAAACGGAAATGTTTGTAGAAATCGTTCCTATCATTCGTATTCTCTTCCTGTTCCTTCCTCTCAGTCATCTCTCCAATTCTGTCCAAACAAATTAGTTCCAGTACTTAGTTCCTCGTCGCCAAATGTAGTATGATGACATAAATGCGTTTGACTTCTGTCAATGTAATAAACTTTATTTAACTTTTCACAATGAATGTTGATAATGTAACAATTTCAATAATGCGTATGTCTGTACTCTCGGGCTTCTTAAATCTGTCCTATGTGTCCTATGTCTAGTCTCTCGGCTTCTTAAATGTGTCTTGTGTATTTCGTTTCTGTCTTGCTGACTGCTGCTGACTATTTGAACTGACATAACTTGTTGTTTTCAAAATCCTGCCTACTTAATCGCATATTACCACAGTGTACATGTATGCGGACGATACCAGTATTCTATACTCCGCAAAAACTAAAGAACAATTACAACAAGACATTGACAACGACATAAAAATTATGGAGAGGTGGTTTCTGGAAAATTTGCTTACCGTCAATGAGCGCAAGACAGAATACATGATATTATCAACAAAAAGACAGAACATCGAATTGAATATAACATTCAACAAAACACAAATTACACAAACTAGAAGGGTAAAATACCTAGGACTAACGATAACAGATAATCTCAAATGGGAATACCACAAGGAAGAATAATACCACCCACCTTATATATTCTGTACACGAACGATTTCTTTGAGCTCCCACTAAAAGGAACGGTGTACATGTATGCGGACGATACCAGTATTCTATACTCCGCAAAAACTAAAGAACAATTACAACAAGACATTGACAACGACATAAAAATTATGGAGAGGTGGTTTCTGGAAAATTTGCTTACCGTCAATGAGCGCAAGACAGAATACATGATATTATAAACAAAGAGACAGAACATCGAATTGAATATAACATTCAACAAAACACAAATTACACAAACTAGAAGGGTAAAATACCTAGGACTAACGATAACAGATAATCTCAAATGGGAAGCACACATAGAGACAATCAAGATCAAAAATGCAAATACCATAGCCGCACTACATAAAATCAGTCATCTACTACCAGAATTCATAAAAAAAACAATCTACAACTGTCTATACATATCCAACATGAACTACATGATAAGTATCTGGAGTTATCCAAACAAGACAACATCAATAAATTACAAAGACAACAAAACAAGATTCTGAAAACCCTATACTGCCTGCCTTGACCGAACAACACCCACACACGACGTCCACAACACCACAAAGGAGCCCACAGTAAAACAGAATAACGTTTAACAGAATATTACTAATACATAAGATCAACAGGAACATGACAAAATCTGAAATAAAATTAAAGAAATCGGGCGAAATCCATGAGTACACAACAAGAAGTAGGCCACACATAAGATCAGAAAGATCTAGAACGCATCGTTACGCTCCCTTTATACAAGGGAACGCTCTAGATACATACAACAATCTGGAAACAGACACAAAAAACCTAAAATATGAAAGTTTCAAACTAAAAATAAAGTCACTTATTCTACACGGAAAAGTCAAAGCTTAAACAACCAGCTCGACCAATCAAGAAAACGGTACCCTCGATACCATTAGCCCGAGATCGGATATTTCGTCCTTATCCCGAGGTGAAGATGAAGGGAGAAAACATTACAGTCAACTGTTTTATAAACATTTATTGTAATACATTCATTTATATTTTGTATATGTAGATATATTGAATAAATCTATTTAAAAGTTATCTGGTATAAAAAAATTTTAAACTTATGGTTGATCAAAAACGAATAAATAGTGCTTAATTGACTCGTGTCTGATTTAAAATTTGAGCAACTGTTTCTGTTAGCCTGAATATGAAACATTTCCAGAAAAAGTCTGGATTTATAATTATTTTCCGTGGTCACAATTTCGGTATCGTCCCGCCTCATTACGTGGTCACAGTCAATGGCATGCTGTGCTACTGCACAGTCTTTTCTTCGTAATTTTGTATCACTTTTGTGCAAGGCAATACGCGACTGAAGCCACTGACTAGTCTGACCAAAATATTTCAGGGGACAACCACCGCACGAAATGCAATAAATGACGTTAGACCTCAACCATTGGGGAGTCTGATCTTTAATATTTGAAAACAAATATCTCACACTCTTCTTGGCACCGACAACAACACGGAAATCATCGTTTCTGAACAACCCAACCAGCTTAGAGGAAAAGCCATCAATTTGTGTAAGCTTTTTATACTTGATCCGAGCAACACTACACCCGTCATCCGCCGCACCATCCCGAAAGGGGCTATTAAAAATCAGCTTCTGAACCAAAGATCTGGGGTACCCGTTGTTCATGAACGTCTCACTCAAATCTCGCAGGTTTTTGTCAGTAAACGAAGGATCACCAATGTGCACAACTCTATTTCTCATTGCTATAATCTTGTTAATCTTTTGGCTCATCGGGTGACTTGAGAAAAAGTTTATATATCTCCCGGAGGCGGTAGGTTTCTTATACCAGTCTAAAATAATAGCATTAGATGTTGGGGGTTACGGATAACCTTAGTATCCAAAAGAGGAACGCCATAGTCTACCTCCCTTGCCACAGTAAATTGTAAGTTGTAGCCATTAAAAGTTTTTAAGATGTCCTCTACCTTATTGACTGGTACCGCACAAATGATATCATCGACATACTTAAACAAAAAAGGGAGACCAAACGGTAACCTCCTTATGCAGCTATCAAGCAAGCTATCCATGACCAGCCGCGCCAGTACGAGACTTAAAGGAGAACCCATCGGAGTACCAAAAATTTGTTTATAAAATTCGTCTTGAAAATTAAAATAGCAATTAGTGTACAGCAGCGTTTCTCAAACTTATTTAAACGAGGAGCCCCTATAAAGTCGAATATAAGATCGCGGAGCCCATAGGCATAGTTCATGATCTAGTTGCAAAACAAATAAAGTTAAAATAACTAATAAATTAAGCACACTACTAATTAAGAATAACAAGTTTTATTTATAATGGGTTTTTAACAAATTTAATGTGACGCTATCAGGATGCTAGTATTTATTACCAGGAACTCGTGTGAATTTTCCACAGTGGAAACCTTAAGAACGCTCTATATTGTGTTTTGTTTGCACAGACTTTTTTGATATTTGATTTTATTGAAAAAAGCTGTAACCTCATATCTGGTGCGGCATCCAAGCAATTGCGGTATTTGGTTTTAGTGGAAAGAAAATTTAGTTTCATAAAGACATGCTTCCGAATGGTAAAAGGATAGATAAAGCTTTCATTATTAGCTGTGTATACTCCTGTTTTAAACTGCACCAAAATTCTGCTACAGGCTGTTTTTCAAATATAATTTTTAGTGAAGAATCGGAAATCAAGTCTACTAGTTTTTCGTACTCTTGAGTGGATAAACTTTGAGGCTTTTTATAAATAATAAATGGATCTTTACCCAAGAATACTTTTCTAGATCACTATTCCATTCATTCTCGGGAAGTACTGTGGAAAGTGATAAACAGTATTAACCTAGTAAAAAGTGATTGTCGCGTCTCAAACGCTATAAATTAGCGCGGAATTCAAGGAAAGAAGGCCATAAAAGTGAAAGTTTGGGTGCCGGGGGTTGGTCAATGACCTAGTGAAAACCAGCGCGCATAACCTAAAAATTTCGCATCGTAAACAAATAATTGGAATACATTCGAAAGACCATGGAAGAGATAACACATATCATTGAAGTGACAAAACGCGAAATTGGTGTGGTCGGAGCCCAATTTGAAAGCGAGGACCAAGCATTTGCGGCTGAGGAGCTAAAAATAGAGTTAAATAAGATTAAAGAAGAGATTCAAATGATCACTAACGAAAGAGCCATGTTAATGCAGAGACTTGCAATGTTGGAGAGCGAAGTGGAACAATGTGAGAAAGTAAATAGAAGTAAAAATATAGTAATCAAAGGTTTAGTTCTACCGGACTTGGATCTGAGTGAGTTGGGAAACAATCTGCAAGAATTTATAAAGGAACGATTGGGAGTTGTGGCAGAGTTAGTGAGATAAGGAGGATTGGAAAGCATGGAAAAGACCCAATTTTGATTTTGAGACTTGCTGATGCGGAACAGAAAGCTGACGTGCTAAAGAACAAATTTAAGCTGCGCAGCTCAACGGTCTTTATCGAAGATGACTTGACTACGGAAGCAATGCGAATACAGTAGAAAATAATAGAAAAAGCCATTAAGGCAAGACATTCCTGCATTGACAATACAAATATAATACGAATACTAATAGAGCAATCCTTGGAGTACCGGTCGCCGCTGCAACTCATTTTTATTGACTACAAGCGTGCCTTTGACTTCGTTGACAGAGATTGTATCTGGCTGGTTCTTAGAAACAAAGGTATAC
Source organism: Melinopterus prodromus (assembly GCA_964023965.1). Classification (NCBI taxonomy): domain Eukaryota; kingdom Metazoa; phylum Arthropoda; class Insecta; order Coleoptera; family Scarabaeidae; genus Melinopterus; species Melinopterus prodromus. Next base: position 47,048,489 of record OZ030391.1, on the reverse strand, counting down.
TAGAAAAAATAATACGTCTTATTCAGAAGGGTTATAATAATTATAGATGCCGGGTGTCGCACCGGGGTGCTTTATCCGAATCATTTGTGACTGAAACAGGAGTGCGACAGGGCTGCATAATGCCCCCAATACTCTTCTTGATTATTATCGACTTTGTACTGGAGAAAACAACGAGCAATAGACGAAGAGGGCTCCAGTGGGGTCTAACAGGTACATTGGAGGACTTAGAGTACGCTGATGATGTATGCCTAATAACGAGCCACCTGTCAAATATGCAAAAGAAATTAGAAGAGCTGGCGTCGCAATCGGCACGAGTGGGCTTGCATATTAATAAAGAAAAGACAAAACTCTTACCAATCAACACCGCTGCCCAGAGTATAAAATTACAGGACAACTATGTAATAGAAAATGTGGATGCATTCAACTATCGCGGCACTATGGTGACAACGGATGGGGGAACGGTTACTGATGTTATGCAAGGAATCGGTAAGGCACGGGGAGTGTTCCTTGGAATGAATAAAATTTGGCGTTTGAACAGCTTGAACATTAAAACAAAAGTGAAACTTTTTAATGGTTGCGTAAAGTCGGTGTTGTTGTACGGGTCAGAGACGTGGTGCGTCACGAATGTGATTAGACAGACTTTGAGAGTTTGGTGGCCAAACAGAATAACCACAGTGGAATTATGGGAAAGAACAGAACAGACTGACATCAATAGACTAATTCAGAAGCGAAAGTTCCGCTGGCTGGGACATACATTACGAAAACCCAGAGATGATCCGAGTCATGTGGTACTGGAATGGAACCCCCAGGGACGAAGAGGAGTCGGACGGCCAAGGACATCCTGGAGACGGACCGTAGAGGAGGAAGTGTTGGAAGTGGAAGAAGTGTTGGACAGTTACGTGACATTGCCAAGAATAAAGAAAAATGGAAACAACTCATCGAAGAACTCGAGACGACGACAACAACCCCTATGTCCTACGAGGAATAATGGGAAATGATGATGATGATGACTGTGTTACCGACTCACACATGTTTCGAAGATGATAGACAATATCGATAACTATTTCTTGAGGAAATTCGTCCGTTCCCATCTCCTCACAAAACTCCTTTAACGTTGGAAAACAGTCGAACTCTCTACTTTCTCCGTTGCTTAGCCAAACTTCTATCTACCGTTTAAATGACTTAATTTTGACATTGGCTGTAAACACAGTAATCTGTTGTCCTTGTAGTGACAGATTAACTTCATTAAGTTTGATAAATATTTGTGTTAAATATGTTAACGTAAAAAGGATGTTCCAGGAGGAAAGCGCAAACTTCAGTTCGAAACTAATAATCTAATAATAACGTAGTATTTTACCCCGTGATAACCATCGAACTTCCGTGTGAAGTATAGTAACATGTATGGATGCTTCCCACACCATCGCATAAGATCTCAAATAGTCGCATAATTCTATGGTCGAGACCACAGACCCCTCAAGGGCAGTTTTCAAGAAAACTGTCATATTCTTGACCGCTAATGCTTGACGGTGAATTATGCAATGACTTCCGCTGCAATTTGTAGATATAGCTTTGATCCTTGAAATAGCACCTGCAGTTATTCCAACCATATAGCTTTTGCTCCATCAGTGCAAACATCAATGAAGTTGTCCCATGAAATATCATTTTCAATAAAATAGTTATTAACCAAGTTAAAAATGTCAGCCCCAGTAGTGTTACTTTCTAACGGCTTACAGATGAAGAAATCCTCTTATATAGAATGCTCGAACTGATATCGCATAAATACAATCAACATTACTAGCCTAGAAACATCCGTAGATTCATTTGTAGAACAAAATCACAACTTTTAAGTCGTAAAGATAGGTCAGTTCACGCTTTCGAACAAAAAAATCTTCTATTCTTTTTCTGCCTGCCTGTTGCAAAGATTGAAAGTCGCGAAGCAGAATAGCAGGAAACGGAGCTGTTTGGTAAAACTTGCTTAAACAGAACACATTGAGGACAATAATTGTCGACTTTCCTAAACGCAAAAACTATATAATTTTCATCATATCGCCATGTTTTGTGCATTGCACGGAGACTATTCAAATTTAAAGCAGTATGACGTTCTTTGGTAGTATTGATTTTTGGCTTTTCGACTTCGAATGTCTCTGCAAAAACCAATAGAAACACATGTGGGCATTGAAAAAGAAAAATCACTTAAACTTTCAATAAACATATCTGATACAATTCAAATTATTAAAGAAAAATATAAACTTTACGCCTTCTGCGGGAGACCTAACTATTTTTCAATTGGGTCAACTACTTACCACATTAAGGTATATGTGAGTCCATCGGGACAACATTTTATCAACTTGAAATTTTGAATTTTGAAAAAGAAACGTTTTTTCGATACACCCTAATATACAAGGTATGCTTACGCCCATGTAAACAGATCACTTGCAATCGACCGATAGCATTGTTGCGTTCCTTGTTGCACTTGTACGCTTAAAATGACCGCAATTTTTATGTCATCTATTCATATGTGATGTACCTTGTATTTTTCTGCCATGTGCCTGGCCTATGCTTAATTTTCTGGGAAACAACTAGTATATGGCTTTAACATCGAAGAGTGGCAAAGTGTGGAATGCGTCGGCTTGGCCTGCAGGATGAGGAGGCTGCGGAGCCCCGGCGTGTTTCTCGCGAAGCCCTGGGGCTCCGCGGAGCACACTTTGAGAAACGCTGGTGTACAGAAACCTAATTAGATCCAAAAAGAGTTCACGTGGAACATTGCAATACGGCTCAATAATCCCCCAGGCATCACTAATTGTTTGAAGCACCAAATCAAGAGGGATATTGGTGAAGAGTGAAACGACATCCAACGAAATTAAAACATGGTTAGGCGGAAGAAACTTCTATTCCATCATACTAACAAAGGTACACGTGTCTTTAATATTATACTTTTCATCATCCTGAAGGGATGTCTGTAGAATTTCAACCAAAAACTTCGAGAGACCATACGTTGGAGAGCCGATGGAAGCAACTATTGGACGGAGGGGGACGGTGGGTTTATGGATCTTCGGGAGGCCATAAAACTTCGAAGGGACGGAATTGTATTTAATGAGGGATCTAGCCGTAATAATATCAATCAACTTTCTGTCTCTCAACACATTGACAAAGTCATTGTTCTTTTTTTTGGACGGTGATAGTAGGGCCCCTATTCAGCTGTTGATAGACAGACGAGTCGTCAAGAAGGGCCAACGACTTAGCAACATACACACCTCTACTCATCGCGACCGTAGTGCTACCCTTATCAGCCCCGATAATCAAAATTTCCGGTCTGTCCCGCAGAAACACCAATGTCCACCCATAGATTGAATTAAAAGGTGACGAGTGCGAATGATGTGAAGCTGGGGAAAGATACGAGTTGGTCACCATGTCGGTGGCCCGCGCCCTATACAGATCTTGGCGGTCAGAGGGTAGAGCCTGCACAATATTCTCTATCTGCGATAATACAACAGCTATGGGAACATCCACAGGAGGAGTACTTAAAATGAATTTAGGGCCCAGTGATACAAAATTGCCAATGTCCTCAGGAATCCGGCTGTCAGTCAATGGAGATGAACATCTGCAGCAAGTTTATCGTATCCAGCTTCGCAATAGAAGTCAAAAGACTGGAGAATCTTTACAACAACTTCAGGCGGATATCGAGAGACTAGCTCATCTCTCATACTCAAATGCCAATCCTGATTTTCTAAATGAAATTTCAAGCGAGACTTTTGTCAATGCCATCAGCGACAGTGAGTTACAGCAAGCGTTACGTATGACAGGAAAGAAATCTACAGCGGAAGCACTTGTATTTGCTCTTATGTTTGAGTCTGCTAAAACAGCTTCTCGTAGTGCTGTAAGGGTAAGAGAATTGGATGTGGAGAAATGTGTTTGCAATAAAGCCCAGGTATTCTGGAGGAAACAGAAACAATAACTTGTACGTTGCTTGAATTGTAATCTCAAGGGCCATTTGCAGAGAGACTGTAAAGTTCGAAATACTGAAAGACAAGTAATAGTGTGCGATAAATGTGGCCAGGATGTAGAGGATCATTGCCGTTCACATGAACGACAAATTGAAGCCCCAGCATCGGAAAACTAAGGACAACTAACCTGGTGGGACGACGGTTGGTTGGTAAGTGTTTTAGTCCCAAAAACATTGTTCAAGTAGCTGAATTACAACGAAGTGAAAACAGTCTTGTTGTATATGGTAAAGTAGGGCGGACCGATTGCAGCATGACGATAGATACTGGAGCTTCGAGATCTATACTTAGGACAGATTCACCTAAAAAGAAATTGCTTACCAATATCTCGAAATATTCGTTAAAGACTGCAACCGGGGAAACAGCTCGCGTGTATGGAGAATTCAGAACAAACATTAGTGTGGGCACAATGATATTTCCTCATATTTTTTTTAATTGCAGACATTGTGGATGAGTGTATACTTGGGATAGATTTTATGATGACTCATAGAACCACACTCAATGTCGGAGAGCGAATTCTAAAATGCCATAATGTTGAGATTCCGATGATGTTGGGTGCAGATAATCATTCTATACTTCCAACAGAAATTGAGAGTGATATAACCCTCTAACCACTGTCTGAAACAATAGTTTGGTGCCGACTTAATGACCGTGCAGATAATTGAAAAATCTACATTGTAGAACCGAGTGAAGTAAACGTACCAGGTATGTTAGTTGGAAAGGCGTTAGTGAAAGCCGATGGAAATCAGAACATTCCGGTAAGGTTGTTAAATACATTCCAAAAGGCAATCAAATTAAAACAGGGTGATATTATTGGAAGTTGTGAACCCGTCCATCAGGTAACTTCTATGGACGAGGTAGGCCCTGAAAATGAAGTTATCCACAGGAATTCTAAAGTAATAGCCCAACTCCTGTCAGGCTGCCATATGGATAATGAACAATCCAATCAAGCCATGGTTCTCATAGCGGAATTTTCCGATATTTTTGCCATTGATGGTAAAGACTGTGGTAGAACGAGGCTGGTACAACATCGAATTGACACGGGAGATGTAAGGCCCATTCGTCAATCGCCCAGGAGACTACCTCTAGCAAAACAAGCGGAGGTTGCAGACATGATAAACTCTGTCCGACCAAGGAGTTATAGAGGATTCATCAAGTCCATGGACGTCTCCGGTAGTTCTGGTAAGGAAAAAAGACGGCAGCACTCGGTTTTGCGTTGACTATCGTCGATTGACTGATGTCACGAGAAAGGACAGTTATCCTTTGCCCAGGATTGATGATACCTTGGACACGCTTGCTGAAGCTAAATGGTTTTCAACATTAGATTTAAAACGGGTACTGGCAGCTCGAACTTCATAAGGACGATAGAGAGAAAACAGCTTTCTCTGTTGGTACTGGTCTTTGGCAATTTAAAGTAATGCCATTTGGTCTCTGCAATGCACCAGCAACATTCGAGCGATTAATGGAGTGTGTATTGCGTGGGCTCACATGGAAAACCTGCTTAGTGTACCTGGATGACATTATCGTAATTGGTAAAACTTTCGAGGAACATCTGGGGAATTTGAGAAGCATTTTTATGAGGTTGAGAAACTCAAACCTGAAGCTTAGCACCAAGAAATGTCACCTTTTCCGCACCAAAGTAAAATACTTAGGACATATTGTATCAACTCGTGGAGTAAGCACGGACCCGGAAAAAACTGAAGCAGTCTTGGAACCGGCCATCCAAAGGACAAACGCCAGTTGCAAAGTTTTCTTGGACTAGCGACCTACTATCGTCGGTTTGTGCAGAGTTTTGCTGATATTGCCCGAAGCCTACATCAGCTTACAGAGAAGGGGAAACAATTTATTTGGTCCGAAGAATGTAACAACAGCTTCGAAACATTAAAACAGAAACTGCGCCAAGCACCCCTGCTGCATTATCCAAAACCTGGAAGCATTTTCATGCTGGATACGGACGCTAGCAACGTGGGGATAGGTGCAGTACTATCCCAGGAGTTCGACTTGGCCGTCGAACTCCTGGGAAGCACCCGTGGCATACTTCAGTAAAACTCTGAATAAGACGGAAAGGAATTACTGTGTCACTAGAAAGGAGTTATTGGCTTTGGTGCAGTCAGTGAAGCATTTTCATAAATATCTTTTTGGGCAAAGATTTATCCTCCGGACAGATCATGCATCGCTCAAATGGTTATTGCGGTTTAAGAATCCGGAAGGACAACTTGCGAGATGGCTTGAGCAATTGCAGGTGAATGATTTTGAAATCCAGCATAGAAGGGGGCGCATGCACGAGAATGCTGATGCTCTGTCATGCCGACCTTGCCAGCCAGAATGCAAGCATTGGCAACGGGTAGAACGAAACGAGACCATGGACTTACTAGAAAGAGTTAGCATGGAACCAGCACTTGGATGGAAAAACGATGCCGTACGGACTCCTCAAATAGAAGATGATTACATCGCACCAATTCTGACTTATATGGAAGAGGAGAAGAGACCTATATGGAAAGATATAGCAGAACAGCGAAACCACAAAAGGTTATTGGGCTCAGTGGAATTCTCTCGTGGTGGACTGTGGTATACTTAAACGGAAGTGGGAATCAGCAGATGGACGATACCAGAAGATGCAATTGATAGTCCCAAGGTCAAAAATAAAAGAAGTTTTGAAAGAAATTTATAATGGGTCTTCAGGTGGACATTTAGGTATAAACAAAACTATTAATAAACTTCGGGAAAGATCTTATTGGCTGCATATGATGTTGAAGACTGGTGCCGTTGCTGCGTTGATTGCGCAGCAAGTAAAGGACCTCGCACTAGAGGTCGTGTTAAACTCCAAAAATATATTGTCGGAGCACCTTTCGAAAGAATTGCAATGGATGTAGCAGGGCCTTTTCCGATAGAGGGAATCGTTATGTGTTGGTGGTAATGGATTACTTTAGCAAGTGGTCAGAGGCATATGCAATACCCAATCAGGAAGCTATAACTATTGCGGAGCAGTTAGTGAGCGAGTGGATTAGCAGATTTGGAATTCCCCACGAGTTGCACACTGATCAAGGAAGGAACTTTGAATCCTTGATCTTCCAAGAAGTTTGTAAACTGGAATTAACTTGGAATTAACAAAATGAGGACTACGCCATTGCACCCCCAATCTGATGGAATGGTGGAACGGTTTAACCGCACGTTAACTGAACACTTGAGGAAAGTTGTAGAAAACTACCAACATGATTGGGATAAGCGTATCCCAATATTTTTAATGGCGTACCGTAGCGCTTCTCATGATAGTACTGGATATTCTCCCGCTAACCTGGTGTTTGGAAGAGAATTGCGCTTGCCAATCGACCTTAAATTTGGTGTACCTCCTGGAAAATTGACGACAATCAATACCTATGCAATAGAACTGCGCCTGATTATTACCTTATAGTTTCTTGGAATTGTCATATTTTTCATGAATTCAGCTGTATATAGCCCCACCTGTATATTGCCAAATTTACTGCACAGATTTTAAACAGTGCTTATAATACAGAAAATCACTAATATACAGGAGATACATTCAAATTTGCTGAATTCATGAAAAATATGACAATTCCAAGAAACTATAGGGTAATATCACTAGACGTGTCTTATGTCTTGTGGAAAACTAAACAGCTGCAGCGAAATCCTCGTAAATTGTGGAATTTTTTTGCATCGGAAAATATACACAATCGCTCCACAAAAAAATATCTCTCCTGATCTTTCTGACGCGGATGAAATGAATGAGTATTTTAGGATGGCCTCTACAGACATCAATGAGAACTACCTAAACTTTTTCACCGATAACTGCAGACCTGGAATTCTTGAGGAGTTTACTTTTACTCCTGTGACTGAACAAGAAGTAGAAAGAATGTTAAACAACATTCAGAGTAATGCGCGCGGGATTGATGAGATTGATCTCAAGATGCTACGTATTTGCTATCCCTACTGTAAGGAATTCCTTGTCCATATACTAAATATTACCTTAGAGACAGGATCGTTTCCCTCACTTTGGAAGAAATCAATAGTTATACCACTGGCTAAATTAAGTAATGCTACGGAACTGATACAGCTGCGACCCATAAGCTTACTGCCAACAGCATCGAAAATTCTTGAAAAAATAGTGAACAAACAACTCAGATGTCACATAGATAATTATCATCTGTTCCCGTCCACTCAATCTGGCTTTCGTCCAGGATACAGTACTTCAACTGCGTTGATGAGGATTGCGAACGATTTGACATCTGCTGTGGATCACGGTAAGGTGTCCTTCTTGGTTCTGCTGGATTTTAGTAAAGCATTTGATTGCCTCAATCATGAGCTTCTTCTAGCAAAGTTGAGATACTTTCGTTTTGGTTCGGTAGCGCTGAAGTGGTTTGCAGGGTATCTCGGTGGTCGTCGTCAGTGCGTGAAGTTCAATAACGAATTCTCAAGTGAATTGTGTGTGTTGGGGGGTGTGCCGCAGGGTAGCATCCTTGGACCCACGCTGTTTAATTTATACACATCGGATTTGCCGTATTATGTATCAGCAGGCATATCTTTGCATTTGTACGCGGACGACACACAATTGTACACTTCGTTTTGTCCTGCACTTGTAAATGAGCAAATATTATTATTAAACCGAAATTTGGATAGTGTTCATTCATGGTCTGTAGTTAATGGCTTAAAAATTAATCCAATCAAGACTGAATGCATTTGTGTTGGTACACGACAGAAATGTGAACTAACTCTAAGGTTCAAAACGCTACCTATTACTATTAATGGGATCGAAATTGAAATCTATTAAAATCTAAAGTTAAGAATCTAGGTGTAATTGTTGATTCAAACCTGTTGTTCGAAGATCATATTCGCCACGTACTATCTGTTTGTTATGCAAAATTTTCATCTCTTTATAAATTTAAGTACGAACTAACATCATGCGCCAAATGGCGTTTAATGACGTCATTAGTTTTAAGCTACGTAGATTATTGTAATCCGGGTTTTTATTCCTATCTGTCGTCATTTAATAAGCGTAGAATTCAGGTGCTTCAAAATAATTGCATGAGATATGCATTTGGCATATCGAGGCGGGAGCACATCACTCCGTACTATAACAGCTTAAATATCTTAAAAATCGATAGTCGTTTTACTCTCCTGTTTAGCTGCCTGTTATTTAAGGTTGTATCAACGCACGTGCCTCCATATTTGTTTACTTTGTTGACAAGACGATACACGTTGACAACCCGTACTTTGCGGTCCATTAATAATTTTGCACTGCCTGGTTTTCGAACATCAAAATTTACACTTTGTTTTAGTTACTTGGCAGCAAAAATATTAAACCAATATTTATGTCATTTTGATAATGCAACAACTGTACTTAAGTTAAAGTATATAATGGGAAATCTGCTGTTTGCAAGACAGTTAGCAACACCTTGACCATGTATTTTTTTTGTGGTTTTTTGTTTTTTCTTATGTTTTCATCGGTATTGTTGTAAAACGGCTCTGCCGATACATCGCCGTTTAGGAAGGGCTCGCTAGGTTGTTTTCTGTAAATTTGTTTTCTTTACTGTTTTATGAATTATGTATTAAGTTGATGCCTTATCTAATAAAGTTTGTTATTATTATTATTATTATAGCAGTAATTAGTAACGAAGAATATACGACAAAAAATATAAAAAAATTGGAGGAGGTTTTAAGGCAGAACTCGTACCCAGGAGCGCTAATCACTAATCTGTTATACAGAAGTAAAATCACGGAGGAGATGGGAACACTCACTTACCACGGACTATAAATACATTAGACGACAAAAAATACCATTCAATATTAGACATTGCAAACTTGACAAATAAAATTATAAAAATCATTCAACAGGAAAACATAATAGCGAAACGAAGTATAAAACCTATTTACAATATCTTTAGTAGACTGAAAGATAAGACACCAACTCTTATCCAATCTAATGTAATTTATGAATTAAAATGTCTTGATTGCCAAAAATATTACATAGGCCAAACAAGTCAATTATTGTAAAACAGAATTGCTGGACATAAAAGTGACAGCAAAAACAACCTACAGAGATGCACTTTGGCAATACATGTAAATGAGAACCAGCACAAAATAGACTTTAATAAAGCAAAAGTATTAAGCATAGAACCGAACTATTACAAACGATCATTTTTAGAAATGTATCAAATACACAAAAGAAAAGATTCAATAAACCAAAAATCAGACATACAAAATTTAAGCGGTATTTACACTTTTCTTCTGGAACATAAAAACAACAATAGAGGCGGTAGCGACAGTTTATTTGAGGACGCAATAACATTTTAAAAGATTAAAATTTGAAAGTACTGAAAGGACGGGGAGGGAGTATTGGTAACACGTTGTGAGAAAATAAAAAACGGGTATACAGTATCAATGTCATAAAATGGAGTTTGTGGTTCTACGTTCTATATCTGAATTGTTGTGGAGAGCTCAACAGGAGTGCTAAATGTGTGTTAATTATTGTAGTAGTGTGAGATTGTTAGTTTGGTTGGGAAGATGCACAATTAATTATACCTCAACATCATGTAAGTGTTTACACACCATTTTATAACTGGACTTTGTTTTAATTTGTTTCTATGTACAATTGTTAGTGCCCTGATGAAGGCGGTAAATAAAATACGTCAAAAGCTTGGCTAAATGAGAAAAGAGTAGTATCTTGTATTAGTATCTCCCGTGGAATTCCCCTTATCGAAAGACATCTTAAATATCAGTGAAGACGACAGTGAATCCTTGTGACTATACATATATATATATATATATATATAAATATTTGAAATAGTTAATACAAGATGGCGGTAGTTTTTAAGTTCAAAAACTACCGCCATCTTGTATTAACTATTTCAAATATTCATATTAATGTATGCAGATTTCTGCGAGAATTCACTTCCTTTATATATATATATATATATATATATAATTGCTCTACCGCTGAAATAGCGGTTATTCAGCGGTAGAGCAATTCCCCGGCAAGGAAGAAGGCCCCGGTTCGAATCCGGGCTGAGACCGTATCCTTTTAATTAATTTTAAAAATTACTTCTCACTTGGATTCTATTTACGTCATATTCCCTATATAGTATATTTAAACCGATTAAACCAGTTTCCTATATATATATATATATATATATAGATGGAAAACAGGTTTATCGACGGTAAGATATTATATCTTATTATATCTTATTATATTCTCGGCTCGTCAACGGCCTTCATTGGTCCGGAACCTTCCTGTGGAGTTACAAAAACCTCCATCAAAACCGCCATAAAGGGATGGGTGGAAAAAAGATCCAAAGAATGGTGGGTAAACTCACCAGGACAAAGACAGGCAAAACAGTTCTTACCGGGACAATCGCAAAAATTCACAGCGGACCTACTGGGCCGGGACAGAAAGTCCGTTAAAACCATAGTAGGACTACTTACAGGGCACTGCAAGCTAAGAAAACATATGAGTAACATAGGCCTAGAAGAAGAGGCTACATGCAGATTCTGCCAGGAGGACGACGAAACCCCGATCCACGTTCTATGCCACTGCGAAGCCCTAGCAAGGATACGATTTCAGCAGACAGGCTTCGAGAACCCCAGTGCAGCAGGATACATCAAGGAGCCACTCTCAAAGCTACTAAGTCTTATCAAAAAGACAGGGCTGGAGAGTGCAATCTAAGAAGATATGAGGACCACAAAAGATCCGTAAGGGTCGTAGTGGATAAGGCAGCATATTGCCACCTCTTCACAATCTAATCAAATCTACACAAGTTAAGTTAATACCTAGAGAGAAGTCATCAATATGCCCTAAGTTATACGGACTTCCAAAAGTACATAAATTAGACGTACCACTGAGACCAATTGTTAGCAGTATTGATTCGCCAGTTCAGCGCCTAGCAAGATATGTAGCTAGTCATTTGCAGACCTATGCAGAGGAGGCGGCTTCATATGTAAAAAATTCTACAAATTTCATCGACGTACTTAAAGATGTCAGAATATCACATGATGATATACTAGTAAGTTTTGATGTAGTGTCGCTATTTACCAGTGTACCAGTGCAAGAAACACTTAACATAATCAGGACGTGTCACCAACCATGTGAAAATATTATGAAACTGGCTAATCATTGCTTAACCAATACCTACTTTTCTTTTGAAGGCAGAAAGTACAGACAGGTTGAGGGTACTCCCATGGGCTCACCTTTATCACCTGTTCTAGCTAACCTATTTATGCAAAATTTTGAGGAGATGGCGCTGGCGGAGTCTACAATGAAACCTACGTTATGGCTGCGTTACGTTGATGACATTTTTGCGATTTGGTCTCATGGCAGAGATAATCTAAACATGTTTTTGAATTATCTCAATGGACGTCATCGAAACATTCAGTTCACAATGGAACTCGAATATGAAGGCAAGCTACCATTCTTAGATGTACTTGTTTTGAAGGAAGGTGATGGTACTTTTGGATATACGGTGTACAGAAAACCTACCCATACAAACAGATACCTGAATGCACTATCTCATCACCATCCACAACAACTTAATGCGGTGTTGCGTACGCTAGCAATTAGATCCAGACGGCTGACTGATGCTGACCACGCCACAGAGGAGCGGCAGACACTAGTTCGAGTTCTGAAGAGGAATGGATACAGCAACACTTCCATTAATAGTGCCTTAAGATCTCAAGAACATACCGACAAACAGAGTGATGATCAGTTAACACGACGGGTTCGCTTACCTTATATCAAAGGCACCACCGACAGAATCTCCAGAGAGTTGCGAAGACATGGTATTCAAACGATCTTCACAACAGCGACTTGTATAGGTTCGTTTCTACCTCGACCCAAGGATATTATGAATTTGGAAAATCAGGGTGTATACGAAATTAGCTGCGGAGAGTGCAATAAGTCGTATGTCGGCCAGACGAACCGACGTGTGAGTGCGTGGATAGAAGAGCATAAATTGGCTGTGAGGCATAAATTAGTAGCAAATTCTTTGGCGGCTCATAGAATTGAAACTGGGCATAAGATTAATTTTGACAGTGCAAAGATAATTTCGAAAGACAATATACAAGCGGTTCGGGTGGTACGTGAGGCAACAGAAATTGCAAAAAGGCCGAACAACTTAAATAAGCGTGATGACGCGCTTAATTTATCGAGTGTTTGGAAGCCGCTGCTAGAGGAAGTACGTTACGACCCTGTATGTCATAGAACACTGAGGCATCGTGAAGATGCACGGTTGGTGATTTCGACGGGCAGTGGCAGGGCTGCTTCATCAGTTACCATGAGTGGACCCATGACACGCAGTCGCGCTCGTGCGACTATGGCAACCGTCATAGCGGAATAGAAGGCGAATACATTTGACACTAGTTTGTTTGACATAGTTTAAAGTTTTGTAGTTAGTTTTAAACGCTAGATAATGGCAGATGTGAGTCTGTCCAAACGTTGCGAATAAAGAATATTTTGTACACGAGATGACCGAAAGCTTTTTACATATACATAACGATCGTGAAAATCTAAAGTTAAATATATATATATATATATATATAAAGGAAGTGAATTTTCGCAGACATCTGCATACATTAATATGATTATTAACTATATATATATATATATATATATATATATATATATATATATTTAACTTTAGATTTTCACGATCGTTATGTATATGTAAAAAGCTTTCGGTCATCTCGTGTACAAAATATTCTTTATTCGCAACGTTTGGACAGACTCACATCTGCCATTATCTAGCGTTTAAAACTTACTACAAAACTTTAAACTATGTCAATCAAACTAGTGTCAAATGTATTCGCCTTCTATTCCGCTATGACGGTTGCCATAGTCGCACGAGCGCGACTGCGTGTCATGGGTCCACTCATGGTAACTGATGAAGCAGCCCTGCCACTGCCCGTCGAAATCACCAACCGTGCATCTTCACGATGCCTCAGTGTTCTATGACATACAGGGTCGTAACGTACTTCCTCTAGCAGCGGCTTCCAAACACTCGATAAATTAAGCGCGTCATCACGCTTATTTAAGTTGTTCGGCCTTTTTGCAATTTCTGTTGCCTCACGTACCACCCGAACCGCTTGTATATTGTCTTTCGAAATTATCTTTGCACTGTCAAAATTAATCTTATGCCCAGTTTCAATTCTATGAGCCGCCAAAGAATTTGCTACTAATTTATGCCTCACAGCCAATTTATGCTCTTCTATCCGCGCACTCACACGTCGGTTCGTCTGGCCGACATACGATTTATTGCACTCTCCGCAGCTAATTTCGTATACACCCTGATTTTCCAAATTCATAATATCCTTGGGTCGAGGTAGAAACGAACCTATACAAGTCGCTGTTGTGAAGATCGTTTGAATACCATGTCTTCGCAACTCTCTGGAGATTCTGTCGGTGGTGCCTTTGATATAAGGTAAGCGAACCCGTCGTGTTAACTGATCATCACTCTGTTTGTCGGTATGTTCTTGAGATCTTAAGGCACTATTAATGGAAGTGTTGCTGTATCCATTCCTCTTCAGAACTCGAACTAGTGTCTGCCGCTCCTCTGTGGCGTGGTCAGCATCAGTCAGCCGTCTGGATCTAATTGCTAGCGTACGCAACACCGCATTAAGTTGTTGTGGATGGTGATGAGATAGTGCATTCAGGTATCTGTTTGTATGGGTAGGTTTTCTGTACACCGTATATCCAAAAGTACCATCACCTTTCTTCAAAACAAGTACATCTAAGAATGGTAGCTTGCCTTCATGTTCGAGTTCCATTGTGAACTGAATGTTTCGATGACGTCCATTGAGATAATTCAAAAACATGTTTAGATTATCTCTGCCATGAGACCAAATCGCAAAAATGTCATCAACGTAACGCAGCAATAACGTAGGTTTCATTGTAGACTCCGCCAGCGCCATCTCCTCAAAATTTTGCATAAATAGGTTAGCTAGAACAGGTGATAAAGGTGAGCCCATGGGAGTACCCTCAACCTGTCTGTACTTTCTGCCTTCAAAAAAAAAGTAGGTATTGGTTAAGCAATGATTAGCCAGTTTCATAATATTTTCACATGGTTGGTGACACGTCCTGATTATGTTAAGTGTTTCTTGCACTGGTACACTGGTAAATAGCGACACTACATCAAAACTTACTAGTATATCATCATGTGATATTCTGACATCTTTAAGTACGTCGATGAAATTTGTAGAATTTTTTACATATGAAGCCGCCTCCTCTGCATAGGTCTGCAAATGACATATCTACATATCTTGCTAGGCGCTGAACTGGCGAATCAATACTGCTAACAATTGGTCTCAGTGGTACGTCTAATTTATGTACTTTTGGAAGTCCGTATAACTTAGGGCATATTGATGACTTCTCTCTAGGTATTAACTTAACTTGTGTAGATTAGATTAGATTGTGAAGAGGTGGCAATATGCTGCCTTATCCACTACGACCCTTACGGATCTTTTGTGGTCCTCATATCTTCTTAGATTGCACTCTCCAGCCCTGTCTTTTTGATAAGACTTAGTAGCTTTGAGAGTGGCTCCTTGATGTATCCTGCTGCACTGGGGTTCTCGAAGCCTGTCTGCTGAAATCGTATCCTTGCTAGGGCTTCGCAGTGGCATAGAACGTGGATCGGGGTTTCGTCGTCCTCCTGGCAGAATCTGCATGTAGCCTCTTCTTCTAGGCCTATGTTACTCATATGTTTTCTTAGCTTGCAGTGCCCTGTAAGTAGTCCTACTATGGTTTTAACGGACTTTCTGTCCCGGCCCAGTAGGTCCGCTGTGAATTTTGGCGATTGTCCCGGTAAGAACTGTTTTGCCTGTCTTTGTCCTGGTGAGTCTACCCACCATTCTTTGGATCTTTTTTCCACCCATCCCTTTATGGCGGTTTTGATGGAGGTTTTTGTAACTCCACAGGAAGGTTCCGGACCAATGAAGGCCGTTGACGAGGCCTGTTTGGCCAGTTCGTCTGCCTTTACGTTGCCCTTGTGGCCGTCGTGACCAGGGACCCAGGCCACCGTTACCCTCCTGTGACTGCTGAGCTCATTCAGAGCACACACGCAGTCCCACACTAACTTGGAGTTTACTTGTGTGGAGTCTAGTGCCCGTAGCGTCGCTTGACTGTCTGAATAAATGGCAATTGAGCGGGGTATGCCGTCCTGCCTTTTTATTTCTTCCACGCAATGGTGTACTGCTATTATTTCTGCTTGAAACACTGTGGTGGTACTTCTGAGGTTCACCATTACTGGTGCCCTATGCTTAGGTGCGTAAATTCCGGCTCCGACCCCCTTGTCTGTCTTTGAGCCGTCAGTGTACCAGATTGACTCTGCTTTTATAGGAGGACCTTTATCCCATTCCTTCCTCTCAGGTATACTGATTCTGTATTATTTGTCGAAGTTAAATTTTTTGATCATTGCATCACTTGGCATACCCATTAGTGAGTCAGCTTTGATTTCCTTTATTAACTTCAGATTCTCCGCCCCATGCGTTAGGCTTATAGGGGACTGATCGTGTGTTAGTCTATACATTACGGATCTTGCCACTGCTTGTATATGTATATGTAGTGGTGATAGGTTTAGGATGACCTCCAACGCTGCTGTGGGAGTCGTTTTCATGGCACCCGTGACACAAAGACATGCCAGCCTCTGTAAGCTTCCCAGGAGGCCGATCGTTCCTGTTTTCAGCGTTTTCGGCCACCATGTCACTTGCCCCGTAGCTTATCATGGGGCGAATTACGCATGTAAATAACCATAGAGTCATTTTAGGGCTGAGCCCCCAGTTCCTACCGCACATGCGTCTGCATACAGCTAGCGCAATGGTTGCCTTGGTGATGGTTTTCTGTATGTGGGAGTTCCAGTTAAGGCGGTGGTCGAAGGTTACCCCTAGGTATTTGGCTTCCTTGGTGAATGGAATCTGCACACCTTCTAGCATTGGTGGTTGTAGGCCTTGTAGTGCTTTTTTCCTTGTAAAGACAACTATTTGTGTTTTTTGGGCGTTGACGTAAAGTCTCTCTTGTTTACACCATTTGTCTACTAGCTTGAGGGCCATCTGCGTTCGTTCTGAGATGACGCTTGTGTGACGCCCTCTGACGACTATAGATAGATCGTCTGCGTAGCCTAGGCAGTCTATGCCTTCTGTGGCTAGTTTCTGAAGAAGGTCATCTACAAGGACCGCCCAGAGAAGAGGAGATAATACTCCTCCCTGAGGACACCCTCCCCCCGCCCTCGCCTCGACTGTAGCTTCGCCTATCGTGGACCTGATTGTCCTTCCTTCTAGGCTTGCCTTCACCCATCGATTCAGCACAGGCGGGACGGTCCTTCTTCTCAAAGCCTCGACTATCGAGTTTGTAGTAGCGTTATTGAACGCTCCTTCTATGTCTAGAAAGGTGACTACAGCTATCTCTTTGTCCTCAATCGACTTTGAGAGTAGCCTGTTTAAGTCGTCCAACGCCGAGTCTGTTGACTTCCCCGGTTGGTACGCATATTGTCTTTTGCTAAGAGGGTGTTCCGATAGGATCTCCTCTCTTATGTACCTGTCCACCAGTCTCTCTAATGTTTTCAGCAGAAAAGAAGAAAGGCTAATCGGTCTGTATGACTTTGGTGTTTGATCTGATACTTTCCCTACTTTGGGTATGTATATAACTTTTACCTGTTGCCATGTAGTGGGTATGTAGCCCCAGGCTATACAAGCCTTGTAGATCTTACATAAGTGGGGTATTAATACCTCCTCACCCCTTTGTAGAAGAGCCGGATAGATTCCATCTGGTCCGGGTGATTTGAATGGCTGGAATCTGCGCAGTGCCCATCTAATCCTATTTGGTCTTGTAATCTCTGTGGCCAGTTGCCAATCTCTCTGATCCGGCCGTACAAGCCTTTGATCTGGATTATTGGAGCCTCTGGAGTCTGTCAGAATTGATGAGGCTGGAAAGTGGACTTTTAGTAGTTCCTGGATACTTTCCTCATATGTCTCAGTGTAGCTGTTGTCTGCTTTCCTGATGAAACCCACTTCAGTCCCGGAGTGACCCTCTTTGGCTAAGACTTTATGGATTCTTGAACATGTGGGGGTGTCAATTACCTCCTCACAGAACTTCCTCCAGGAATTCCTTTTTGCCTTTCGGATTTCCTTGTTGTACTGAGTGAGCTTGGTTTTATAGGTTTCCCAGGTTTGGTCACTTTTGGCCTTGTTAAATAGCCTTCGAACCTCGGCCTTAAGCCTTTCTAGGTTCTTGTTCCACCAGACCGTTCTACCCCTTTGTCTTTTTATCTTTTCTGAGCAGTTTTCCAAGTAAGCGGCCCTGATAGCCTCATTGACTTGCTCCACTGCCAATTCCAGACCTTCCACCTCCCTGGCAGG
Source organism: Melinopterus prodromus (assembly GCA_964023965.1). NCBI lineage: Eukaryota > Metazoa > Arthropoda > Insecta > Coleoptera > Scarabaeidae > Melinopterus > Melinopterus prodromus. The sequence goes on along the minus strand of OZ030391.1, from coordinate 47,030,136 downwards.
CGGTGTACTCTTTTCGAGAGTTTCCCTGAGTGAATCTATAAATCCTTGCCAGTTTGTCTTTCTTGGGTTTCTGTACTTTGCTTCAGTGAGAGAGGTGTTTAAGTTAAACCGAATCTGTCTGTGATCAGAACATGAAGGTTCGTCTGACACGTGCCAATTGCAAATTATGTCGCTTATTTTGCAAGTGCAGAGAGTTAAGTCTAAGACTTCCCTCCTTGTTTTGGTAACAAAAGTGGGTTTTTTACCGATATTAGCTACTAGTATCCCGTTACACGATAGGAATTGTAAAAGGGACTCACCTCGTCCGTTGACGTTTGTGCTTCCCCAGACGTTGTGGTGCGCGTTGGCGTCGCATCCTATTAGGAGTTGATAGTTCCTTTCCTCGCAGTATGCAACTATGTCGCTTATTATGCGAGGTGGACATACCTCATCTCCCGGGAAGTAGGCGGAGCATATAATCCAGCTCTTCCCTCCTTCCTCTGTGGCTGCTGATAGGATACCTGTAACAACATCCCCGGTAGAAAGTGCCGGTATTAGTGTACATTTAACCTTGTTGCTGTATACTATACATGCTCTAGGCTTGGAGGCCGTTGTCTTGTATAGCACCTTACCTTGTTGTGGCGATAGGCCTGCAACTTTCCCTTTGTGTAGCCAGGGTTCCTGCAGGAGGGCCACTTCTAGGCCTTCTCTATTGAACCTCTCAACCAGCGTAGCCGATGCAGCTTTTGCATGGTGTAGGTTCACCTGCAGGACCTTGATTTGGTTGGTTACGACGTCGAAGTCGTATCCCCGGATGTCGGAGCCTCCCTGACAGCCTCGCCCTCTTCCATGGGATCCTCCCGCCCAGCGTCGGAAAACTTCTTGAGCGGGCTGATACCACTTCCGGAGGGCTGGTCCAGTGGGGTTGCTTCCGGTCCCTCAAGTTCCTCCTCTTCAGCTATGGGCTTGGATTCGGATGAACCTGATGTCGTTGGTTGGTCAGCGGCTTCTGGATCTTTTGCCTCGGTGCCTTGCTGTCCCAGTTTTTTGTTTCCGTCTTTGATTCGGAACCGAAGTCTTCCCATGCCAAAGTACGGATTCATGCTTACCTTCTTCAGTTCCTCCATTGACTCCTTGTCTATGGAGAACGTCCAAAGTGTGCCCTTTTCCGATGGTGTTGTACCCCATACGGTCCATAGGCTCGTTCTTAGGCCACGATTGCCCACTCTCAGTCTGCTGAGGATCTTCTCAGCCGGGAGTTTTTGCCCATTCTCGTCTGGGACGAAGACTGTGCATGCCCACGGCCTAGGAATATCCTCACCGTCCAGGGTTGTGAGGGTTGCCCCCTCCCATGGAGCAAGCGTTGGGACAAGATTCCTTAGCCATTGTGCGCTTTCGGTGTCCGCGCAGGTTATTATTAGGTAACCCGGTCGGTGCGTGCATTTTGCGAAGCGGACTTGAGGTCCTTGCTCCGGAATGTCGTCGTAAGCTCCCATAATGGAGTCTTGGACTGCTTTGAGCTTATCCGGTTCCATCTGGGTGGCAGGGTAGTCAGAGCATACCACGGCAATCTTTTGTTCGGAAAGCGCCTCCCTGAAGGTCTGGCCCTCGGTTCTCGGCTTTTTGCTTATCCGACGACTTCCCGGGGTGCTGCTCTCCGATCTTGGTCGTTTTTGGGCTTCTTGGTTTTTCTGCGCCCTTGTCGTATCCGTCTTGGATTTGTTTTGTGGTGTTTCTTGGCCTCTTTGTGCATGCCTATGGAAGTTGTCCTTGATTACGGCCCGTTTGGCCTGTATGTAATCTTGGCCTTGCTTCATCAGCTTCTGCACTTTAGCCTTGGAGACGCCAGATAGTCTTGCAGCTCGGATCTCGTCGTCTGACATCAAATCGACGTCTTCTGCGGCGTTGACCCTTACTGCTTGTGGCTTAGGTTTCGATGTTTCCGGTCCAGTCGACTTGGAAGCATCCGTGCGAGTTTGTGCCGTGGTTGAGGATTCTTGCCCTGCAGCTTTAGAATTACCTCCACCTGGCTGTTTGGATGTTCCTGGCCCAGATGGCTTGGAAGCGTCCTGTCTTTTTTGTACCTTGGTAGCGGATTCTTGCCTTGCGGCTTTAGAGTTGCCTCTACCTGGCTGGTTTTTGGGTTTTTGGTTTTTGTTTGAGTGCATATCTTGTCCCACGAGTAGCTAGGGAAAATCGTCCACCCGATCAGAGCCCCGCTTGACCGGGTAAGGCTAAATACAAGGGTGTTTTGCCTGGTGCCCCCAGGGGAACGTTCACGACTGCACTTCCCTGCAGCCACGCAACCTTTGGCACGTTGCCTTACACCTTGGTTTGGGAGGGGGATAGGGGGAAGGGTCAAGGAGTCAGGCACGGATTGAGGAGAGTGCCAGACCCAGCTCGGGAACCCCGTGCACGCCAACGCACGTACTCACTAGAAGTGAGACCCTGAGGACTTGTGTATCTTGATCTTCAATTAAACGTTTTATAATGGATTTTGTCGTCTTTTCCAAATATGTAGTTGGGTCAGTATTGATCAATTTATAACTTGGATCTAGGAGTTGGTCGCGTAGTTTGCGTTTGTAGTCTGAGGCGTTCATTATTACGGTAGCATTGCCTTTATCAGCCGGCAAAACTACAATAGAAGGGTCGTCTTTCAAATATTTTAATGCTTCATACTCCTTTCTGGTGATATTTGATTTTGGTAGTCTGTTGTGTCGTAATATGTGTGCTACTTCCTGCCTTACATTATCTGCAGCATTTTGGGTCAAACCTTGCACTACTCTTTCTATCTGGCAGATGATGCCTTCGGTAGGTACACGACGTGGGGTGATAGCATAATTAAACCCCTTTGACAAAACACTCACCGCATATTTGTCCAGAGATCGGGAAGATAAGTTATGAACTATCTGCTGATTATCTTGTGCTGACATATTATTATCCGAATGCTGCTGCCTGAATAAATTGTCAAATTTTTGTTTCAGTCTTGCTTTCTTAATTCTGGATGTGTTTTCAGCCATAAATTCAGCTTACATGTCTATCTTTTCCCAGATTGTCGGGTGCAACATGTTCGCCAGTTTGATGTGTACGTCTCGTAATTTCATAGCCACTGTATTGAGATCCTTTCTCACACGGGAAACCATTTCACGGACGAGTGCATGGCCAGTTTTTCGCAAAATTTGGTCTATTTTTCGTGAACGGGTGTGGTAGGACAGTTTACAACAGGTGGGCACAACATCTTTATCACGACAGCGGCAAAACTTACTAGTATATCATCATGTGATATTCTGACATTACAAGATAATCAGCAGATAATGGCAGATGTGAGTCTGTCGAAACGTTGCGAATAAAGAATATTTTGTACACGAGATGACCGAAAGCTTTTTACATATACATAACGATCGTGAAAATCTAAAGTTAAATATATTAGACCTTTACGGAAATGGAGTACTAACGCAGACTAAGCTTTTTGAAAAACTACGAGTGAAGAAAGCAACTCTCCTCTGTGACCTTGCCTTCATGTGCCGCTGTCGTGATAAAGATGTTGTGCCCACCTGTTGTAAACTGTCCTACCACACCCGTTCACGAAAAATAGACCAAATTTTGCGAAAAACTAGCCATGCACTCGTCCGTGAAATGGTTTCCCGTGTGAGAAAGGATCTCAATACAGTGGCTATGAAATTACGAGACGTACACATCAAACTGGCGAACATGTTGCACCCGACAATCTGGGAAAAGATAGACATGTTAGCTGAATTTATGGCTGAAAACACATCCAGAATTAAGAAAGCAAGACTGAAACAAAAATTTGACAATTTATTCAGGCAGCAGCATTCGGATAATAATATGTCAGTACAAGATAATCAGCAGATAGTTCATAACTTATCTTCCCGATCTCTGGACCAATATGCGGTGAGTGTTTTGTCAAAGGGGTTTAATTATGCTATCACCCCACGTCGTGTACCTACTGAAGGCATCATCTGCCAGATAGAAAGAGTAGTACAAGGTTTGACCCAAAATGTTGCAGATAATGTAAGGCAGGAAGTAGCACACATATTACGACACAACAGACTACCAAAATCAAATATAACCAGAAAGGAGTATGAAGCATTGAAATCCTTGAAAGACGACACTTCTATTGTAGTTTTGCCGGCTGATAAAGGCAATGCTACCGTAATAATGAACGCCTCAGACTACAAACGCAAACTACGCGACCAACTCCTAGATCCAAGTTATAAATTGATCAATACTGACCCAACTACATATTTGGAAAAGACGACAAAATCCATTATAAAACGTTTAATTGAAGATCAAGATACACATGTTAAGTTAATACCTAGAGAGAAGTCATCAATATGCCCTAAGTTATACGGACTTCCAAAAGTACATAAATTAGACGTACCACTGAGACCAATTGTTAGCAGTATTGATTCGCCAGTTCAGCGCCTAGCAAGATATGTAGCTAGTCATTTGCAGACGTATGCAGAGGAGTCGGCTTCATATGTAAAAAATTCTACAAATTTCACCCACGTACTTAAAGATGTCAGAATATCACATGATGATATACTAGTAAGTTTAGATGTAGTGTCGCTATTTACCAGTGTACCAGTGCAAGAAACACTTAACATAATCAGGGAGTGTCACCCCTGTCACCTCCCATGGGCTCACCTTTATCACCTGTTATAGCTAACCTATTTATGCAAAATTTTGAGGAGATGGCGCTGGCGGAGTCTACAATGAAACCTACGTTATGGCTGCGTTACGTTGATGACATTTTTGCGATTTGGTCTCATGGCAGAGATAATCTAAACATGTTTTTGAATTATCTCAATGGACGTCATCGAAACATTCAGTTCACAATGGAACTCGAACATGAAGGCAAGCTGCCATTCTTAGATGTACTTGTTTTGAAGAAAGGTGATGGTACTTTTGGATATACGGTGTACAGAAAACCTACCCATACAAACAGATACCTGAATGCACTATCTCATCACCATCCACAACAACTTAATGCGGTGTTGCGTACGCTAGCAATTAGATCCAGACGGCTGACTGATGCTGACCACGCCACAGAGGAGCGGCAGACACTAGTTCGAGTTCTGAAGAGGAATGGATACAGCAACACTTCCATTAATAGTGCCTTAAGATCTCAAGAACATACCGACAAACAGAGTGATGATCAGTTAACACGACGGGTTCGCTTACCTTATATCAAAGGCACCACTGACAGAATCTCCAGAGAGTTGCGAAGACATGGTAGTCAAACGATCTTCACAACAGCGACGTGTATAGGTTCGTTTCTACCTCGACCCAAGGATATTATGAATTTGGAAAATCAGGGTGTATACGAAATTAGCTGCGGAGAGTGCAATAAGTCGTATGTCGGCCAGACGAACCGACGTGTGAGTGCGCGGATAGAAGAGCATAAATTGGCTGTGAGGCATAAATTAGTAGCAAATTCTTTGGCGGCTCATAGAATTGAAACTGGGCATAAGATTAATTTTGACAGTGCAAAGATAATTTCGAAAGACAATATACAAGCGGTTCGGGTGGTACGTGAGGCAATAGAAATTGCAAAAAGGCCGAACAACTTAAATAAGCGTGATGACGCGCTTAATTTATCGAGTGTTTGGAAGCCGCTGCTGACGGACACCCCAGGCCCACCATAGCCCATGGAGGTATAGATGGAAAACAGGTTTATCGACGGTAAGATATTAAAGGAGAAAGGTAATTTGTCGGGCAATTCCGTCACACGAAGAAGCAACCGTAGACAAGTGTTTCGGACCATTTTGTTTAAATCGTAAACAATAAGCCATTACCCTTTGTAGTATTGCCAACGAAGAGTATCGTTCGAATATGCTTTGATTGATAGCCGTGTGCAATGCTCGTATAATTTTCACTTCAGGTAACTCCATGTTCTCAATGGTTTCTTGGAATATTTGCTTCGGCCACAGATCTTCATTCCGGGTTAGCCAATTAGGTCCACACCACAAGTGTGCCTCTATTAATTGGTCAGGATCAGCTCCTCTTGATAGAATATCAGCTGTGTTGTCTTTGCCACTTATGTGTCTCCAGTTAGATGTTTTGTCAATCGTTGTATTTCTGCAACTCTATTCGACACAAAAGTCTTAAGCTGGCTTGCCTCGGAATTTAACCAAGCTAAAACTATCGTAGAGTCTGTGTAGTAGAATATTTCATCCACCTTGTGTTCTAATGCCTTGATGACTCGTTCAGTTAGCCGACTGATCCATAGAGCGCCACAGAGTTCCAGTCTGGGCAATGTGATTCTTTTTAAAGGTGCTACTCTGGTTTTCGCACAAAGGAGATTTGAAAATATTCGCCGGACGCGTTGGTAGTACGTGCGTAAATACGAGCTCCGTAGGGTACCTCTGATGCGTCGCTAAAACAATGTAATTGAAGCTTCTTCGAATTGAAGCAAAATGCATGTCTTGGAATGGTAATTTTGTTGATGTCCTGTATGTGTCTACAAAAATGTGTCCAAGTAGAATGAAGGTCGAGTGGAACTGCTTCATCCCATCCTGTGCCTATTTGTCGTTGTATAACAAGTTTTGCCTTTACTATGCAAGGTCCAACCAAACCTAGTGGATCAAATAGCTGACAGACTGTGGATAAAATATTTCGTTTGGTTACCGATTTATTGCATGATTGCTCCTTTATAAAATAATTCAAAGAATCCGTCTTTGGGCTCCAATAAAGTCCCAACGTCTTTGTCGTTTTGCCTTCCATGATGAAGTGAGTTATTGTCTCGTCCGATGGATTTGTATCCAAAATTTCCTTGGTGTTTGCCACCCATTTTCGTAGATGAAGTCCGTATTGATCAAGAACCTGCATCAAGTCACGTTTCAGCTTTCGAGCTTCTTGAATTCTCTCTGCTCCTGTCAAGGAATCATCTACGTAAAAGTCCTTTGCTATTGTTTTGCATGCTTCTGGGTATTCTTTCAGGCATTCCAATCCAGCCTGTTGAAGACATCTAATCGCCAGATAAGAAGCCGACGCTGTTCCATACGTTACGGTGTTCAAGCGATATTCTTGCAAGGGCTCTTGATCGTTTTTCCTCCACCAGATTCGCTGTAAATCCCGTTGGTATTCTTGAACCCATACCACCCGGTACATTTTAGCAATGTCAGCTGCTAAAACAAAATTATGGCTCCGAAATCGCACCAGAATTGTAAACAAGTCTTCTTGTATGGTTGGTCCCACCTTAAGGTTGTCGTTTAGTGATACGTCGGTACTAGATTTCGCGCTGGCGTCGAAGACCACTCTCAATTTTGTCGTCAAGCTGTCCTCCTTGAGCACGCCGTGATGAGGTAAATAATAGTGTACCTTACCTATTTGATCAATACCTGAAGCATTTTCTACCTTTGACATGTGTCCCATCGTCTCATATTCGTTCATGAAATCTGAGTATTGCTGTCTGAATTCCTCGTTTTTCCAACAAATGGAAACGATGAGCTGCTGCCTGATATGAATCACCAATATCATCAATGTTGTGTCGTATTGGCAGTGTTAGGTACCATAAAATGTCCATCACTGTGTCGAACTGTAGTAGCTTTAAATACCTCTTCACACTCCTGTTCTTCCTTCGTCCATTTCACTACATTCTCGTCACGTTCCTCAATCGACCAGAATTTTTCCATTTGGTCTTGAATATTAATTGCGGATACATTGCACATTGCTGAAGAGTTTGAGTGTTTTTCCTGTGGAACTGTTGGAATATCTCCAGAAATTACCCATCCTAATTTTGTTTTCTGCAGGATTGGTTGGTTATTGTTTACCCTTATTTGACCTACACAAAGTAAATCCCAGAATACTGACGCTCCTACCAACATGTCTACATCACCTGGTACATTGAATTTCGCATCAGCAAGTATTGTGTTGTCAGGAGTTTTGATTTCACTAATGTTTATTTTTGAAGTAGGTAAACGTTTTGTTATTTCATTGATTATAATAAAAGAGGTACTAAGTTTAAAATTGGTGAATGTTTATTTAATTGTGGCATTTGTGACAAACGATATATTTGTAGTGGAACGACCAATTCCGCTGAGTGGCATGTCAATTCGTCGTTTTGGTAGATTTAATGTTTGGCTTAATTTGGTGGTCATGAAATTAGCCTGTGAAGCTGAATCTAATAATACTCTGCATTCATGAGGTTCTCCATACTTGTCTAAAACAGTTACTAATGCTGTTGACAGTAATGTTTGAGTGAAATTTGTCGAGTGCATACTTTGAATTTGACTCTCTTGATGAGTATTTTTCTTCGTGTCTTGTTTTGCTGTAGCATTATCAATAAAATGAAGTAAGCTGTTGTGCTTTCCATTGCAGTGCAACAATCCGACTTTGAATGGCCAGATCTCAGACAGTTGAGACAAATGTTTAATTTTTTTGCTTCATTTAGTCGAGCCTTAGCATTTAATTTTAAAAACTTGTCACAATTATAAATGGCATGCGATTCTTTGCAAAAATAGCATTTCATTGTAGATAAAAAATGAACGTGTACCTGATGGGCCTTTATAATTTGTTTTATGATTAAAGTGTGATTTATTGGGTGCTTTCTCAACCTGCAGAGTCTCTAACAATTGACAACGTTTTGTTAAAAATGTATTTAACTCCTGGATTGTTGGTAAAGTATCTTTCATATTTGCCTTTTCCCATTCTCTTTTAGTTACAAAGTCTAATTTAGATGTAATTAAATAAATAAGCATAGTGTCCCACTGATCGGTAGGCTGGTGAAAAGATTTTAGTGCTCTTATGTGCTTTTGGACATCATCAAGTAGTTTTCGCAGTGACTGTAATGATTCCTTTGGTATTGACTGAAGTTCAAAAATAGCCTTTACATGATTGTGAACTATCAACTTTTTATTCTGATATCTTTCCATTAATAATGACCAACCAATGTCATAATTAGAATCGCAAACCTCCAGCGAGTGCAATACATCAGTAGCGTCCCCCTTAAGACACGATTTATAATTTATTTTTTATTTTAATTATTTATATTTTTTATAACTTAAAGTAAAAGAATCTTTGAATATTACTCAATCTTGTATTTGTATGAATTATGGAGTTAAAGGTGTCATAAAAGGTGAGCCACTGATCGTATGCTCCGCTGAAACTTGGAAGTTCTATCATTGGTAACTTTACAATTGTTTCGGATGACACGTGTGACGTTACAGAATGTGATCTTGTCTCGACGCCTGAATCAGTAGCGTTTTTTACCATTAATAAACCCTTTGCGCTTGCAATAATATCAAAATAATCATTTTCAAAAGAGTTTCGCTGTTCGCATTGACTATCATCGATTATTTCAAGTTTAGTTTGAATGCTATCAAATCTGCCCCAGAGCTCCTCGCATTTTTGTAGTCTTTCGGACAATTGATTTGCTTGTGTTGGCACATAATCATCAAGAAATGTTTTGAAACGCGTCAAAGATGCCTTTATAACTTTACGTTTACACTTTAATTCATCGATTTCTTTTTCGTCCATGATTGTATAATATTATGACACAAGTAGCGACAGAGATACAGTAGAGGAAAAAAGAATCAGAAAGGATTTGCTTGCGTATTGGATGTGACCGCAGAACACGTGACCACGTGACGTCACTGGCCGTGGTGCCAGATGTATGTGACGTTACTAGTGGATGCCGCTCTTAATGGCCGCTGCTCGTACTGGAAATGATACCGCAGAATCTCGTTCGCTTGCCTGTGATCGTTCGCTCGTGTGGCTGCTTCGCTGACACCACTTTTGTCCCTGATGTTCCTTGGACCGCTTGTTCTCGCGTGATTACCTCGGATGGCCTTGACTTGCTTTTTGTTCTTCGTGCGATGTTTTGATGTTTGCTTGAACAGCTAACTTGTTCCCTTGTGGTCGATACAGAAACCGTTGCCTGTTCTACCTCGTTCTATGTTGCGTACACCACCGTTGTTGTACTTGTAGTACTCACTATTGCTGTTGATACTTGATACTTCGATGCTGGCACGCGCTCTTGCTCGGACGCTTCCCTTTTCTTTGTAATGGCTGCACCTGTTGAATGTTCGCTGATATTGCCCTGATCTCGGCTTCGACGGACCAAATGGTTACGCTGATGCGCTTATTAGTGTTCGCATTCGCTTGTTGCAATGAAATACCATGTATGGTTTAACTATTCTTTATTCACTAAAAAACTTGTGTGCACAAACTACAACGACGTGACGCTCTTCGCTGTTACATTACGACTATATCCATTGCGACTTGAGACCGACTTAAATAGGCGCGTTTTGCACGTCACGCCCAGTATATTCCTACGCGCGTAGTAAAGCCATATCTAAATACCCTAAATGCACATTTAAAAATACAGAAAAGTAGTACCGAAAATACACAACATACAATACGTAACAATTAGAGTCCTACCTTGCGAGTTTTCGTTCATTAAAAAGTATGTTGATGATCTAATCGTAGGGTGGCCTGAACGGGAGATTGGCTCGGTGATCGCGATTTTTGACTTTCCACCCTAATATCCACTTCACTATTGAGGAAGAACGTGAAATGGGGGTGCCTTTCCTTGTCACTAAGGTCATCAGGAATGAACACCAGCAAATCACTATTGACTGGTATAGATAACCATCTAATTCCGGAAGGCTTCTTAATTATTTTTCCAGTCACAAAGTGAGCCAAAAGATCAACTTAATTAGAGGCATGAAACACAGAGTGTCAAGGATTAGACACCCCACTTTTTCTACAAAAGAATTTGTTAACTCTATCGAACATATTCCTCAATAATGGATACCCTAGGGCCTTGATTAGTAAGATCATATTCAATACTCAAGACTTGGCTATAAATGAGAGAACAAGCCTCCCTCCAACTCAGCTTTTTAAACTTCCTTACTTGCCGCAGATTGCGAATATCTGGCATTTTTGCTGACGACAGGCTCAGAATAGCTTGTTACAACTATCACCCACTGAGAAATTATTCTACTAGAACGAACAACACAGTTAGATTACAGGTCGAAGTACATTTATAATTGCTTAGTAAGACTACCGCGAAGAAACGAAGTGTAGGAGAAATTACGCCAGCATGCCCTCAACTTTATCGCCAGTGGAGTGGCACATGCTTCATCACAGACGCCGGAAAGACGGATTATCTTTAATTATCCGTGACATAGAATGATGCCGGATAGAATTGTAGTCGGCAAAAAGTTCTGACCAGCAAAAAGATTATCGACAACGCCGATATTTCAGACAGATTCCAGACATTCATCGACGGTGGTTAGTCCACGATCTCAGTTATAGTACATGTGTAATCACTGTGTTTGATTTAATTGCTCCATAATTGCTTAATTTTTTAAGCATGTAGTCCTTTACTTCACTGGTCTCCATGCTAGTATGCTGAACTGCTGGATTTGCGTTCTCGAGGCTACCAAAGTTCATCCAAAACGACCGACAACCGGGTGGCGCGCACGTAGAAAAATTTAAATTTCAAAAATTAACGTTTTAAATAGCCCTCAGCAGTTAATTAAAAAAATGGACGCCAGATGGCGCGCTTGCGTTCTCGGCTACCAGAGTTCGCGCAAAACGATGGACCTGTGGCACGCGCGCGGACAAATTTAAATTTCAAAAATTAATTCAACAAATAGCCGACAGCACTTAACTCAAAAATGGACGCTAGATGGCGCGCGGAGACCTAGTTCGTAAACTAACCACCAGATGGTATGTAAATGATATCAATGACACCTTCATTACCTACACTAGCAGCCGACAGGTGGCATGCGCAACGCGACAGAACGCGAGACCCAGCAACGCGACAGATTAGAGGTATAGATGGAAAACTGGTTTATCGACGGTAAGATATTCAAGGCGAAAGGTAATTTGCCGGGCAATTCCGTCATACGAAGAAGCAACCGTAGACACGTGTTTCGGACGATTAGTCCTCATCAGTACGGTATAGCCAAGGAGTAAGATGGACACTCAATGGAAAAACACTCAAATGGAGACCATAATGGGGTGCCCAATGTCGCCAATTTGGTGCTTCAGTGACAACACCTTCAGGATTCGAAGACAAGATGTGACGTCGCGCCGGAGGTGACGGACACCCCAGGCCCACCATAGCCCATGGAGGTATAGATGGAAAACTGGTTTATCGACGGTAAGATATTCAAGGGGAAAGGTAATTTGTCGGGCAATTCCGTCATACGAAGAAGCAACCGTAGACACGTGCTTCGGACTATTAGTCCTCATCAGTACGGTATAGCCAAGGAGTAAGATGGACACTCAATGGAAAAAAGATCAAGACGACGGGGACTTATATTGGCGTTACTTCCCAGTGGCTTAAGAACCGTGTCTCTTTGTATAAGAGCGACTGCCGTACGGGGAAAACACGGTGTGCTTTAGCATTGCACTCCATCAGCAGAGATCATACGTTTAATTTTGAGAATGTTAAAGTTTTAGATTTTGACAGAGACCATAACAACAGACTTTTTTTTAGAAATGTACAATGTAAACTTGACTGACCACGCTGTGAACTTTAAGAATGATGTGGATGGTATTAGTAACATGTATTCTTATATAATTTCAATAGATAAAAAGTATTCTACTAGCGGAAGAACGGTGACTAGTAATAGTCTAATTTTCTAGTGTGGCCCGATTTCTTGTTATACCTGACGGATGCCCGTGGTTGTATTCGGAATATAAATGTCGTCATTTTGCCGCCAAAACAAGTCCGCAGTGGCCTGGCCGTTTAGGTTATTTTAACATTGTTGTGATCGTGTTATTAATGTTGTTTGATTTATTGGAGATGTTGGAGAAGTTTTTCAACTTGTGCAGCTTAATGTAAGTCATATTTGTAAGTACTTTGACGCTTTTTATTATGTTTGTGTATTCATTACTTGTGTTACGTGTTCTTTTGTAGTTTTGCCTGAAGAAGGAGCAATTAGTTCCGAAATATAGCAATCAAAAATAAAGAGTTAGGTTTATTATAAACGGATCGAATACCCAACCACACTAGCCTTTCTAATATATATATATATATATCTAAGTTTCTCCGGTTTGTTTCTCCGGTATAGGTAGTTATATATAGTTTTAATATATTATTAAACATTTTAGAACCCTGAGGAAGGACAAAAATTTGTCCGAAATATTGGTATATGGAATAAAAAATATAAAAAGAAAAAACGTTTTTTGACTGAATTCCCACTAAGTTTTCCGATATAATAACAACATACAGTCATTAAATTATCAAATTATATATATATATATATATATATATATATATATATATATATATATATATATATATATATATATATATATATATATATACATGTAAAAAGTTTTCGGTCATCTCGTGTAGAAAATATACTTTATTTGCAACGTTTCGACAGACTCACATCTGCCATTATCTAGCGTTTAAAACTAACTACAAAACTTTAAACTATGTCAAACAAACTAGTGTCATATGTATTCGCCTTCTATTCCTCTATGACGGTTGCCATTGACGCACGAGCGCGACAGCGTGTCATGGGACCACTCATAGCAACTGATGAAGCAGCCCTGCCACTGCTCGTCGAAATCACCAACCGTGTATCTTCACGGTGCCTCAGTGTTCTATGACACAGGGTCGTAACGTACTTCTTGTAGCAGCGGCTTCCAAACACTTGATAAATTAAGCGCGTCATCACGCTTATTTAAGTTGTTCGGCCTCTTTGCAATTTCTATTGCCTCACGTACCACCCGAACCGCTTGTATATTGTCTTTCGAAATTATCTTCGCACTGTCAAAATTAATTCAAAAACATGTTTAGATTATCTCTGCCATGAGACCAAATCGCAAAAATATCATCAACATAACGCAGCCATAACGTAGGTTTCATTGTAGCCTCCGCCAGCGCCATCTCCTCAAAATTTTGCATAAACAGGTTAGCTATAACAGGTGATAACGGTGAGCCCATGGGAGCACCCTCAACCTGTCTGTACTTTCTGCCTTCAAAAGAAAAGTAGGTATTGGTTAAGCAATGATGAGCCAGTTTCATAATCTTTTCACATGGTTGGTGACACTCCCTGATTATGTTAAGTGTTTCATGCACTGGTACTCTGGTAAATAGCGACACTACATCAAAACTTACTAGTATATCTTCATGTGATAATCTCACATCTTTAAGTACGTCGATGAAATTTGTAGAATTTTTTACATAAGAAGCCGCCTCCTGTGCATACGTCTGCAAATGACTAGCTACATATCTTGCTAGGCGCTGAACTGGCGAATCAATACTGCTGACAATTGGTCTCAGTGGTACGTCCAATTTATGTACTTTTGGACGTCCGTATAACTTAGGGCATATTGAAGACTTCTCTCTAGGTATTAACTTAACTTGTGTATCTTGATCTTCAATTAAACATTTTATAATGGATTTTGTGGTCTTTTCCAAATATGTTGTTGGGTCAGTATTGATCAATTTATAACTTGGATCTAGGAGTTGGTCGCGTAGTTTACGTTTGTAGTCTGAGGCGTTCATTATTACGGTAGCATTGCCTTTATCAGCCGGCAAAACTATAATAGAAGTGTCGTCTTTCAAAGATTTCAATGCTTCATACTCCTTTCTGGTTATATTTGATTTTGGTAGTATGTTGTGTCGTAAAATGTGTGCTACTTCCTGCCTTACATTATCTGCAACGTTTTGGGTCAAACCTTGTACTACTCGTTCTATCTGGCAGATGATGCCTTCAGTAGGTACACGACGTGGGGTGATAGCATAATTAAACCCCTTCGACAAAACACTCACCGCATATTGGTCCAGAGATCGGGAAGATAAGTTATGAACTATCTGCTGATTATCTTGTGCTGACAAATTCTTTAGCGGCTCATAGAATTGAAACTGGGCATAAGATTAATTTTGACAGTGCGAAGATAATTTCGAAAGACAATATACAAGCGGTTCGGGTGGTACGTGAGGCAATAGAAAATGCAAAGAGGCCGAACAACTTAAATAAGCGTGATGACGCGCTTAATTTATCAAGTGTTTGGAAGCCGTTGCTACAAGAAGTACGTTACGACCCTGTATGTCATAGAACACTGAGGCACCGTGAAGATACACGGTTGGTGATTTCGACGGGCAGTGGCAGGGCTGCTTCATCAGTTGCTATGAGTGGTCCCATGACACGTAGTCGCGCTCGTGCGTCTATGGCAACCGTCATAGAGGAATAGAAGGCGAATGCATATGACACTAGTTTGTTTGACATAGTTTAAGTTTTGTAGTTAGTTTTAAACGCTAGATAATGGCAGATGTGAGTCTGTCGAAACGTTGCAAATAAAGTATATTTTCTACACGAGATGACCGAAAACTTTTTACATATATATAACGATCGTGAAAATCTAAAGTTAAATATATATATATATACAGAGTCTCCCACGACGAGCTGCCATTAGAAGTATATGGAGAACCAAATGAAATGACAGATTGAAAATTTGTGCACTTATATTGCTGGACACGATCATCTCAACTAAAATATTTTGAGTTTTCGGTTACTTCCGGTGACACCGGAAATGATGTCAACTTTCATATTTCAAATGGAACATCCTGTATTTTATCGCATTTTTGAAATCTTCATTAAATTTTAGATGCATTTTATGTTACGTTCCCTATACCCAACATGTGTCATTTTTCAGATATTCGTATTTTTGATGAAAAAATGACACCTGCACGGTTATTTTCAATTACTTATAAATTATTCTCTTTGACCGTTGGAAAAAAGTTGTCCGGCGAAATTGTTGTGAAGGTAACGGATTATCGACACATCGGTAGAACTCTTCTAAAAGTTATACAGGGTGTTCAAATTATATGATCAAAGTTGAATTCGAGAAAAGTACTAAAAGTCGATTTTTTCAAATGGCAACCCTAACATATTAATACATTTCTCAATTCTTTGGAAAATTTTAGACCAACTTTGTGTACAATGTCCTATACCTAAAATGTACTTGTAGCTACTAAAATCGATTTTTAAACATCACAGTAGAAATTGCAAACATGGCCAAATCTAGATTGCTTTTGAAAGCAATTGAACAATTTGGAATAAACACAACTTTATTAAATCCGTTTCTACATAATTTTTCATTATAATTAATTTAGTAATTATAAAATTATAAGCCTGCAATTAAGCACAATATTAACAATAAAACAAAATCGTAGGTAAAATGCTTAACCCAATTTCAGTAACTGTACAAAAACGTTGCCGTTTTCCACTAAACATGCTTTAATTCTTTTTAACGCATTATTGTTGGCGGCGTCCCTGATTGAGTTAGCACATAACCCATTGAAAGCAGCTGGAACTCTATCTTTCATGTTCTCCTTATCAATTATTGGGTTCTCATAAAACTACGTCTTTAATAGCTCCCGAAATTAATAAATCCATTGGCGTCAAGTCGGGGGAATGCGGTGGATATTTGTATAGCCATTAAGCGCATTCCACCGATCGCCGATTATCGCTCGTTAAGCAAGCGTCTTACGGCAACTGATATCTGCACTGGAGCACCGTCCATATGAAACCACCCTATAATGGAGGACCCAATAACTGATAAGGAGAACATGAAAGATAAAGTTCCAGCTGCTTTCAATGGGTTATGTGCTAACTCTATCAGGGACGCCACCAACAATAATATGGTAAAAGGAATAGTAGCATGTTTAGCGAAAAACGGCAACATTTTTGAACAGTTACTGAAATAGAATTAAGCGTTTTTTTTTTAATTTTCTTAACGTGTTGTTTTATTTTTAATATTGTGTTTTATTGTAAGCTTATAATTTTATAAATACGAAACCAATGATAATGAAAACTGACCTAAAAAGACTTGTTTTATTAAAACGTTCTGTTTATTCCAACTTTTTCACAGCAATTTCCACTGTGATGTATAAAAATCGATTTAAGTAGGTACATGTACATTTTAGGTATAGGACATTGTACACAAAGTTGATCTAAAATTTTCCATAGAATTCAGAAATGTATTCATATGTTAGGGTTGCCATTTGAAAAGATCGACTTTTAATACTATTCTCGAATTCAACATTGATTTTATAATTTGAACACCTGTATAACTTTTAGAAGCGTTCTACCGATGTGTCGATAATACGTTACCTTCACAACAATTTCGCCGGCCGACTTTTTTCCAACGGTCAAAGGGGATAATTTATAAGTAGTTGAAAGTAGCCGTGCAGCCGTCATTTTTTAATGAAAATAATTAATAACTCAAAAATGACACATGTTAGGTATAGGGAATGTAACATAAAATTGATCTAAAATCTAAAGAAGATTTCAAAACTGCGATAAAATACAGGGTGTTCCATTTGAAATATAAAATATGACATCATTTCCGGTGTAACCGGAAGTAACCGAAAACTCAAAATATTTTAGTTGAGACGATCGTGTCCAACAATATAAGTCCACAAATTTTCAATCTGTTATTTCATTTGGTTCTCCATATACGTCTAATGGCAGCTCGTCGTGGGAGACCCTGTATATATATATATATATATATATATATATATATATATATATATATATTACTAATTGTTAAGGGGATGTCGACTGGATTCACTCTAATAAAACTACTCTTCTTACATTTGTCTAGCTTTCGGTGTCTTTATTTTTACCACCTTCATCAGGACTCTAAAATAATTATAAACACAATCAATATAACAGTATAAAAACATGAATAAACAATTCAATACAATGTCAAAACACTCACATGTAAATTTGAGGTTATAAAGCTTCTGCTACACCATACCATCAAATATCTCTCCCTACTCGTACAGATACACAGGACTTCCTATAATTACGCTACTGTATATTAATCAAACTAATTACTATTAGGATGTTTGTAGATTACCACAATCGCCGAGAAATTCATACAAATGAACGCACCAAACAATCCGCCATTTTGATTCGCTCGCTCCCTCCCCACCTCAATCACGCCGTGCGCGCTGAAATTCGAAATTCAAAATCATCACAACTAATCTCGCAAACCATCATTTCTCTGCCTCCGCTCTTTGTCCAATTCTAGAACATAAACATATATTGAACTAAGGTCCTTTGTGTCAGTTTTTTTATTAATTACATTTTCTGTGCCATTTATGTGATACATTTCTAAGAATAATCGCTTTGTATAGTTGTTTTCACTGTCCAGAACTTTCACCTCTTCATATTTGATCCTATTTTTGTGCTTCTGAACGTGAGTTGCTAGCATACATCTTTGGGCATTCCTTATCGAATCACTTTTGTGTCCCGCAATTCGTTTCTTCATTAATTGTGAAGTTTGGCCTACGTAATACTGCCCACAGTCCTCACATTCCAGCCTATAAATCACATTTGACCTCAATAATGGTGGGATTCTGTCTTTAAGTCGAGTGTACAGGGTGCCCACTGTCTTTAGTTGTTTTTTCGCAATCATTATATTCTCCTGTCTGAAAATATTAATAATACGATTAGACAGATCTGGTATATCCATTAATATCCCGTACCTTCCATCCAATATCCTCTCCTGAATTCCGTTGTTATTTACAACCTCGGCTGCTCCATTCATTGCATCGATTGTAGTGGAGTACAATAAATTTCTAACTAGTGTCCTTGGATATGAGTTCGTTAGCAGTATTGCCTCAAATTTTCTGATGTTACTTTGAGCGAATGTAGGATCACTGATGGTAATTATTCTCTTCTTCATCTGCTTTATGAAATTAATTTTTACACCCATCGAGTGACTAGAGTGGTAGTTGATATATCTCCCAGACGCCGTATCCTTCCTGTGCCAATCCAATTTGATGTGACCAGTCCCATCCCTTATTATTTTTGTGTCTAAAAAGGGGACCGATTTCTGGCTGTTTTCCCTCTCTATTGTGAACTTTATATGCTGGTCATAAGCTTCAAAAATCTGCTGTATTTCTTCTATTCCATTTTCAGGTACCGCTGTTATGATATCGTCAACAAACTTCTTTATAAATGGCAATCTGTACGATAGTTTCGGTATGCTATCATTCAACAAGGCATCCATCACGTACTGGGCCAAGATTGGGCTCAATTGAGACCCCATTGCACAACCAAACGTTTGTCTGTAATAGTTTTCTCTATAAGTAAAACAATTGTTGTCCATGACGAAATCTACCAACCTCAAAAACTGATCCCTTGTTAAATTCTTTGTGTGTCCCTTGATATCGTCCCACTTTTCATTTAAAATTCTTCCCACCAATTCCTTCGATATGTTCCCGAATAGATTTACAACATCTAATGAAATGACCACATATTCCTGTGGTATAACCATTTCTTTCATATATCCAGCAAACTTATACGTATCTCCTGTGTAATATTCGTTTTCCCTGTCATATGCACTGTCGAGGATTTGTGCCACCTGTTTTGCTATATTTCTTGTGGGTCCCTGGATACCTGAAATGATAGGACGCATTGGAACATCTACTTTATGGATTTTGGGGTTTCCATACAGTCTGGGGCACACAGAATTGTAGAGTTTCAGTTTTTTACCTTCAGCAATTGACAGTATTTCTGCATGAATCAATTCCTCAATCAATCTATTCGCCTGGCTCTCAATCGTCTGCGTTGGGTTTGCTCTCAACCTCTTGAACACCACTTCATCCTCCAGTAATGTGCTCATTTTTCTGTCATAGTCCTCAGTGTACATTATTACCGTTGTGCCGCCATTATCACTCTGTAACACAGTTATATTTGTATTCTCCTTTAAGTAACGCTTAGTTCTGTCATAGTTAACGTTTATTGGCAATTGTCTGACTTGTTTGCATGCAAGATGATTAGTTATAATGTTAGTTACCTTAGCTCTATATGAATCACTTTTATTATCCTCCACGTGACCCATTATCTGTTCCACATCCGCTAATAACCTTCCCACCGGTATTTCCTCTTTCTTCATGTTCAGTGCGAATTTTGGCCCCAATGCCAGCGTGTTTATCACATTTTCCGGAATTTCCTCCGTCGTCATGTTCTTTATCCACCCCTCTGCGATTCCTATTTCACGTCCCTGTTGACCCTCCAATTTTCTAATTTTAACCACATTTGACTGCTTGATTCTCTGAAATTTACCATTATATAAAGTCTGTTGTCTAAAAATGAACTCTCTAACTACTGTGCCATCTACATGTCCCAAACTATCAACTATACTACATTGTTCCTTCATAATTGTTGCTATCTTGCCTATTGTGTACTGTATTTCAAAATTTAAAACTCTTAAAATTACCTTATCATTAAAGTCACTAATATTTCTCATTAATTTACGTTGATTCCCATCGTAACACTTGAATAAATGCTTTGTATTTTGTGATATGTGTCTAGGTTTTAGTCCCTTCCTCTTGCATTCGTGTAGAAAAATTCTCTGGTTTCTGGCTGCCGCTAGCTTGATGTTTAATTTACTCCACTTTTTCATCTGCTTGGTCGTGTTTACGCCATACCTTGCTGTTGTTTCTTCATAAAACCCTATTGTATTATATATCGAATCTTGTTACTGTCGTTCCTATTATTATATTACTAATTGTTAAGGGCATGTCGACTGGATTCACTCTAATAAAACTACTCTTCTTACATTTGTCTAGCTTTCGGTGTCTTTATTTTTACCACCTTCATCAGGACTCTAAAATAATTAAAGCTAAATAAAATATTAGCGGATGTGGAACAGATAATGGGTCACGTGGAGGATAATAAAAGGGATTCATATAGAGCTAAGGTAACTAACATTATAACTAATCATCTTGCATGCAAACAAGTCAGACAATTGCCAATAAACGTTAACTATGACAGAACTAAGCGTTACTTAAAGGAGAATACAAATATAACTGTGTTACAGAGTGATAAGGGCGGCACAACGGTAATAATGTACACTGAGGACTATGACAGAAAAATGAGCACATTACTGGAGGATGAAGTGGTGTTCAAGAGGTTGAGAGCAAACCCAACGCAGACGATTGAGAGCCAGGCGAATAGATTGATTGAGGAATTGATTCATGCAGAAATACTGTCAATTGCTGAAGGTAAAAAACTGAAACTCTACAATTCTGTGTGCCCCAGACTGTATGGAAACCCCAAAATCCATAAAGTAGATGTTCCAATGCGTCCTATCATTTCAGGTATCCAGGGACCCACAAGAAATATAGCAAAACAGGTGGCACAAATCCTCGACAGTGCATATGACAGGGAAAACGAATATTACACAGGAGATACGTATAAGTTTGCTGGATATATGAAAGAAATGGTTATACCACAGGAATATGTGGTCATTTCATTAGATGTTGTAAATCTATTCGGGAACATATCGAAGGAATTGGTGGGAAGAATTTTAAATGAAAAGTGGGACGATATCAAGGGA
This sequence comes from Melinopterus prodromus, assembly GCA_964023965.1. Lineage (NCBI taxonomy): Eukaryota > Metazoa > Arthropoda > Insecta > Coleoptera > Scarabaeidae > Melinopterus > Melinopterus prodromus. The sequence goes on along the minus strand of OZ030391.1, from coordinate 47,008,803 downwards.
CACACAAAGAATTTAACAAGGGATCAGTTTTTGAGGTTGGTAGATTTCGTCATGGACAACAATTGTTTTACTTATAGAGAAAACTATTACAGACAAACGTTTGGTTGTGCAATGGGGTCTCAATTGAGCCCAATCTTGGCCCAGTACGTGATGGATGCCTTGTTGAATGATAGCATACCGAAACTATCGTACAGATTGCCATTTATAAAGAAGTTTGTTGACGATATCATAACAGCGGTACCTGAAAATGGAATAGAAGAAATACAGCAGATTTTTGAAGCTTATGACCAGCATATAAAGTTCACAATAGAGAGGGAAAACAGCCAGAAATCGGTCCCCTTTTTAGACACAAAAATAATAAGGGATGGGACTGGTCACATCAAATTGGATTGGCACAGGAAGGATACGGCGTCTGGGAGATATATCAACTACCACTCTGGTCACTCGATGGGTGTAAAAATTAATGTCATAAAGCAGATGAAGAAGAGAATAATTACCATCAGTGATCCTACATTCGCTCAAAGTAACATCAGAAAATTTGAGGCAATACTGCTAACGAACTCATATCCAAGGACACTAGTTATTAGAAATTTATTGTACTCCACTACAATCGATGCAATGAATGGAGCAGCCGAGGTTGTAAATAACAACGGAATTCAGGAGAGGATATTGGATGGAAGGTACGGGATATTAATGGATATACCAGATCTGTCTAATCGTATTATTAATATTTTCAGACAGGAGAATATAATGATTGCGAAAAAACAACTAAAGACAGTGGGCACCCTGTACACTCGACTTAAAGACAGAATCCCACCATTATTGAGGTCAAATGTGATTTATAGGCTGGAATGTGAGGACTGTGGGCAGTATTACGTAGGCCAAACTTCACAATTAATGAAGAAACGAATTGCGGGACACAAAAGTGATTCGATAAGGAATGCCCAAAGATGTATGCTAGCAACTCACGTTCAGAAGCACAAACATAGGATCAAATATGAAGAGGTGAAAGTTCTGGACAGTGAAAACAACTATACAAAGCGATTATTCTTAGAAATGTATCACATAAATGGCACAGAAAATGTAATGAATAAAAAAACTGACACAAAAGACCTTAGTTCAATATATGTTTATGTTCTAGAATTGGACAAAGAGCGGAGGCAGAGAAATGATGGTTTGCGAGATTAGTTGTGATGATTTTGAATTTCGAATTTCAGCGCGCACGGCGTGATTGAGGTGGGGAGGGAGCGAGCGAATCAAAATGGCGGATTGTTTGGTGCGTTCATTTGTATGAATTTCTCGGCGATTGTGGTAATCTACAAACATCCTAATAGTAATTAGTTTGATTAATATACAGTAGCGTAATTATAGGAAGTCCTGTGTATCTGTATGAGTAGGGAGAGATATTTGATGGTATGGTGTAGCAGAAGCTTTATAACCTCAAATTTACATGTGAGTGTTTTGACATTGTATTGAATTGTTTATTCATGTTTTTATACTGTTATATTGATTGTGTTTATAATTATTTTAAAGTCCTGATGAAGGTGGTAAAAATAAAGACACCGAAAGCTAGACAAATGTAAGAAGAGTAGTTTTATTAGAGTGAATCCAGTCGACATCCCCTTAACAATTAGTAATATAATAATAGGAACGACAGTAACAAGATTCGATATATATATATATATATATATATATATATATATATATATATAAGGAATATGACGTAAATAGAATCCAAGAGAGAAGTAATTTTTTAAAATTAATTAAAAGGATACGGTCTCAGCCCGGATTCGAACCGGGGCCTTCTTCCTTGCCGGGGAATTGCTCTACCGCTGAACTACTGAGCCCAGTAGCAGGAGATAGATTTAATTCGTCATTTCAAACGATAGTAACAGTACGGGTTGCTGTCTAACTACTATTATCATGACATCTATTGCACACTGGTGGAAATTGGTGGAAATTGGAAATTGGTTCTCTCTTGGATTCTCTTTACGTCATATTCCTTATATAGATTATTTAAACCGATTAAACCAGTATCCTATATATATATATATATATATATATATATATATATATATATATATATAGGAAACTGGTTTAATCGGTTTAAATAATCTATATAAGGAATATGACGTAAAGAGAATCCAAGAGAGAACCAATTTCCAATTTCCACCAATTTCCACCAGTGTCCAATAGATGTCATGATAATAGTAGTTAGACAGCAACCCGTACTGTTACTATCGTTTGAAATGACGAATTAAATCTATCTCCTGCTACCGGGCTCAGTAGTTCAGCGGTAGAGCAATTCCCCGGCAAGGAAGAAGGCCCCGGTTCGAATCCGGGCTGAGACCGTATCCTTTTAATTAATTTTAAAAAATTACTTCTCTCTTGGATTCTATTTACGTCATATTCCTTATATATATATATATATATATATATATATATATATATATATATATATATATATATATATATATATATATATATATATATCGAATCTTGTTACTGTCGTTCTATTATTATATTACTAATTGTTAAGGGGATGTCGACTGGATTCACTCTAATAAAACTACTCTTCTTACATTTGTCTAGCTTTCGGTGTCTTTATTTTTACCACCTTCATCAGGACTCTAAAATAATTATAAACACAATCAATATAACAGTATAAAAACATGAATAAACAATTCAATACAATGTCAAAACACTCACATGTAAATTTGAGGTTATAAAGCTTCTGCTACACCATACCATCAAATATCTCTCCCTACTCATACAGATACACAGGACTTCCTATAATTACGCTACTGTATATTAATCAAACTAATTACTATTAGGATGTTTGTAGATTACCACAATCGCCGAGAAATTCATACAAATGAACGCACCAAACAATCCGCCATTTTGATTCGCTCGCTCCCTCCCCACCTCAATCACGCCGTGCGCGCTGAAATTCGAAATTCAAAATCATCACAACTAATCTCGCAAACCATCATTTCTCTGCCTCCGCTCTTTGTCCAATTCTAGAACATAAACATATATTGAACTAAGGTCCTTTGTGTCAGTTTTTTTATTCATTACATTTTCTGTGCCATTTATGTGATACATTTCTAAGAATAATCGCTTTGTATAGTTGTTTTCACTGTCCAGAACTTTCACCTCTTCATATTTGATCCTATGTTTGTGCTTCTGAACGTGAGTTGCTAGCATACATCTTTGGGCATTCCTTATCGAATCACTTTTGTGTCCCGCAATTCGTTTCTTCATTAATTGTGAAGTTTGGCCTACGTAATACTGCCCACAGTCCTCACATTCCAGCCTATAAATCACATTTGACCTCAATAATGGTGGGATTCTGTCTTTAAGTCGAGTGTACAGGGTGCC